>OZ005686.1:39880646-40443146 GCA_963930675.1 Gnaphalium uliginosum | reverse complement strand
CTGAAGAGTAGGCTGTGTAACACGCCCATCTTAGATTTACCGAAAGGAACGGAAGATTTTGTCGTGTACTGTGACGCATCCCACCAAGGAATGGGCTGTGTGCTGATGCAAAGGAATAAAGTGATTGCCTACGCATCGAGACAACTAAAGAAGCATGAGAAGAATTATACGACACATGACTTAGAGCTAGGAGTGGTAGTGTTTGCTCTGAAGATTCACGACGGAAGATTCACCCGGGAGCTGATAAAATGTACAAGGACTTAAGGGAATACTATTGGTGGCCAGGAATGAAAAAGGATATTGCGGTATACGTGGGAAAATGCTTGACTTGCTCCAAAGTCAAGGCAGAGTACCAGAAGCCATCAGGATTGTTGCAACAACCGGAAATCCCACAATGGAAATGGGAACAAATATCAATGGATTTCGTCACGAAATTGCCACGAACGGCAAGAGGACATGACTCTATATGGGTCATAGTGGACAGATTAACAAAATCAGCACACTTTATTCCCATCCGAGAAGATTAAAAGATGGACAAACTCGCTCAAATCTATATCGACGAAATCGTTGTACGTCATGGAATACCACTCTCCATCATTTCCGATAGAGATAGCCGATTCACGTCACGCTTATGGCAACAACTTCAAAAGGCTCTAGGCACTCAACTAAATTTGAGCACCGCCTACCATCCACAAACCGATAGCCAAAGTGAGCAAACCATCTAAACATTGGAAGACATGTTAAGAGCCTATGCCATAGATTTTAAAGGCAGCTGGGATACTCACTTGCCATTAGTGGAGTTTTCCTACAACAACAGTCACCACACGAGCATAGGCTGTGCACACTTTGAGGCGTTATATGGTCGTAAGTGTCGATCACCACTTTGTTGGTTAGAAACCGGTGATAGGCAGCTAATCACACCCGATGTTATTCAAGAGACAACTGATAAAATCACTATCATCAGGGAAAAATTGAGGGCTGCCAGGAGTAGGCAGAAAAGCTACGCTGATAACCGTAGGAAACCTTTGAGGCGTTATATGATCCGCTTTGGAAAGCGAGGCAAACTTAACCCAAGGTATGTTGGACCTTTTGAGATAATAGAAAGGATTGGTCCGGTCGCGTACCGACTAGAACTACCCCAGGAACTTAGCAACATACATAACACATTCCATGTCTCCAATCTAAAGAAATGTCTAGCCGACGAAACACTAATTGTCCCTCTCGATGATATCCAAATAGATGACAATCTAAACTTCGTAGAAGAGCCACTTGAAATCATGGACCGTGAGGTCAAAAGTTTAAAACGAAGTAAGATACCCATTGTAAAGGTTAGGTGGAATTCACGTCGAGGTCCTGAATTTACTTGGGAACGCGAAGACCATATTCGACACAAATACCCACATTTATTTCCTAGCACTTTGGCAACCAATGGAACAAATTGAATTTCGGTACGAAATTCTTTTCAACGGGGAGATACTGTAACAACCATAAAAAATATCAGGTTAATACTTAACTCAATCTCCACCTAAATCTGGACCTGACCTTCTTAAGAATTTAAGTTAATGCTGCTGGTACAATTCCTAAGTTAATACTGTTTGAGAAATACTTCAGTTAATACTGTTAGCACAAAACCCTTAGTTAATACTGCCAGTACAAAGTCCAGGTAATACTGCCAGTACAAAGTTAAGTTAATACTGCCAGTACAAAGTCTAGTTAATACTGCCAGTACAAAGTTAAGTTAATACTGCTGGTACAACCCCAAACCCCAAACCCCAAACCCCAAACCCCAAACCCCAAACCCCAAACCCCAAACCCCAAACCCCAAACCCCAAACCCCAAACCCCTAACCCCTAAACCGAAACCCTAACCCCTAAACCCTAAACCCTAAACCCTAAACCCTAAACCCTAAACCCCAAACCCCAAACCCCAAACCCCAAACCCCAAACCCCAAACCCCAACCCCCAAACCCCAAACCCCAAACCCCAAACCCCAAACCCCAAACCCCAAACCCCAAACCCCAAACCCCAACCCCCAAACCCCACACCCGAAACCCCAAACCCCACACCCGAAACCCCTACCCCTACCCCAACCCCTAACCCGAAACCCCTTACCCGAAACCCCTAACCCCTAGACCCTAACCCCTAAACCCTAAACCCTTTATTAGTTAGAAACCGGTGATAGGTAGCTAATCACACCCGATGTTATTCAAGAGACAACAGATAAAATCACTATCATCAGGGAAAAATTGAGGGCTGCCAGGAGTAGGCAGAAAAGCTACGCTGATAACCGTAGGAAACCTTTGGAATTTCAAGTCGGCTACAAAGTACTTTTGAAAGTGTCACCCTGGAGGGCATGATCCGCTTTGGAAAGCGAGGCAAACTTAACCCAAGGTATGTTGGACCTTTTGAGATAATAGAAAGGATTGGTCCGGTCGCGTACCGACTAGAACTACCCCAGGAACTTAGCAACATACATAACACATTCCATGTCTCCAATCTAAACAAATGTCTAACCCCTAACCCTCACCCCTAACCCCAAACCCCAAACCCCAAACCCCAAACCCCTAAACCCTAAACCCCAAACCCCTAAACCCTAAACCCTAAACCCTAAACCGTAAACCCTAAATCTGGTAAGCGCAAGGTGGATAACCAGCCAAGGCAAAGAGGTGGCGGTTATCCCAACAAGAAGCCAATGGTGGCAAGAAATTTTGGCATTGCGGCTCAAGGACCGAAGCAATACAGTGGTCCTCACCCAAAGTGCAATAAATGCAAATTTCACCACGCTGGAAATTGTCCAGTGTATGAAAAATGCAATCAGTTGGGCCACACCGGCAAGAATTGCAGAGCTGGGAACGTGAACGACCGTCCGAAAGCGTTATGCTACGAATGCGGAAGCCAAGATCATCTGAGGAACGCCTGCCCACGATTGAACAGGACCCCTGGCAACAACGCTGGGAATCAGAAGGGGCCAGCGAGGGGCCGAGCATTTGTCATTGGAGCTGAGGAAGCACGACAGGATCCCAACGACGTAACAAGTGCGTTTCTCTTGAACGATCACTATGCGTCTGTATTATTTTATTCGGGAGCCGAGAGAAGTTTTGTCTCGTTAGAATTCAGGCCATTAATTAATTTAAACTCCGTGCAACTTAGTGAAACCTTTACTATTGAGTACGCTAACGGTCATGAGTTCGAAGCTAGGGACATAGTACCCAACTGTACCTTGAACCTACCTGGACTTCCCCCACCTAGGCCAGTTGAATTCCAAATCGACCTAATTCCCGGAGCGGCGCCCGTAGCAAGGACACCGTATCGTCTGGCACCGTCCGAAATGCAGGAATTGTCCAATCAACTGCAAGAGCTGTTGAGTCATGGATTAGTTCGTCCAAGCTCATCGCCCTGGGGAGCTCCAGTACTCTTCGTAAAGAAGAAAGACGGATCATTTCGTATGTGCATAGACTATAGAGAGTTGAACAAGTTAACCATAAAGAACCGATACCCTCTACCCTGAATCGACGATTTATTTGACCAATTGCAAGGCGCATCGTACTTTTCAAAAATCGATACCCTAAACCCTAACCCCTAACCCTAAACCCTAAACCCTAACCCCTAACCCCTAACCCCGCAACCCCAACCCCCAACCGCAACCCTAAACCCTAAACCCTAAACCCTAACCCCTAACCCCTAACCCTAAACCCTAAACCCTAACCCCTAACCCCTAACCCCTAACCCTAAACCCTAAACCCTAACCCCTAAACCCTAAACCCTAAACCCTAACCCCTAACCCTAAACCCTAAACCCTAAACCCTAACCCCTAACCCCTAACCCCGCAACCCCAACCCCCAACCGCAACCCCAACCCCAACCCCCAACCCCCAACCCCCAAACCCCAACCCCAAACCCCAAACCCAAAACCCCAAACCCCAAACCCGAACCCAAACCCCCAACCCAAAACCCCAAACCCCAAACCCCAAACCCTTAAACCCCCAACCCCATACCCCAAACCCAAAACCCCGAACCCAAACCCCGAACCCCCACCCCGAACCCCCACCCCCAACCCCTAAACCCCAACCCCCACCCCCAACCCCCACCCCCACCCCCAACCCCCAAACCCAACCCCCACCCCCCAAACCCAACCCCCACCCCCCAAACCCCGAACCCCGAACCCCGAACCCCGAACCTGAACCCCGAACCCGAACCCCGAACCCGAACCCCGAACCGCGAACCCGAACCCGAACCCCCAACCCGAACCCCCAACCCGAACCCCGAACCCCCACCCCCAACCCCAACCCAACCCCCAACCCAACCCAACCCCCAAACCCCACACCCCAACCCCACACCCCTAAAGCCCTACCCCTACCCCAACCCCACACCCGAAACCCCTACCCCTACCCCAACCCCACACCCGAAACCCCTACCCCTACCCCAACCCCTAACCCGAAACCCCTAACCCCTAGACCCTAACCCCTAAACCCTAAACCCTAACCGGTCGTAAGTGTCGATCACCACTTTATTAGTTAGAAACCGGTGATAGGTAGCTAATCACACCCGATGTTATTCAAGAGACAACTGATAAAATCACTATCATCAGGGAAAAATTGAGGGCTGCCAGGAGTAGGTAGAAAAGCTACGCTGATAACCGTAGGAAACCTTTGGAATTTCAAGTCGGCTACAAAGTACTTTTGAAAGTGTCACCCTGGAGGGCATGATCCGCTTTGGAAAGCGAGGCAAACTTAACCCAAGGTATGTTGGACCTTTTGAGATAATAGAAAGGATTGGTCCGGTCGCGTACCGACTAGAACTACCCCAGGAACTTAGCAACATACATAACACATTCCATGTCTCCAATCTAAACAAATGTCTAACCCCTAACCCTCACCCCTAACCCCAAACCCCAAACCCCAAACCCCAAACCCCTAAACCCTAAACCCCAAACCCCTAAACCCCTAAACCCTAAACCCTAAACCCTAAACCCTAACCCCTAACCCCTAACCCCGCAACCCCAACCCCCAACCGCAACCCCAACCCCAACCCCCAACCCCCAACCCCCAAACCCCAACCCCAAACCCCAAACCCCAAACCCCAAACCCCAAACCCGAACCCAAACCCCCAACCCAAAACCCCAAACCCCAAACCCCAAACCCTTAAACCCCCAACCCCATACCCCAAACCCAAAACCCCGAACCCAAACCCCGAACCCCCACCCCGAACCCCCACCCCCAACCCCTAAACCCCAACCACCACCCCCAACCCCCACCCCCAACCCCCAAACCCAACCCCCACCCCCCAAACCCAACCCCCACCCCCCAAACCCCGAACCCCGAACCCCGAACCCCGAACCTGAACCCCGAACCCGAACCCCGAACCCGAACCCCGAACCGCGAACCCGAACCCGAACCCCCAACCCGAACCCCCAACCCGAACCCCGAACCCCCACCCCCAACCCCAACCCAACCCCCAACCCAACCCAACCCCCAAACCCCACACCCCAACCCCACACCCCTAAACCCCTACCCCTACCCCAACCCCACACCCGAAACCCCTACCCCTACCCCAACCCCACACCCGAAACCCCTACCCCTACCCCAACCCCTAACCCGAAACCCCTAACCCCTAGACCCTAACCCCTAAACCCTAAACCCTAACCGGTCGTAAGTGTCGATCACCACTTTATTAGTTAGAAACCGGTGATAGGTAGCTAATCACACCCGATGTTATTCAAGAGACAACAGATAAAATCACTATCATCAGGGAAAAATTGAGGGCTGCCAGGAGTAGGCAGAAAAGCTACGCTGATAACCGTAGGAAACCTTTGTAATTTCAAGTCGGCTACAAAGTACTTTTGAAAGTGTCACCCTGGAGGGCATGATCCGCTTTGGAAAGCGAGGCAAACTTAACCCAAGGTATGTTGGACCTTTTGAGATAATAGAAAGGATTGGTCCGGTCGCGTACCGACTAGAACTACCCCAGGAACTTAGCAACATACATAACACATTCCATGTCTCCAATCTAAACAAATGTCTAACCCCTAACCCTCACCCCTAACCCCAAACCCCAAACCCCAAACCCGAATCGACGTAAAGAAGAAAGACGGATCATTTCGTATGTGCATAGACTATAGAGAGTTGAACAAGTTAACCATAAAGAACCGATACCCTCTACCCCGAATCGACGATTTATTTGACCAATTGCAAGGCGCATCGTACTTTTCAAAAATCGATCTTCGCTCAGGATACCACCAACTGAGAGTCCGTGAAGAGGACATCTCAAAGACAGCCTTTAGGACACGGTATAGGCATTATGAGTTCTTGGTAATGCCGTTTGGGCTAACCAACGCACCTGCATTATTCATGGATTTGATGAATAGGGTGTGTCGCCATATCTAGACAAGTTCGTAATTGTGTTCATCGACGATATACTGATTTACTCCAAAAGCAAGGAGGACCATGAGCGACACTTGGAGATAATATTGAAATTACTAAAGGACCAGAAGTTGTACGCCAAGTTTTCAAAATGCGAATTTTGGCTTCGAGAAGTGCACTTCCTTGGTCACGTAGTCAACAAGGAGGGAATACATGTTGACCCAGCCAAAGTCGAGGCTATCAAGAAATGGGAAGCTCCGAGAACCCCTACAGAGATACGTCAATTTTTAGGATTAGCCTGTTACTACCGAAGGTTTATTAAGAATTTCTCAAGGATCGCTAAGCCATTGACCGAGCTGACCCAGAAAGTCAAGGAGTTTGCTTGGGGAAGGAAACAAGAGGAAGCGTTTCAAACTCTGAAGAGTAGGCTGTGTAACACGCCCATCTTAGATTTACCGAAAGGAACGGAAGATTTTGTCGTGTACTGTGACGCATCCCACCAAGGAATGGGCTGTGTGCTGATGCAAAGGAATAAAGTGATTGCCTACGCATCGAGACAACTAAAGAAGCATGAGAAGAATTATACGACACATGACTTAGAGCTAGGAGTGGTAGTGTTTGCTCTGAAGATTCACGACGGAAGATTCACCCGGGAGCTGATAAAATGTACAAGGACTTAAGGGAATACTATTGGTGGCCAGGAATGAAAAAGGATATTGCGGTATACGTGGGAAAATGCTTGACTTGCTCCAAAGTCAAGGCAGAGTACCAGAAGCCATCAGGATTGTTGCAACAACCGGAAATCCCACAATGGAAATGGGAACAAATATCAATGGATTTCGTCACGAAATTGCCACGAACGGCAAGAGGACATGACTCTATATGGGTCATAGTGGACAGATTAACAAAATCAGCACACTTTATTCCCATCCGAGAAGATTAAAAGATGGACAAACTCGCTCAAATCTATATCGACGAAATCGTTGTACGTCATGGAATACCACTCTCCATCATTTCCGATAGAGATAGCCGATTCACGTCACGCTTATGGCAACAACTTCAAAAGGCTCTAGGCACTCAACTAAATTTGAGCACCGCCTACCATCCACAAACCGATAGCCAAAGTGAGCAAACCATCTAAACATTGGAAGACATGTTAAGAGCCTATGCCATAGATTTTAAAGGCAGCTGGGATACTCACTTGCCATTAGTGGAGTTTTCCTACAACAACAGTCACCACACGAGCATAGGCTGTGCACACTTTGAGGCGTTATATGGTCGTAAGTGTCGATCACCACTTTGTTGGTTAGAAACCGGTGATAGGCAGCTAATCACACCCGATGTTATTCAAGAGACAACTGATAAAATCACTATCATCAGGGAAAAATTGAGGGCTGCCAGGAGTAGGCAGAAAAGCTACGCTGATAACCGTAGGAAACCTTTGAGGCGTTATATGATCCGCTTTGGAAAGCGAGGCAAACTTAACCCAAGGTATGTTGGACCTTTTGAGATAATAGAAAGGATTGGTCCGGTCGCGTACCGACTAGAACTACCCCAGGAACTTAGCAACATACATAACACATTCCATGTCTCCAATCTAAAGAAATGTCTAGCCGACGAAACACTAATTGTCCCTCTCGATGATATCCAAATAGATGACAATCTAAACTTCGTAGAAGAGCCACTTGAAATCATGGACCGTGAGGTCAAAAGTTTAAAACGAAGTAAGATACCCATTGTAAAGGTTAGGTGGAATTCACGTCGAGGTCCTGAATTTACTTGGGAACGCGAAGACCATATTCGACACAAATACCCACATTTATTTCCTAGCACTTTGGCAACCAATGGAACAAATTGAATTTCGGTACGAAATTCTTTTCAACGGGGAGATACTGTAACAACCATAAAAAATATCAGGTTAATACTTAACTCAATCTCCACCTAAATCTGGACCTGACCTTCTTAAGAATTTAAGTTAATGCTGCTGGTACAATTCCTAAGTTAATACTGTTTGAGAAATACTTCAGTTAATACTGTTAGCACAAAACCCTTAGTTAATACTGCCAGTACAAAGTCCAGGTAATACTGCCAGTACAAAGTTAAGTTAATACTGCCAGTACAAAGTCTAGTTAATACTGCCAGTACAAAGTTAAGTTAATACTGCTGGTACAACCCCAAACCCCAAACCCCAAACCCCAAACCCCAAACCCCAAACCCCAAACCCCAAACCCCAAACCCCAAACCCCAAACCCCTAACCCCTAAACCGAAACCCTAACCCCTAAACCCTAAACCCTAAACCCCAAACCCCAAACCCCAAACCCCAAACCCCAAACCCCAAACCCCAAACCCCAAACCCCAAACCCCAACCCCCAAACCCCAAACCCCAAACCCCAAACCCCAAACCCCAAACCCCAAACCCCAAACCCCAAACCCCCAAACCCCACACCCGAAACCCCAAACCCCACACCCGAAACCCCTACCCCTACCCCAACCCCTAACCCGAAACCCCTTACCCGAAACCCCTAACCCCTAGACCCTAACCCCTAAACCCTAAACCCTAACCGGTCGTAAGTGTCGATCACCACTTTATTAGTTAGAAACCGGTGATAGGTAACTAATCACACCCGATGTTATTCAAGAGACAACAGATAAAATCACTATCATCAGGGAAAAATTGAGGGCTGCCAGGAGTAGGCAGAAAAGCTACGCTGATAACCGTAGGAAACCTTTGGAATTTCAAGTCGGCTACAAAGTACTTTTGAAAGTGTCACCCTGGAGGGCATGATCCGCTTTGGAAAGCGAGGCAAACTTAACCCAAGGTATGTTGGACCTTTTGAGATAATAGAAAGGATTGGTCCGGTCGCGTACCGACTAGAACTACCCCAGGAACTTAGCAACATACATAACACATTCCATGTCTCCAATCTAAACAAATGTCTAACCCCTAACCCTCACCCCTAACCCCAAACCCCAAACCCCAAACCCCAAACCCCTAAACCCTAAACCCCAAACCCCTAAACCCTAAACCCTAAACCCTAAACCGTAAACCCTAAATCTGGTAAGCGCAAGGTGGATAACCAGCCAAGGCAAAGAGGTGGCGGTTATCCCAACAAGAAGCCAATGGTGGCAAGAAATTTTGGCATTGCGGCTCAAGGACCGAAGCAATACAGTGGTCCTCACCCAAAGTGCAATAAATGCAAATTTCACCACGCTGGAAATTGTCCAGTGTATGAAAAATGCAATCAGTTGGGCCACACCGGCAAGAATTGCAGAGCTGGGAACGTGAACGACCGTCCGAAAGCGTTATGCTACGAATGCGGAAGCCAAGATCATCTGAGGAACGCCTGCCCACGATTGAACAGGACCCCTGGCAACAACGCTGGGAATCAGAAGGGGCCAGCGAGGGGCCGAGCATTTGTCATTGGAGCTGAGGAAGCACGACAGGATCCCAACGACGTAACAAGTGCGTTTCTCTTGAACGATCACTATGCGTCTGTATTATTTTATTCGGGAGCCGAGAGAAGTTTTGTCTCGTTAGAATTCAGGCCATTAATTAATTTAAACTCCGTGCAACTTAGTGAAACCTTTACTATTGAGTACGCTAACGGTCATGAGTTCGAAGCTAGGGACATAGTACCCAACTGTACCTTGAACCTACCTGGACTTCCCCCACCTAGGCCAGTTGAATTCCAAATCGACCTAATTCCCGGAGCGGCGCCCGTAGCAAGGACACCGTATCGTCTGGCACCGTCCGAAATGCAGGAATTGTCCAATCAACTGCAAGAGCTGTTGAGTCATGGATTAGTTCGTCCAAGCTCATCGCCCTGGGGAGCTCCAGTACTCTTCGTAAAGAAGAAAGACGGATCATTTCGTATGTGCATAGACTATAGAGAGTTGAACAAGTTAACCATAAAGAACCGATACCCTCTACCCTGAATCGACGATTTATTTGACCAATTGCAAGGCGCATCGTACTTTTCAAAAATCGATACCCTAAACCCTAACCCCTAACCCTAAACCCTAAACCCTAACCCCTAACCCCTAACCCCGCAACCCCAACCCCCAACCGCAACCCTAAACCCTAAACCCTAAACCCTAACCCCTAACCCCTAACCCTAAACCCTAAACCCTAACCCCTAACCCCTAACCCCTAACCCTAAACCCTAAACCCTAAACCCTAACCCCTAAACCCTAAACCCTAAACCCTAACCCCTAACCCTAAACCCTAAACCCTAAACCCTAACCCCTAACCCCTAACCCCGCAACCCCAACCCCCAACCGCAACCCCAACCCCAACCCCCAACCCCCAACCCCCAAACCCCAACCCCAAACCCCAAACCCCAAACCCCAAACCCCAAACCCGAACCCAAACCCCCAACCCAAAACCCCAAACCCCAAACCCCAAACCCTTAAACCCCCAACCCCATACCCCAAACCCAAAACCCCGAACCCAAACCCCGAACCCCCACCCCGAACCCCCACCCCCAACCCCTAAACCCCAACCCCCACCCCCAACCCCCACCCCCACCCCCAACCCCCAAACCCAACCCCCACCCCCCAAACCCAACCCCCACCCCCCAAACCCCGAACCCCGAACCCCGAACCCCGAACCTGAACCCCGAACCCGAACCCCGAACCCGAACCCCGAACCGCGAACCCGAACCCGAACCCCCAACCCGAACCCCCAACCCGAACCCCGAACCCCCACCCCCAACCCCAACCCAACCCCCAACCCAACCCAACCCCCAAACCCCACACCCCAACCCCACACCCCTAAAGCCCTACCCCTACCCCAACCCCACACCCGAAACCCCTACCCCTACCCCAACCCCACACCCGAAACCCCTACCCCTACCCCAACCCCTAACCCGAAACCCCTAACCCGAAACCCCTAACCCCTAGACCCTAACCCCTAAACCCTAAACCCTAACCGGTCGTAAGTGTCGATCACCACTTTATTAGTTAGAAACCGGTGATAGGTAGCTAATCACACCCGATGTTATTCAAGAGACAACTGATAAAATCACTATCATCAGGGAAAAATTGAGGGCTGCCAGGAGTAGGTAGAAAAGCTACGCTGATAACCGTAGGAAACCTTTGGAATTTCAAGTCGGCTACAAAGTACTTTTGAAAGTGTCACCCTGGAGGGCATGATCCGCTTTGGAAAGCGAGGCAAACTTAACCCAAGGTATGTTGGACCTTTTGAGATAATAGAAAGGATTGGTCCGGTCGCGTACCGACTAGAACTACCCCAGGAACTTAGCAACATACATAACACATTCCATGTCTCCAATCTAAACAAATGTCTAACCCCTAACCCTCACCCCTAACCCCAAACCCCAAACCCCAAACCCCAAACCCCTAAACCCTAAACCCCAAACCCCTAAACCCCTAAACCCTAAACCCTAAACCCTAAACCGTAAACCCTAAATCTGGTAAGCGCAAGGTGGATAACCAGCCAAGGCAAAGAGGTGGCGGTTATCCCAACAAGAAGCCAATGGTGGCAAGAAATTTTGGCATTGCGGCTCAAGGACCGAAGCAATACAGTGGTCCTCACCCAAAGTGCAATAAATGCAAATTTCACCACGCTGGAAATTGTCCAGTGTATAAAAAATGCAATCAGGTGGGCCACACCGGCAAGAATTGCAGAGCTGGGAACGTGAACGACCGTCCGAAAGCGTTATGCTACGAATGCGGAAGCCAAGATCATCTGAGGAACGCCTGCCCACGATTGAACAGGACCCCTGGCAACAACGCTGGGAATCAGAAGGGGCCAGCGAGGGGCCGAGCATTTGTCATTGGAGCTGAGGAAGCACGACAGGATCCCAACGACGTAACAAGTGCGTTTCTCTTGAACGATCACTATGCGTCTGTATTATTTTATTCGGGAGCCGAGAGAAGTTTTGTCTCGTTAGAATTCAGGCCATTAATTAATTTAAACTCCGTGCAACTTAGTGAAACCTTTACTATTGAGTACGCTAACGGTCATGAGTTCGAAGCTAGGGACATAGTACCCAACTGTACCTTGAACCTACCTGGACTTCCCCCACCTAGGCCAGTTGAATTCCAAATCGACCTAATTCCCGGAGCGGCGCCCGTAGCAAGGACACCGTATCGTCTGGCACCGTCCGAAATGCAGGAATTGTCCAATCAACTGCAAGAGCTGTTGAGTCATGGATTAGTTCGTCCAAGCTCATCGCCCTGGGGAGCTCCAGTACTCTTCGTAAAGAAGAAAGACGGATCATTTCGTATGTGCATAGACTATAGAGAGTTGAACAAGTTAACCATAAAGAACCGATACCCTCTACCCCGAATCGACGATTTATTTGACCAATTGCAAGGCGCATCGTACTTTTCAAAAATCGATCTTCGCTCAGGATACCACCAACTGAGAGTCCGTGAAGAGGACATCTCAAAGACAGCCTTTAGGACACGGTATAGGCATTATGAGTTCTTGGTAATGCCGTTTGGGCTAACCAACGCACCTGCATTATTCATGGATTTGATGAATAGGGTGTGTCGCCATATCTAGACAAGTTCGTAATTGTGTTCATCGACGATATACTGATTTACTCCAAAAGTAAGGAGGACCATGAGCGACACTTGGAGATAATATTGAAATTACTAAAGGACCAGAAGTTGTACGCCAAGTTTTCAAAATGCGAATTTTGGCTTCGAGAAGTGCACTTCCTTGGTCACGTAGTCAACAAGGAGGGAATACATGTTGACCCAGCCAAAGTCGAGGCTATCAAGAAATGGGAAGCTCCGAGAACCCCTACAGAGATACGTCAATTTTTAGGATTAGCCTGTTACTACCGAAGGTTTATTAAGAATTTCTCAAGGATCGCTAAGCCATTGACCGAGCTGACCCAGAAAGTCAAGGAGTTTGCTTGGGGAAGGAAACAAGAGGAAGCGTTTCAAACTCTGAAGAGTAGGCTGTGTAACACGCCCATCTTAGATTTACCGAAAGGAACGGAAGATTTTGTCGTGTACTGTGACGCATCCCACCAAGGAATGGGCTGTGTGCTGATGCAAAGGAATAAAGTGATTGCCTACGCATCGAGACAAATAAAGAAGCATGAGAAGAATTATACGACACATGACTTAGAGCTAGGAGTGGTAGTGTTTGCTCTGAAGATTCACGACGGAAGATTCACCCGGGAGCTGATAAAATGTACAAGGACTTAAGGGAATACTATTGGTGGCCAGGAATGAAAAAGGATATTGCGGTATACGTGGGAAAATGCTTGACTTGCTCCAAAGTCAAGGCAGAGTACCAGAAGCCATCAGGATTGTTGCAACAACCGGAAATCCCACAATGGAAATGGGAACAAATATCAATGGATTTCGTCACGAAATTGCCACGAACGGCAAGAGGACATGACTCTATATGGGTCATAGTGGACAGATTAACAAAATCAGCACACTTTATTCCCATCCGAGAAGATTAAAAGATGGACAAACTCGCTCAAATCTATATCGAAGAAATCGTTGTACGTCATGGAATACCACTCTCCATCATTTCCGATAGAGATAGCCGATTCACGTCACGCTTATGGCAACAACTTCAAAAGGCTCTAGGCACTCAACTAAATTTGAGCACCGCCTACCATCCACAAACCGATAGCCAAAGTGAGCAAACCATCTAAACATTGGAAGACATGTTAAGAGCCTATGCCATAGATTTTAAAGGCAGCTGGGATACTCACTTGCCATTAGTGGAGTTTTCCTACAACAACAGTCACCACACGAGCATAGGCTGTGCACACTTTGAGGCGTTATATGGTCGTAAGTGTCGATCACCACTTTGTTGGTTAGAAACCGGTGATAGGCAGCTAATCACACCCGATGTTATTCAAGAGACAACTGATAAAATCACTATCATCAGAGAAAAATTGAGGGCTGCCAGGAGTAGGCAGAAAAGCTACGCTGATAACCGTAGGAAACCTTTGAGGCGTTATATGATCCGCTTTGGAAAGCGAGGCAAACTTAACCCAAGGTATGTTGGACCTTTTGAGATAATAGAAAGGATTGGTTCGGTCGCGTACCGACTAGAACTACCCCAGGAACTTAGCAACATACATAACACATTCCATGTCTCCAATCTAAAGAAATGTCTAGCCGACGAAACACTAATTGTCCCTCTCGATGATATCCAAATAGATGACAATCTAAACTTCGTAGAAGAGCCACTTGAAATCATGGACCGTGAGGTCAAAAGTTTAAAACGAAGTAAGATACCCATTGTAAAGGTTAGGTGGAATTCACGTCGAGGTCCTGAATTTACTTGGGAACGCGAAGACCATATTCGACACAAATACCCACATTTATTTCCTAGCACTTTGGCAACCAATGGAACAAATTGAATTTCGGTACGAAATTCTTTTCAACGGGGAGATACTGTAACAACCATAAAAAATATCAGGTTAATACTTAACTCAATCTCCACCTAAATCTGGACCTGACCTTCTTAAGAATTTAAGTTAATGCTGCTGGTACAATTCCTAAGTTAATACTGTTTGAGAAATACTTCAGTTAATACTGTTAGCACAAAACCCTTAGTTAATACTGCCAGTACAAAGTCCAGGTAATACTGCCAGTACAAAGTTAAGTTAATACTGCCAGTACAAAGTCTAGTTAATACTGCCAGTACAAAGTTAAGTTAATACTGCTGGTACAATTCCAAAGTTAATACTGTTTGAGAAATACTTCAGTTAACACTGCTAGCACAAATCACCATTTCCACTGTTAGTTCAAATTAGCACTGCTCTTAATAGTTACTACTGCTCTCATTGTTTTCCACTGCTAAGTAGTTAACACTGCTAGCACAAATCACCATTTCCACTGTTAGTACAAATTAGCACTGCTCTTAATAGTTACTACTGCTCTTATTGTTACAACTGCTAGCTCAGTTTCCACTGCTAGACCAAAGTTTATATTGTTGGCACACTAATGTCACGAACAAATCATGAAATACTTAGTGTCAATCTACTGTTAGAGATATGCTTAAACGATTTTAAGACCAATCAAGTGTTACCCACACGTACAGTAAACCTTCCTGCCCGAGCTAAAAGCTTTTTAAGTAATATTAAAAGATAAGTAACCATTCGTATTCTGTAAAAAGGAACTTTAAGATTTGAAATAGAGTTAAATGTGCACGCAAAAAGGGTTATGATTACCTCTTTTCCCTCAAAAATCGGCCAGCAAACCTATTTCCCATAAACCAAATCAATTAACTTACACTTCCCATAAAATCACCTCCACCTTCACCCAATCAAAATCCCGGATAGTAAACTTAAACACTCCATCCCTTATTCTTTTTGTTAATCTCAGCAGAAATCCTACATTCACACTCTAAACACTTTCATCTACTTTCTCTCAAACCCTCTCAACACAAGAACGATTTTAACAAGAATACCCAGTTTATTTATCATCTTCATCCAGTACCATCCACTCCGGGAACCCTGCTCAATCTGTGGAAAGAACTTCATCACCCCAAAACCCTACACTCCTGGTCGAAGAGGTAATCATAAAGTGCAAGAATGTTTACATTCTATTCTGCACAACCCATTTATTTTATTTCTTACTACTGTTACATTTTCTTGATAATATGTGTGCATTAGGGTTTTTGTACCAGAAATGTTAACATGTGTTACAAATAAAAACACACTTATGGTTGTTCAAATCATTTTGTCGCACCCCCAGGACACGTGGCAGCGGAAGGTAGGGTGTTGCGTTGGGGGCGCCGACCAAATCAGATATCACAACACAAGAATTACAACAAACGACCTCTATATGAGACGTTTCAAAAATCATTACATTACATAGTTAAGATGTTTACATAAGTTTTGCCAAAAGTAGAGTACGCATCTAGTACAAGATTACAACATAATATAATGCAAGCTAATCTCTGATGTTTGTGAAAAGTATGCGACTCGAGCTATCTCCCTCCAAGAGCAAGCCTACTGTGGTTGGTTCCCTGAGAAATACATACTAAAAGGTCAACATAAAGTTGGTGAGTTCATAGGTTTGTAAACAGTTGATATAACATCGTATGGAACACAAGATTTCCGTTTGTATCATTCAACAATGATAGGTAATGTATTACAAAAATGTAAAGATAGTGTATATTGTTGCCATGAGCTCATAGTTCGAGCTTAACTGTGGTGTCGGGTCACAATCAAGTGCCACGATCGGGGTGTCTCCCAGCGAGTGCCTAATCCAGCACTCGTAAGAACAAATGATAATGCGTCCGTTTGACAAGTTAGCGCTACTAACCCGGACGGGGAGAGTCAATCCCAAATAGTACTATTCATTAACCTTCACGCTATAACGATACTAACAAACTATGATGTGGGGGACTTCAGGATTAGTAAAATAACTCATGCAACCAATATATCGAGTTTTGTACTTGGGTTCACATGAAAATAGCAGTGTAAAAACAGTTGTATGTATTCTCACCCCAGTTAGAAATAGTAAAAAAGGGCTATGAAACTCACCTGATATTAGCAAGCAAGTAGCAAATAGTAAGCAAAGCGTGTTTTCTGAATGCAACCTTCTAACGTCCTAAACGTATAAGGCTGTGTAAGTAGAAGTCTCAAAAGACCATCTATAGTGATTGTATAAGTGGGGGTTAATGTCCACTTAAGCCAATCATGTAGGTGGAGGGTTAATGTCCACCTAAAATAAGTTCACACAATTAGAAATGTCCAATTGTTCAGTTATCGTTTGTGCTTAGAAAAACATGTACAGGCCGTTGGTGATATTTTGTGAAAACACAGCTTTTGATTAATTATGTTACGCGTATTTCTACTTTCCAGTTATGGGTATTTAATAAGTGTGGCAAGGGCGAAGTCCATTAATGACGGGGGTCCGGGGGCAGCGCCCCTGGTAGCGGGGTCCAAGGGGTGGCAACCCCTGGCGGGGTCCAAGGGGCAGAGCCCTTGGCTGGGGTCGAGCGTGGAAAATTTTTATTTATGCTTATGTTGCTTTAAGGAAAACGCATCGATTTTTGTGTTTTTAGCGACACTGGGCTAGTGAAAATGGGAGAAATGAAAGAAATAATGAATAAATAGGGTGGGCTTTGGGCTAATGGTATGGGCTGGGCTCTTGGGCCGATTTGGGCTTAGTTAGGTCAGTCCAACAGAGCCTTGGGCTGATATAGTAGTTCTCTCTAGCCTGTGTTACGTTATTCGGTCGGTTAAACGTCCTTCGCGCGCATAAAAAAATTGAATCGTTAACGTTTAACTTTTGTATTTTATTTTCGATATGGCATCACTATTTTAATTTGACCAATATACATAAAAATACTTTATTGAACCTTAAAATATTTGTCGGTTTCGTTCGAGTGTCGGGCGCGATACGCGCGTTTTCATTGTGTTTGCTACGTTTTAAGCAAAACGTCTAGGTTTTTCGTATATTATTATATAATCACAATAATGTAGGGTAAATAATTACTTTTTAATTTATAAAATAGATTTACATTATTTATGAAAGTGTATCACCAACGCCGTATAGATTGTCGGACCTCGTCCGGTTGTTTCGCGTAATTACAGATAAACACATAATCACGTAAGTGTATATTCAAATATACAGGTAATTACACATATTTAGCCTAATACCAACTATATACAAGTAATTAGGGTTTCCAGCTAGGTTTAACAATTAACCTAAAGTGTCGGGTGTCACAGTCTCCCCTTGTTAGAGGAATTTCGTCCCGAAATTAGTTTGTTGTCGTGGTCTGTGTGGCATCTAAGAATAGATGTGGGTATTTCAGCCGTATCTGGTCTTCCCGTTCCCAAGTGAATTTAGGACCGCGCCTGGAATTCCACCGGACTTTAACGATGGGATTAGGACTTTGTTTCAAGCGTTTGACCTCACAGTCCATGATTTCTACGGGTTCCTCGACGAAATTAAGTTTGTCATCAATATGGATTTCGTCGAGCGGAATTACAAGTGTCTCATTAGACAGACATTTCTTCAAATTGGAAATGTGAAAGGTATTGTGCACGCTACTGAGTTGTGGTGGTAGCTGCAGTCGGTATGCCACCGGACCGATTCTTTCAAGGATCTCGAATGGTCCGATGTATCTAGGGTTTAGTTTACCGCGTTTGCCAAAACGAATGACACCTCTCCAAGGTGACACTTTCAAAAGTACCTTGTCCCCAACTTGGAATTCTAGTGGTTTGCGTCTTATGTCGGCGTAACTCTTTTGACGATCACGTGCGGCTTTTAGTCGGTTTTGAATGGTTACGATTTTCTCGGTCGTTTCATGAATGATTTCGGGACCGGTGAGTTGGCTATCGCCCACTTCGGTCCAGCAAATAGGTGATCGGCACTTTCTTCCGTAAAGTGCTTCGAAAGGGGCAGCATTAATGCTGGTGTGGTAACTGTTATTGTACGAAAACTCACACAAGGGTAGGTGGTTTTCCCAACTGTTTCCGAAGTCAACTACGCAAGCACGTAACATATCTTCCAAGGTTTGGATGGTTCGTTCACTTTGACCATCGGTTTGTGGGTGGTAAGCGGTGCTCAGATTAAGGCGAGTACCGAGAGCTTTTTGAAGTGTTTGCCAAAATCGAGAGGTGAAACGGCTATCTCTATCCGAGATGATTGAGATGGGTATACCGTGTCTTGCTACAATCTCTTTGATGTAGATGCGAGCCAAACCCTCCATCTTGTCGGTTTCTTTGATTGCTAGAAAATGGGCGGACTTTGTGAGACGGTCGACGATTACCCAAATGGTATCGCAACCACTCGAGGTTTTTGGTAGTTTCGTGATGAAGTCCATGGTTATTTGTTCCCATTTCCACTGAGGTATTTCGGGTTGTTGCAGCAACCCGGAGGGTTTCTGATATTCGGCCTTTACCTTGGAACAGGTTAAACATTTGCTAACATAAGTGGCTATGTCAGCTTTCATATTGGGCCACCAATATCGTTGTTTGAGATCGTGATACATTTTGTCTGAACCAGGATGAATAGAGTATCGGGATTTGTGAGTTTCATCCATCACCAAATCCCGTAGGTTCCCAAAGCTTGGTAACCAGATTCGGTTGGAGAAGTATCGGGTTCCGTCGGATTTGGTTTCAAATTGTTTATCCATGCCTCGCAAGGCTTCGTTTTTAATGTTTTCTTCGTCGAGTGCATTGAGTTGAGCGGAGAAGATTTGAGTAGTTAGGTTGTTGTGAACGGTTAACCCAAGGGCTCGAACTCGAAGGGGTTTTATTCGTTCTTTTCGACTTAGGGCATCGGCAACAACATTTACCTTACCCGGGTGATATCGGATTTCGCAGTCGTAGTCACTAAGTAACTCGACCCAACGACGTTGTCTCATGTTTAATTCCTTCTGATCGAAAATATGTTTAAGGCTTTTGTGGTCGGTGTAGATGGTGCACTTGGTGCCATACAAGTAGTGTCTCCAGATTTTGAGCGCGAAAACTACGGCTCCTAATTCGAGATCGTGAGTTGAATAGTTCTTTTCGTGGATTTTCAGTTGGCGTGAGGCATAGGCGATGACTTTATCATGTTGCATTAACACACAACCAAGTCCTTGGGCTGAGGCGTCACAGTAAACTATGAAGTTATCGCTGCCCTCTGGTAAGGACAAGATTGGTGCACTGCAGAGTTTCTGTTTCAAGAGTTGGAAGGCAGATTCTTGTTTGTCGGTCCAGTCGAATTTCTTATCTTTTTGAGTCAGGGTGGTTAATGGTTGGGCAATTTTGGAGAAATTCTCAATGAATCGCCGATAGTATCCAGCGAGACCTAAGAATTGACGTACTTCAGTGGGAGTGGTAGGTGCTTTCCAGCACTTGATGGCTTCGATCTTAGCTGGATCAACATGTATGCCTTGACTGTCTATGACATGCCCTAGGAAGTGTACTGTTTGCATCCAAAATTCACATTCGGAGAACTTGGCGTATAATTTCTCGAGTTTGAGTAGTTCCAATATGGTTTTTAGATGTTGGCCATGTTCGGTTTCGTCGCGTGAGTAGATTAAGATGTCGTCGATAAACACGATAACGAACTTATCTAGGTATGGTTTGCACACCCGATTCATAAGGTCCATGAATACAGCCGGTGCGTTGGTCAAGCCGAATGGCATCACTTGAAATTCGTAATGCCCGTAGCGAGTTCGGAAAGCTGTTTTAGGAATATCAGTATTGCGGACTCGAAGTTGATGATAACCTGAACGTAGGTCGATCTTTGAGTAGTAGCTCGACCCTTAAAGTTGGTCAAACAGGTCATCAATTCTCGGAAGTGGGTATCGGTTCTTGATGGTTAGTTTGTTTAGTTCGCGGTAATCGATACACATTCGGAAAGATCCGTCCTTCTTTTTCACGAAAAGGACCGGAGCTCCCCAAGGTGAAGAACTCGGTCGGATGAATCCCTTGTCCAGGAGTTCCTGTAATTGGGTAGACAACTCCTGCAACTCGGACGGGGCTAAACGGTATAGAGCTCGTGCCACGGGTGCAGCTCCGGGCACAAGGTCTATTTGAAATTCGACCTGTCTAGGCGGGGGAAGGCCAGGCAAGTCTTCGGGAAAGACTTCCGGAAAGTCTCGGACTATGGGTACATCCTCGAGTCGCTTCTCCTCTGACTTCTTCTCTGTTACGTGTGCGAGGATTGCCTGATACCCTTTTCGCAGGTATTTTCTAGTTTTCATACACGAGATGATGTTGAGGTTAGGTTTTTCGGTCTCCCCTTGTACGACCAAGGTTCCACCGGTAACGAGGGGGATACGGACGATTTTATCGAAGCAAACAATTTCGGCACGATGTTTGGACAGCCAGTCCATGCCTATGATAATATCAAAGCTCCCGATTTCGATAGGTATAAGATCTACGGGGAAAAGTTCGTTTGCGAGGTTTAGAGTGCAGTTGAGTATTACACTATCGTCCACAATCAGTTTGCCTTTTGCTAATTCTACGGTGTACTTAGCATCTAAGGCGGTGGGAGTGATGTTGGTTAGTGGACATAACTCATTTGATATGAAACTTTTATCGGCTCCGGTATCGAATAAAACAGAAACGGATAAATCGTTGAGGAGAAACATACCCGTAACAACGTTGGGGTCTTGACGGGCTTCTCCTGCGTTGAGTACAAAGGCTCTTCCGCGGGAGTTGTTGTTGTTATTGTTCCTATTGGTGTTGTTGTTGTTGTTTCGTTTTGGGCAGTCATTTCTGAAATGCCCTGGGTTACCGCACTCGAAAAAGGTTTTCGGTGCGTTAAAATTGGCGTTTGAGTTTGTGTTTGAGTTGGGAGTTCGGCAATCTTTGGTTTGATGCCCGAACCACTTGCACTTGCCGCATTGGTTATTACACGGGCCATTGTGATGACTGTTACATTTTGAACAGTAGGGTTGACTTCCGGCATACCCTTTTCTCTCTCCTGATCCGGAGGTGTAAGCCTTAATGGTCTCAGGCTTTTTGTTTTGCTGTTGTTGCTGTGGTCGGTTGTTTCCCTGCCATTTTCGTTTGTTGTCCCCGGAGATTTTCACAGTGGGTGTCGCACGGCGGACAATTTGGGCCATAAGTTCATGTGCCATGCGGACGGCACTTTGGATGGTTCCGGGCTTGGAGGAGGTTACATTGCCCTGAATCTTCTCGGGTAGTCCCCAAATGTACCTTTCGATACGCTTTGGTTCAGGGTCCACCATGGATGGGCATAAGAGAGCTAGTTGATGGAAACGAGTGGTGTAGCTGGTGATGTCGTTTCCTTGAACAGTGAGGTTCCAGAATTCCTCCTCGAGCTGTTGTAGTTGCTCTCGAGGGCAGTATTCTTCCTTCAGCATTTTCTTGAGGTCTTCCCATGGATGTTGGTAGGCTGTATCGATTCCCATGGTTTGAGCGTATGAGTTCCACCATGTGAGTGCACCGTCAGCGAGAGTGCAAGTAGAGAATTTGACCTTGTTTTCCTCCGTGCAGTTGCAGATTCGGAAGACAGATTCCATTTTCTCTATCCATCGCATGAGGCCGATGGCTCCCTCGGGGCCTTTGAAATTGAGGGATTTACAGTTCATGAAGTCCTTGTAGGTGCAAGGCTTGGTTGCTGGTGGGTTGTTAACTGGGTTCTCAGGATTTTGTGGGTTAGGACCATTGTTCCTAGCCGCTTCTTGAGCAGCAAAGGCGTCAGCTACTCCTTGTGCGACAAGTTGTGCTATTTCCTCAGCGGTGAAAGTTTGTCGTCGGGGCGGCATGATTCTTAAAAGAAAACAATATGAAACAAATGAGATTTCGTTGTGCAAGTATCAAACTTTCGCACTTGTGTAAGATAAGACTATAAAGAGTTTCACGCACGATAATCAATATTAGGAAGTAGAATTTTGTGGTCAGAATTAAGCGCAAGGTAAGTCGATTACAATAATTTGAAGTTTACAAAACGTGTCGGGCATTGATACATCCGACTAGATACGAAAGTTCATAAAATTTAAACTGTTGGGCACAACCCGCCTCCATAGGTTAAAACAGAATAATAACTTAAGGCTGGCTTGGTTTTTGCGGAGGGAGTAGTGTGACGACTCGCTCCATAGTCTCCGTGAGTTTGCCGACCATTTGGAGAGTTTCTTCAACCACTGTCCAGCGTTGCTCCAGCGAGCGTGTGTATTCCTCTGTTTCCCGTAGACGTGTTTCACATTGCTCCAGTCGCGATTGTAGTACGGAGATTTCATTTCGGTTCCCTATGACTTGGTTATGCACCACACCCATAGTTTCAGTAATGTCCTCCTGGTCCTGAGAGATTTGTGCAACTCGATCTTGAGTCAAGTGCATCCAGTTGGAACGGGTTTCGGGTTGTTCGGTTCGGCGGGGGAGTTCCTCGACTGCTTGCAAGCGTTGCTCATTAAGTTGCATCCTTACCCTTAATTCTAAGAGTTCGTCTCTAGTGTCTGTGGACAAGTCATTGGTGAGGTTCACGACCTCCGAAATATCTTCTTGGTTTTGGCAGATTAGAGTTAGCTTGTCCCGCATTTCATCTTGTTCCACGTCCATAGTGTCCAGCCTCCTCTCATGGCGGTGGAGTCTGGCGGCTAACACTGGGACAGTGTAGTGAGTGGGTTCTTGCGTGTATGGGGAGATATCCATGGGTTCAGCAGTAACCTGAATTCCCTATTCGGATCTCCAGGAATCTAGAGTAGTGGGTAGCCAATTCCAACGGCGAGCACTTGCCCGACGGCGGGCTCTGTTAGTGGTATTATTGGCGGTAGTAGTGCCGGGATATGGTCTAGTTCGAGGAGAGTCAGTTGCCCTCCTAGTGGTGCGTATCACGCGTGAATTCGAAGAGGTGCGGTTTGGCGAGGCTTGAGTATCGTTTCCTATATCGGTTGAAGTTGCGGTAGGAAAATCTGCCATTTCTATGGCAAGAGTTTTAGTACGTGAGGTCTATTTATATATACATATAAAAACCTAGTACAAATAGCACATATAGGGGTTTTGTCATAATCTATCCTCGGTCCATGTGTTCTACTGTATTCCCATTTGATATAACTATTTCCGATCTTGTATCGATTCTTGTTTAATTTGACATAGTTGATCAGGCTATGTTAAATTAAATTCAAATGATGCAATTACTGAACCAATCTTACCTAACAAGGAATACTAACTTAACGGTTATAGTCTAGGTCCACTAATGCAACCTAGTTCGCTATAACCTTGGCTCTGATACCAATCTGTCGCACCCCTAGGACACGTGGCAGCGGAAGGTAGGGTGTTGCGTTGGGGGCGCCGACCAAATCAGATATCACAACACAAGAATTACAACAAACGACCTCTATATGAGACGTTTCAAAAATCATTACATTACATAGTTAAGATGTTTACATAAGTTTTGCCAAAAGTAGAGTACGCATCTAGTACAAGATTACAACATAATATAATGCAAGCTAATCTCTGATGTTTGTGAAAAGTATGCGACTCGAGCTATCTCCCTCCAAGAGCAAGCCTACTGTGGTTGGTTCCCTGAGAAATACATACTAAAAGGTCAACATAAAGTTGGTGAGTTCATAGGTTTGTAAACAGTTGATATAACATCGTATGGAACACAAGATTTCCGTTTGTATCATTCAACAATGATAGGTAATGTATTACAAAAATGTAAAGATAGTGTATATTGTTGCCATGAGCTCATAGTTCGAGCTTAACTGTGGTGTCGGGTCACAATCAAGTGCCACGATCGGGGTGCCTCCCAGCGAGTGCCTAATCCAGCACTCGTAAGAACAAATGATAATGCGTCCGTTTGACAAGTTAGCGCTACTAACCCGGACGGGGAGAGTCAATCCCAAATAGTACTATTCATTAACCTTCACGCTATAACGATACTAACAAACTATGATGTGGGGGACTTCAGGATTAGTAAAATAACTCATGCAACCAATATATCGAGTTTTGTACTTGGGTTCACATGAAAATAGCAGTGTAAAAACAGTTGTATGTATTCTCACCCCAGTTAGAAATAGTAAAAAAGGGCTATGAAACTCACCTGATATTAGCAAGCAAGTAGCAAATAGTAAGCAAAGCGTGTTTTCTGAATGCAACCTTCTAACGTCCTAAACGTATAAGGCTGTGTAAGTAGATGTCTCAAAAGACCATCTATAGTGATTGTATAAGTGGGCGTTAATGTCCACTTAAGCCAATCATGTAGGTGGAGGGTTAATGTCCACCTAAAATAAGTTCACACAATTAGAAATGTCCAATTGTTCAGTTATCGTTTGTGCTTAGAAAAACATGTACAGGCCGTTGGTGATATTTTGTGAAAACACAACTTTTGATTAATTATGTTACGCGTATTTCTACTTTCCAGTTATGGGTAATTAATCAGTTTGGCAAGGGCGAAGTCCATTAATGACGGGGGTCCGGGGGCAGCGCCCCTGGTAGCGGGGTCCAAGGGGTGGCAACCCCTGGCGGGGTCCAAAGGGCAGAGCCCCTGGCTGGGGTCGAGCGCGGAAAATTTTTATTTATGCTTATGTTGCTTTAAGGAAAACGTATCGATTTTTGTGTTTTTAGCCACACTGGGCTAGTGTCGCTACATGCGACACAAAGGTGTTATGCGACACTAAGGCTTGTGTCGCTAATGTGACGATTCGGGTGCTATAGTGACACAAAGGCTTGTGTCGCTAATGTGACGATTCGGGTGCTGTAGCGACACAAAGG
This sequence comes from Gnaphalium uliginosum, assembly GCA_963930675.1. Taxonomy (NCBI): domain Eukaryota; kingdom Viridiplantae; phylum Streptophyta; class Magnoliopsida; order Asterales; family Asteraceae; genus Gnaphalium; species Gnaphalium uliginosum. Next base: position 40,417,646 of record OZ005686.1, on the reverse strand, counting down.
CTTGTGTCGCTAATGTGACGATTCGGGTGCTGTAGCGACACAAAGGCTTGTGTCGCTAATGTGACGATTCGGGTGCTGTAGCGAAACAAAGGCTTGTGTCGCTAATGTGACGATTCGGGTGCTGTAGCGACACAAAAGCTTGTGTCGCTAATGTGACGATTCGGGTGCTGTAGCGACACAAAGGCTTGTGTCGCTAATGTGACGATTCGGGTGCTGTAGCGACACAAAGGCTTGTGTCGCAGACTACTGGGCTTCTGCGACACAGAGGTCTGAAACAGGTCGGTTTTGTACAATTTATTTCGTGTTTCAAATGTTCAAATGAAAATTCAAGAAAAATCCCTGTTGTTCCCTATTATGTTAGCTCTCTAAGTTAATTTTTCCAGAATTTTTAGGTACTTCTAAGTATTTTTAAAAATTTCGTTTGTTCCCTAAGGTCAGAAAGTGACCAATCCGGATACATGCAACAAGATCGGATTTCTGGGAAAAATCTACACCTTTTCAGAAAAAGTTATCTAAACGACATTTGTACCTAACAAAATTTGTGAACTTTTGGCGTTGGTTTCAGGTCATTTGGATGGGTATATCTCGAGTTATGATTAAAACAAGGAGGGTGAAATTTCTGTCCTTTTTGACAGCCCGGATACATGTTTTTGTAAAAATCATTTCGGGTATCAAACGAACTCCAAAAATCATGAAACCACTTGGAAATGAAAGCTAACTTCTTAAACTTAATTTTTGCCTTTTGAATCGTCCATTTTGGTCAAGTTTTGAGGGAGAAACAGCCTCTCAAAGTTGAGCTATTTTTCTGCCCGAAAATGCATGTTTTGTTCTTGAACATTTTAAGCCATGAAAAACGTTTTTATGTTATATTTTGGACATTTCTTAGTTATATGAACCTTTTAACATGTTTTTAAAGGTATTTGGATAGAGAATAATTTTTCTTACAAATTTGTTGGTGATTTTTGAAGAGAAGTTGTTGAAGGAGCTTGAATCTTGAGTTTTTGACTTGATTTTCTTCTTGGAGATGTGATGAATGATGATGGTGGTTGATGGTGGCCGGATTTTTGGTGGTGGTGGTGTTAAAATGGCAGATTTTTTTTTTGGGGGAGAGAAAGGGGAGTGCTTGGTGTTTGTGTGTGTGAAAAGTGAGTGAAAATGGGAGAAATGAAAGAAATAATGAATAAATAGGGTGGGCTTTGGGGTAATGGTATGGGCTGGGCTCTTGGGCCGATTTGGGCTTAGTTAGGTCAGTCCAACAGAGCCTTGGGCTGATATAGTAGTTCTCTCTAGCCTGTGTTACGTTATTCGGTCGGTTAAACGTCCTTCGTGCGCATAAAAAAATTGAATCGTTAACGTTTAACTTTTGTATTTTATTTTCGATATGGCATCACTATTGCGATTCGCGCGTTTTCATTGTGTTTGCAACGTTTTAAGCAAAACGTCTAGGTTTTTCGTATATTATTATTTAATCACAATAATATAGGGTAAATAATTACTATTTAATTTATAAAATAGATTTACATTATTTATGAAAGTGTATCACCAACGCCGTATTGATTGTCGGACCTCGTCCGGTTGTTTCGCGTAATTACAGATAAACACATAATCACGTAAGTGTATATTCAAATATACAGGTAATTACACATATTTAGCCTAATACCAACTATATACAAGTAATTAGGGTTTCCAGCTAGGTTTAACAATTAACCTAAAGTGTCGGGTGTCACACATTTACATACGGGTTTTATTGTATCCTATGCATTTTTGGTAAAGTAAGAGAGTTGGACAACTTTCTGTCCAGATTTTAAGCCAACTTTGGAAGGCTATAACTCCATGAATACTTCACCAAAAGTGATGGGTTTTCTTCTAAAACTTACCTCTATATGTTATCTTCCAAACCCAATCAATTTCATGCAAAAACAGTAAGAATTGGGTCTTCAAATACGGGTTGAATGACAAAGAAGTGAGGCTGCCGTGCAGTGGCAGTTTTCCCTCTCCTAACTTTGGACAACCGTATCCCCATCTATTCTTCATAAAAATGATGACTCTAAACTGGGAATAACTTGCTTTCTAATCTTTCACACAAAACCTAAATCATACACCAATGACCTAGTATTTTGAGGTGTATCAAGAGATGCCCAGAAACTATTAAAGCTTTGCTAAAGAGAGTCACAAAACCAACTACAAAACCTGGGCAGATTCATTATTTAAAACAGTGGGTAACCAATTTGTACAAACTATTATATTAAAGCATATCACTAGACATTAATGGACACTTTACTACTGGACTAGGTCTCGGTTAGAGAATCACTTCGGTCTACAACATTCTCACAGCTTTACCCGTTAACCCAGCTCACAAGGTGAGTTCATTGTCCCCTCTTTCTGATTTCTATTTTGGGGCTGAAAGCATGCAATTACTTTAAACTTTTGGTTGAACTTTTACGTACTATCAACTGCTTTTGAACTATTTTACGCAAACAGTGGTATGTCAACATGTTAAGCTTGGGTTTTTCTTATACTCAAAGTCCCCTGCAACTTATTCACTACTAATTAACTCGTAGCGATGAGCCGTAGATATTATGGGTAGCATGCTATTTAGGGTAGGACCATCTCTCACTCACACTTCAACGTGGGTGCATAATATCGCCTTTTACTCATGTTTGTTGAAGAACATGGAGCACTTATATTTTGGGGCACGTTCGGTCAGATAATCGGATTAGTAGTGGTCTCAAGGCTTATACATCTCTCTCTATTACCACATGTTTATTTACAGCAATATTTTCAACCAATTGCTTACCATATAACTGTCCCTGATTGGGCAAACACAGGGATAATAGCGTCCCCGAATCGGACGGCTATACCCATACTTATGTCCACGATTGGACACACTTTTGGTTTAATAGCTTCAAACTTTGAACTCACCAACTATGGCCATAGTTGACCATTTTGTTTTGGCATGCTTTTCAGGAGAACGTCGGTAAGCACGGATCATATGTGGGCTAATGCATGGGGTTATGTCGACCAAGCCTTTTAAACGGACTTTGAACTAAATTTTTGTAATATACTTGTAGTAATGCCGTATACTTTGAACAGTTTGATGTATTTTTTATGCCTCCAAGGCTGTGCTATCTTAATTTAAATGGTATGGTTGTTATATCTTTGTGTTGTGAAATCATTAGCTGTGACACCTCGTGTTTCCGCTTTAGCGGGGTGTGACACCCAAGCCCAAACCCCAAACCCCAAACACCAAACCCCAAACCCCTAAACCCCTAAACCTCTAAACCCTAAGCCCTAAACCCTAACCGCTAAACCCTTAACCGCCTTGAGATCGAAGCCCTAAGCCCTAAGCCCTTAGCCCAAAGCCCCAAGCCCCAAGCCCCAAGCCCTAAACCCCAAGCCCTAAGCCCCAAGCCCTAAGCCCCAACCCCCAAGCCCCGAACCCTAAGCCCAAACCCCCAAGCCCAAACCCCAAACCCCGAATCCCAACCCCCAAACCCCCAAACCCCCAACCCCCAACCACCAAACCCCCAACCCCCAACCCCCAACCACCAAACCCCAAACCCCAAACCCGCAACCAAATGGAAATTGTACCTGATGATGGAGAGTTGTTGATGATGATAGTGATCATGAATATAATTATTCAAATGAAGTAGTTATGAGTGATTATTTGTTTACGATAGATAAGGATCATAATAGAGTTGGTGTGTTTATGATTATGTTTATTGTATTGTAATAGAGAGATCTGCTATTCAGAATTCGTTGAATTCAACATATTCAAAAGAGTAGATATACTCAAAATATCAAAACAAATCTTATTTAATTCTTGAGGCAATGCCTCTATTTATAGTGGACTACATAATTAAAAATAATATACTAGGCCTAATGGGCGACACACTTATCTTACACCACTAGCTTTACATTATTGGTACTAGTAACTGTAATTCTTCATCATCAAAAACTGGGTACCTTGATGTCATGCGTAAAAATAGCTCTCTTCCTTTTGCAAAGCTATCTCTGTAGTTTCTGATTACACTCTGAACTTTTAAAGGAAATTCTTGAATTTCTTTGAGACTTTCTCTATCGATGTATATAGTATCAACTAATCCATGAATGTAGTAATCGTGAATAAATAGTGGTGATGCTTCAGGTAGAAATACTGCTTTTTGTAAAACCACTGCGTTATGACTAAGTTTTTTCTTTTTTGGATAGAAAAACATTGTTGTGTGGATGTCACTATAGTTGATTAAACTATCCCAACATCTTTGAAATTTTTCTGTCAATGGTTTTTTCATTTCTTCTTTTTCTCGTGTAGTTAAGATGTTTTTCATTTTATTCATCGAGTTTAATTTTGCTGCCTGACTCTGCAAGTGTTGGTTGGTCTTGTTTTGCATGTGTTGATTCAGAGAAATAAACCTGCCAGATTTTTCTATGTTTTCTGTAAAAATAGTTTTGTATGATTCTTCCAAAGCCTTCAGTCCTTCTTCCTTAGAGTTATAACTTTTATGTGATATGTTGCTTTTACCTGCAATATGATGATTTGCTATTGCCCATTCTTTATATATTCCTCTGTATGGTCCGTTAAAAATAACGTACCATTTTTGTTTGTCATGACCCGGTTGTTGAAGTACTTCTTCTATTTCTTCTTCGATTTATATGACTTCATTTTTAATGGGTGTAGATAATGTTGCTGCTTGTGTTTTGGTTGTTGGTGTTATAGGTGGTGTGAAATCTCTTGTGGGTGACTCGGATTGTAATCTGTGAGTGGGGAAAGATTGTGTTGAGGTAGTGGTTTCGGTTTTCAAGCTACTTTCCGTGGATAAAAATTTTGAAGACCACATCTGTAATTCTCGTTCTTCCTTTGTGGCAGCTGCTAACTGTTTTTGTAGGGATGCTATTAGTTCTCGTTTTTGTTGTAATTGACGCTGAACTTGTTTCCTTATTGCTTCCATTCTCTTGTAAGAGTATCAGCTATTGTATTATTGTCGATTTTTATATATTTGATATATGGGTGATACTGATGTAGTTGTAATTGCCAACGAATGAGTCGTCCTCTGCAGTAGTCTTCGTGAAGTTTATATCTCCAAAAACCTGTTACATATTTAGAATTTGTTCGTAGTTCGAATCTTGTTTGCAGAAGATCGATTTTCCATTTTTTCAATGTTCGTAAACATGCTAATGTTTCTTTTTCATGTGTACTGTATTTTTGTTCTGTTTGTGTAAAAGTACCTAAAATATATTTACACAACTTATGTTTGTATTTTTCTTTTTCAAAACAGATGTTGGTTCTTTGCTCGGAAGAGCTAGTTCTAGAATTTGTTGTTCGGAATTAGACAGAGGGGTTATATTTCCATCAGTATCTAATCCTAATAATTCTTTTCCATTTTAAATGGCTTTTAAACATCCTGCCCAAGTATCATCTAAGGCATCAGTTTCGACTATTAAAAAATCTTTTGTTTCTGGATTATATAATTCTCGTAAATATTGTACATTGGATTTAATATTTTGTACTAGCTGAGTATCGGACATTGTCCATTCCCAACGGACCATTTCAGAAATCTTTTTTTGTAAAATTTTCCTTTCCTTTGCCAAATTTTTCAAAAAACCTTGTTCAGCAATATAGTTTAGACATCCTAAAAATCTCTGAATTTGTTTCTGATTTTCTAGTTTATCAGGAAAAAATTTTAATTTTTCTTGAGTATTGTTAGTTAAGGAAATAGTTTCATCTTTTGTTATTTTTAATCCCAAATATTCTACCTCAGTTTGAAGTAATTTAGACTTCTTTTGTGATAAAACCAAACCCTTTTCTTTTATTCGTCGTAAAACTGTTGATACTGCATTTATATGTTCTTGTTCGTTTCCTTTTGTAAAAACAATGATATCATTGATATAAGCTAAGCATATATTTTCTAGTCCTTGTAGGTTATTGTCCATAAATCTTTGATATATCGAAGGGGCTAGTTTTAAACCAAAAGGTAAAACATTCCATTCATAATGTTTTTGTGGAGGGCATGAAAATGTTGTTAGAGGTTTTGTTAAATCATCTAATCTTAATTGCCAATACCCTGATTTTGCATCAAAAGTGCTAAAATGTGTATTTCCCTTTAATTTATCTAAAATGTAGTCATTTCTAGGTAGTTTATATGAGTCTACTATAGTTGCTTCATTCATCTTTTTATAATTTATAACCATCCGTCTTTTTCCTCGTTTTATTTCATTTTTATTCTCAACATAAAAAGCTGGTGCTGAATGAGGACTTGAACTTTCTCTAATTATTCTTTTTTCCAATAATTGTTAACATTCTTCTTTAAATTCCTTGACATCTTTAATACTATATGGGATTTTAATATTTACCTCTGCTAAAGGGTCTTTTAGTTTTATTGAAACGAGTTGATCATTTGTATTTATGATATCTAGAGGGTTATCGCTACATACTTCTTTTAAAGCTTCTTCTATTTGTGATTGTTTCATAATAAATATTATTTCTACTTGGAACTTAATATTCTGTGTTAACATCCGTATGTACTCAGTTTGTCTTACTATTGGTGTTGTTATTAATTTATTAGTTTTTATGTGTTTTTATATAATATTATTATCTGTTTGGGTAAATCGTTGATATAATTTTAAGAAATTATTTCTAATAACTAAATCTAAGCCAGAATCATGCATATATATGGTTGGCGCAATGAATTCTGCTTTCTCAATATATATTGGTACCATTCTACTTACGAACCATAGTTCATGTATTGATATATCTGCTACGATTATTTTTAATGGTTTTATGAACCTTTCCCAATTTTTTAATATTTTCCGTTTACCAAAACACATCGTTGCTCCTGTATCTATATATGCTATTGTTTCTTTATTATCAATAGTTACTGAAATGAATGTTGCATTTGGATTATCTTTTGATCTTCTTTTCTTATTAATTTTCAGATGAAGATTCGTTAGAATATTCACTAGAGTTAGTATATGCATATATTTCAATGTCAAAGTCGATTTCTGAATCTTCTAATGGCTCATATCCTAAGTTATATGCCATTCTAAGAATTTCTATTTCATTCTTTTGTCCTTTTTTGGGACATTTATTGGCATAATGCCCTATTTCATGGCATAACCAACATTTACAATTTTTCTTTTTTGAAGGACAGTATTGTTCCTTAGAACTATTTTCTTTATTGTATTTTTGTCGATGTTGTTTTCTATTTCTAAAGTAATTTTGCCTAGAATTCTTTTTGTAGAAATTCTTATATCTTGGCTTAAATGTTATCTTTTTCCATAGTTTAATACGTTTTTTATATGTTTTGCTAGAACATCCATAATTTCCTACTTTAATAGATTGTTTTGCACAACAAAGTTTAACTTGTGCTTCTTTTTTCGCTATTTCTTGCAAACATTCTTTTTGTATCCAAGCTCTTAAAGTAGTAATTCTTGCTACTAAAGTATCTTCTAATTTATCTCTATCTTGTAATAATATTGCGTATTGTTGGGAATAACAATGATCAAACCCAAGTTATAAATCTGAGGAGTCAAAATCTAACTCAGTTGTATTCAGGAAAAACTTAGTGATTTCCTGAGTCTGTGCTTCTGAGTCTGTGCTTCTGAGTCTGTGCTTCTGAGTCTGTGCTTCACAGACTGAAGAATTGTTTCTGAGTCTCTGCTTCACAGACTAAAGAAATCTCACAGACCGAATGCCGTGCTCTATTTGAAGACTTATGAATTCATCATCTGAAGAATGAAGATTGAAGACAGAAGGCTTCACAGACTGAAGATCACAGACTGAAGATCACAGACTGATGATCACAGATTGAAGATCACAGACTGTTGAGCACAGACTGAAGAGCACATATTGAAGAACAAAAGTACATCGTACAAACGAAGTTCTTCGTTCCTTTAGGCTACGGTACAACTGAAGAGATGTTTGAGCAAAGTCAAACATCGAAGAAAGGTTTTCTTTTCAGCAAAGAAACCTTTTACCTTTTGCTTTTTCTATTTCCAAGAAAAGTAAAAAGGGAAGAGTGCAAAGTTGCCCAAGATGAATCTGTTATTCCCTGGACAACTGACTGAGCTGGATAAAAGAGTTGATACTCAACTCTATAAATAGCAGCTCAAAAGCACTTCAAAACAATCCAAGACAATTAGTATACAAGACCTTTAAGCTTAGGCTAAAAGCATTACCACACATACTGTTAAGTTTGTAGTGATAATTGTATCATAGTATACTACTTGGATCGTTTTCAAACAATCTGTGTGTGTTTGAATACTCTGTCTTATTTGTAAGACAAACCATTTATTGTGAATAAAACTTTAATTCATAATATATTCTGTGCTTTAATTAATCTTGTATTCCGCCTTGATTAATTAACCTGTTTGATATAACTTAGATATAAACTAATATATCAAATACTTGTTATTTAATCTGTATCTAAGTTTTGGAACCTTCAAGACCTAACAACTGGTATCAGAGAAAATAAAGATTTAATTATTAATTATATCTTTAACGATTAAAAGGAACCCAGTTTTATCAAACTATCTTCAAAACCCATTTTTTTTTTACATTTTCTTCTTTGAAAAATGACTTCTTCTATTGCTATGGCTGGGAAGGGAATTCCAATCTTCAATGGTGTAAATTTTACCCACTGGAAATTGAAAGCTGAATGGTTTCTTGCTAGCATTCATGATGAAATGCTTAGAGTCATTCAGGAAGGACCCATTATTCTTGGTAGAATAGTTTCTGCAATTTTAGATGCAAATGGTATTATTGTGACACCTGAAAAATTTGTTGAGGCTGCCAAAAATACCTGGACTGATCTAGACAGGCAACTATATGCATTAGATTTTAAGGCCAAATCCATTCTGGGCAATGCAGTTACTGAGCCTATCTTTGCTAAGATATCTGGCTGTAAAACTGCTAAAGCCATATGGGATATGCTAACTGACCAATATGATGGTGTAAGTTTAGTACAATCCCAAAAGAATAAGAATCTCATAAGAAATTATGAGAACTTCTCTGCTGGTCAACAGGAGTCATTAACTGATATTCATACCAGATTTCAGATCTTAATCAATGATCTTGAAAGGTATGATATCATCAAAGGACAGTTTGAAATCTGTACAAAATTTGTTGATGTCATTCCAAACACTTTTTCTGAAGTCATTACTTCATTAGTTGTAAATGAAAAATTGAAGACATATGATCTATCTGGCTTGTTTGGACTTTTGTTAAATTTTGAAGAAACCAAAGCCAGAAAAGATCTAAATGCCAAAAGGATTGCAAAATATCCATCTGCTGCCCTTGTTGAAACAACAAGGAAAAATAGAGAACTATTCTCAAGAGCAGATTACCATCTAACTCTTACAGACTCAGAATCAGATGATGATACTGAGTCTCTAAAAGCTGAAATGGCATTACTAGCCCAAAGGTTAGAAATGGCAAGATTCAAAGGTTCAAAAGGAAGGCCAACTTTTGATCCTAAGAAAGCTACTTGCCATAAATGTGGGCAAATTGGTCATATTTCTGCTAACTGCAGAGTGAAGATTGCAGAATCTTCAAGTTCTGATAAGTGGGAGGAAAAGGCCAAGAAGAACAAAAAGAAGTACTTCAACTCTAAGAAAATTGGAGAGAAACAGCAACCAAAGAAACTAGAGAAAGCTTTGGTTGTTGAACAGTGGGTTGATGAAGAATCCTCATCATCTGAGGATGATGAGGATATGTGCTTAATGGCTATTACAGAAAGCCAGTTTGACAAAGATGTCAAATTTACAGAAAGAGCATGTGTTCATTCAGATTGGGACAAAGGATCTGCTTACAATGTAAATCATTTCAAACTTTACTATAGTGATGCAGAAAAACAGAAAATGTTTGAACACATCTATGTGGACTTTTTGAAAAGGCTTGAGGAAATACAAGAGTTAAAAACTAAACTGAGTCTGGTTCAAAAAGATCTACAGTCAAAAGTGAATGAATTAAACCAAAATAAACAGTATAAAATGAGCTTGATGCTCAATATGATATTCTCAAAAGGATCCGTCTGGAAAAAGAAGCTTATAAAAACAAAGCTGATCATTATGAGAAGATTTGTAGATCTTGGTATATTTCATCACTTAAAAATGTGGACTGTTTATCCAAACAAATTCCAGCTCAGATACAAGCGGTCATAGGTGATGAGTTTGATCTTAAAAGCCATTTACTTTCAGAAACAAACTCGAAACCTACTATATTTGTACCAGAAATTTTACCTCATACTTTTAGTCATACTGTAGGACATAAAGTTATATTGACAAATGCCTTTGTAAGACCAAAAATAGTTGCTAAAGAACTAGTATATGAGACAGAGCCAGACTCTGAAGACACAGACTCAGAAATCTCAGTCTGTGAAACTTCTCAATCTGAATTGCCTGAATTTATAATCATTAATGAATCTTTAGAAACTATAGAACTTGAAAAGAAAAGATTTGTAAAAGGCAAAGTTAGTATTCCCACAGTACAATCTTCAAATAGACAAAAAGAGGTAAAAGGAATTAAGGATAAATAGAAAGGTTGCAATATGTTAGAACCTTCCACATCTCAGTTTGTAGCTGGTCCAGACAAAATTATGCCAAAGGACAAATTTAAAGGCATAAAACCAGCAACAAGGGAGTTAAAAAGATCTCAATCTGTGAGATCTAACTTTCAGTCTGGAAAAATCAATTTTCAGTCTGGTAAACTTAACTCCAAATCTGTAAGTGTTAACTCTCAGTCTGACTGTCAAAAGTCTACTTTTAACAACCATACTGAGACTATTAAGCTACTTAGTGAAAACTTAATGAATTAACCAGAGATTTTAAAACATTTGTTGAGACAAAGCAGGATTTTAACATAGGATCTAGCGCAAATAATAACCCAAAATCCAAAAGGACCATTCTGTTGGACAGAAAATGTTACAACTGTGGAAATCTGGGACATGAGGGTATTAAATGCACAAAGTCCATTTTTAAACAACCAAAGGTTGCTTTGACTAAACAAATGTCAACTACAAACAACAAAGTCAAAACTAGAGAGGTTAAAAGTCAACTTTACATGCTTAGTTCCAACAAAGCTGCTAAAGAATTGACTTCAACCAACTCTAAAGAACCCATCAAAAGATGGGTTCCCAAAAGTAACTAATTGATTTTGTTTGTCTTGTGCAGGGTAACAAAAAATGGTACCTAGACAGTGGATACTCAAGACACATGACAGGTTCTTTGGAGAATTTGTCAGAGTTTGTAGAAGAAGAAGGACCTTCTGTCAAGTATGGTGACAATTCTGTTGCCAAGACAAAAGGTTATGGTGTGGTGAAGGCTGGCAACATCAGAATATCAAAGGTAGCCTATGTTGAGGGATTAAAGCATAACCTGCTTAGTGCAAGCCAAATTTGTGATGATGACAGTGAAATCAGAATCAGAAAGACGGCTGCTGTTATCTATAATTCCAAAGGCAAACCTGTGTTAGTTGCCAAAAGAGAAAGAGATATTTATATCTTGGATCTTTCTTCTACAGACACAAATGTAGAGACATGTCTCTATACTCAGTCTGTGCCAGAACTAAGCTGGCTATGGCATAGGAGGTTATCCCACCTGAACTTCAAAAACATTAACCTCCTGTCAAAGAAGAAACTGGTTAGAGTCTGCCTGATGTTACATTTGCAAAAGACAAACTTTGTCATGTATGTACACTAGGGAAACAGACCAAGAACCATTTTCCATCCAAATTGTTAGCTACAATTGATCAACCACTGCATATGCTCCATATGGATCTATTTGGACCCATGAGCATTGGCAGTTTGGGTGGAAAGAAGTATACACTTGTGATTGTGGATGAATACACAAGGTATACTTGGGTTATCTTTCTTAAGGCAAAAAGTGATGCTCCTGATGAGATTATTAATCTAATCAAGAGGGAAGAATTGCAGAAAGATGCACCTGTCAAGCAACTCAGGAGTGATCATGGTACAGAATTTAAGAATTCTACTCTCATTAAATTCTGTACTGACAAAGGCATTATTCAAAACTTTGCCTCTGTCAGAATTCCTCAACAAAATGGTGTTGCTGAGAGAAGAAATCGTACACTCATAGAAGCTGCAAGAACCATGTTATGCCGTGGTCAAATGAAGATTTATTTTTGGGCAGAAGCAGTTAACACTGCCTGTTATACCCAAAATAGATCTATTTTGGTCAAAAGGCATGGCAAAACTGCATATGAGTTGTATCATAAAAAGGTTCCAACCATCCATTATTTCCCGACCTTTGGAAGTAAATGCTATATTCTCAATCAAAGGGATCAATTAGCAAAGATGGAACCTAAGTCCTATGAAGGAATTTTTGTTGGCTATTCATCTATCTCAAAGACTTACAGAGTCTACAACAACAGAAGAAATAAAATTGAAGAAACCATCAATGTCACCTTTGATGTTTCGTCATCTAATAATGAACATGTTTCTCAGTCTGATGTTCATTCTTTAGAAGAATTATCTATTGTGGGATTTGAATCTCAAATCCCAGTTGTTGTTCTCTAACAACAATACTCTGAAAGTGATAATGAAGATGCTCAACCTGATCATTTAATGACAGTACCTTCATCAACTGAAGATGAATCTGTGTCCAGAGATTCAAGATCTTCTGATACAAGTGTCCAGTCTGGTAGTCTTCAGTCTGAGAACTCTACAGACTCAGACTTGCCCCCTGTTGAAGATAATGCAGAACTCAGTCCTGTTACTCTTCCACTAAATGAATATGATTTATCATCCAATGGTGAATCATTTCTAGGCATCAAAGAACACAGGTATCATCCAATTGAAGAAATAATTGGAGATTATGTTTCTGGTGTACAAACAAGAGCTCAAGTGTCAAACTTATCTACTGCAAATTTCTGTTTCTACACAAACTTCCTGTCAATCATTGAACCAAAGAAAGCTGAAGAAGCATTGAAAGATGATGATTGGGTTGAAGCAATGCAGGAAGAGTTAACAGAATTTGAAAGAAACAATGTTTGGACCCTAGTTCCTGCTCCAAAAGGCAAAACCTTACAGAAACAAAATGGACAAGGATGGAGTGATAATCAGGAACAAGGCAAGGCTAGTTGCTCAAGGTTACAAGCAGGAAGAAGGCATTGATTATGATGAAACATTTGCCCCTGTAGCCAGAATTGAAGCAATAAGGTTATTCTTGGTATATGTTGCATTCAAGGACTTCAAAGTTTATCAAATGGATATCAAGAGTGCATTTCTGAATGTTAACTTACAGGAGAAAGTCTATGTGAAACAACCTCCAGGTTTTGTAAGTTCAACTTTTCCAAATCATGTCTATAAATTAAAGAAAGCACTGTATGGACTAAAACAAGCTCCAAGAGCTTGGTATGACACTTTATCATCTTATCTTCTGAGTAATAACTTCACTAGAGGATGAATTGATAAAACTTTGTTCTTCAAAAGGAACAAGGCAGATGTCATACTAGTCCAAATATATGTTGATGATATCATATTTGGGTCTACTGATGTAAAATTATGTAAATGGTTTTCAAATTTAATGTCAAAACAGTACCAAATGAGTATGATGGGTGAATTAACATACTTTCTTGGTCTACAAGTACATCAGAAACCTGATGGAATCTTCATAAACCAAGGCAAATATGTTAATGACCTACTCACTAAATATTCTTTAAAAGACTGTTCAACAATGAAAACACCAATGAGCATTGCAGATAAGTTGGATAATGATCAGTCTGGCAAGTCAGTCTATCAAACCACTTATAGAGGTATGATAGGATCTCTACTATATCTCACTGCAAGTAGACCAGATATCATGTTCTCAACATGTTTATGTGCTAGATATCAATCTGAACCCAAAGAATCATATCTCAAAGCTGTCAAAAGGATTTTTAGGTACCTTAAAGGTACTCCTAACCTAGGTCTTTGGTATCCCAAAGACTCTGGTTTTGATCTAATTGGTTATACATATGCAGATTATGCAGGTTGTAAATTAGACAGGAAAAGCACCTCTGGTAGATGTCAACTACTAGGTGGAAAATTAGTCAGTTGGTCAAGCAAGAAACAGAACTCTGTTGCTGTAGCTGCTGGTAGTTGCTGTGCCCAATTGCTGTGGATGCAACAACAACTAGCAGACTATGCTTTAGAGTTTACAAGAACTCCAATCATGTGTGATAACCAAAGTGCCATTGCCATCACTGAGAATCCTGTATTTCACTCCAGGACAAAGCATATTGAGATCAGACATCACTTTATCAGAGATTGTGCTGAGAAAGGTAAAGTGATTCTCAAATATGTGCCCACAAACGACCAACTAGCAGATATCTTTACTAAACCTTTGAATGAAGATAGATTTTTGTATCTGCTTGGTCAACTAGGAATGCTCAACCCCTAGTAAAACTCTTGAATCTGTGTGATTCAACTCTCAGTCTGTGCCTGCTTTTCAATCTGTATGTCTGTATCTTCAGTTACATACAACCAAAAAGCACAGACTAAGAGATATTTTGTAAATATCGTAAAGAAAATACCAAAAAGATTTTACAACTCTGTTATTTTTTTCAGTCTGTCTGTCATATGGTTCAGTCTGTGTGATGTCATCCAGACTCACTGCACAGACTAACAATATACACTCAGACTGAGCTCTTTTTCTTTTTATCTTTAATTTATTTTAATTTTATTTTATTTATTTTAATTTTAATTTTTTCTTTTATTTTATTAATAAAAATAAATAAACAACAGTATCTTTGCATTTAATGCTAAAACCATTTTTATGGTAATAATCATTAAAAGTTTTGACGCTTGTTGTCTATTTATCTGCTCAATACAAAAAGTGCACGTGCCTTAGCCTTACTGTTACAGGAAAAGGGATAAACCGTCAAATGGGTCCCATTTAACGGAAATTTAATTTCTTCAAATACCCATTTATGTTTTCCCCCTTTTTCTTTCACTTGTACTTGCACACCAAAAATACACAGAGTTTGTAAGCCCTAACCTAAATCGCTCAACCATTTTCAAACTCAATCTCAAGAAATCATCATTAAAAAATGGCTGATCAATGGGTTTACACTGCACCTGCCAACATCGCTGCGGTTAAACCTTTTAAACAAGGTAAACAGGTAAAACTCTGTATAAATAACCAAGTTGCTACCATTTCCATCCCTGATTCTAAAAAGAACCAAGGATTTGAGGAATTGACAAACTTTATGTCTGCTCATCCTTTAAGGGGAGCATTTTTCAACACAATTCCTCAAATATATCCTGATTTTCTTATGGAATGGTGGTATACTTGCTCTTCAAATAGTACCAATACTGCAATTACTGGTACTATTGATTATGGTAAACGGGCAATTACCATTGAACAAGAGCTAATTAGGAATGTCTTAGACCTGCCTATGGGAAATAATTTTGAACCCATTCTAACCAAAGAAGCAGCAAGGGTTTCTCTTACTTTGGTTGGATATACCAAAGAAAAAGGCACAATTTTGATGTCAGGATTCACCCCCAAATGGAAATTTTTAATTTCTGGCATCATTAGAAGTCTAGGAGGTAAATCTGGTAGCACAGGGGAGCTAAATGAGTTTGAAACTCAACTGTTGAGCTCATTCATCACTGGTTTAAACGTCAACTTTGCAGAGTTGTATTTTCAAGAATTATTGAAACTGGTGAATGAGTCAAACAAAATTTTTAATGTACCTTTTATAAGGCTACTCTCCTTGTGCATCCAATCCAGATTAACTGGGTCTGTATATATGTCATTTAATAATAAAGTGGCAGATATACCTGTCCCTGTGCTCACCTATAAAGTGTTTAACCATCCGGTTCCACTTTCTAGAGCACCTATCACTGCTGCTATGCAGCAATGGATTGATCACCCATATGTTGCTTATGCATCTATGGAGGGTGATGATTCAGGTGATAGTGAGGGTACTGAGACCCAGACTGTTGAAGATCGTGTGGCTGAAGCAGAGCACACAGACTCCATTAACACAGACTCAACTCAGTCTGTGCACTTGGAGTCAGACTCAAACATTGTTGAGTCTGTTCCATCTTCAACAGAAGATGAAGGTAGTAATTCTTCTTCACCTGAGGAGATGGATATAGATAAACCTTCTTATCCTAGCCCATCCTCACCCACAAAAGAGAGTCACAAACAAACCAACCCAGATGAGTCACCACTCACTCTGGAGGAATCACCAGACTCAACCCCCAAAAGTATAGCACAAATGGAATCATCATCCATGGAATTGGATGTCAATAGAACACCTTCCAGTGCTGTAGACCATTCCATTACAGCTCTGCTAGAGTCTGTAGTGCCAATGGCTACCCAACTGACCCAACCTGAACCTAGATTAGTCAGCTTGGATACCCACATTACTGCTACTACACTGACCCCTGTAGTATGCATTGAAGAAGATGCTCCAATCCTGAGCACTACCACCCCCCTCTTTACCCCACTCACAATGGCTGAGCCCATAATGACCACTAGTCGTGTACTAGTTCACACTCCAGTGAGTCCTTTCTTACACCCCTCTGCACAGATGGACAATGCCCCAGTCATGTCACAGACCGAGGTACAGATCTCCTCTTCTTTGCCTGATGAACTACCATCTTATCACCAAATGGTTAGTGAAGGCATACCAACTTCCACATCAGTTGCCAGTGATACTGTTCCTTTACACCAGGGATTGTTTGAGGCAACAGGTGCTACACAATCAATTCCCAGTGATGTCTTATCCTATCACCGGATTCGATCTGAGGGAAACACAACTACACCACTCAATGCCTATGATCGCTTTTCCATGCACAGGACACAGAGTGAGGCAAAGAGTGCAACACCAAAAGATTCCAGTGATCTTGCTCAGTTTCAACATGAGTCAAGTGAGGAACATATACCATCACCCAATTCTAACCCTTCCAACCAGACCCAGTCTGTGCCTTCTAGTACACTTACTGATGTGCTTTCTGCCATCACCAAGTTGTCTGAATGGGTACAGACTGAGTTCGATAATAATAAGAAAGAGCTAGAGAAGATGAAGCATCTAGTCTCTACCATGGTGGATAAAGTGGATATGCTGGAGCAAAAGGTATCCAATAGGTTAGATGAAATGCAGACCACCCTCTCAAGCTTAGCTGCTGATGTCAAAAAGGGGGAGAAGATGAAGTCTGGGTCTGCAGAAGCTAAAACCCCAAAAGATAATTCATTAAATAATAAATCTTTAGATTTAGGGGGAGATAGCAGTGAGGGAGATGATGGAGATGATGGACCCGAAAGTGCTAGGGTGAAGTCTCAGAATGAAGCTCAGTCTGTGCCACAGACTGAAAACATGAGTGCACAGACTGAGGGGGAGCCAGAAGGATTGCAGGCAGGTGAACATACTGAGATGGTTGCACAGACTCAGGGGGAGTCAACTATTGTCTTACACATAGACCCAATACCAACTATCTCAGGCCTAGGTCAGATGGAGTTAAAAAGACCAAGGGAAGAAGAAGATGAAGATGTTCAACCTCTGCGAATCAAAAGAGCCAAGAAAATAAAAAGAATGGCCAGGAGGATTCCTGAAAGGGGATCAAGACCTGGGATCAATTTATGAAGCTGGCAGAAGAACAGGAAGTTGATGATGAAGATGATGATGCCATCAATCTTGATTGCAATTCTGAGTCTGAAGTATTTAGAAGATCAGATGATGATGAAGATGATGCTACTTTTGGAGGTGTAGATGAAGGTGCCTCAAAAGTCAAGACTGGAGAGTCTAAGTCTGTGCCCTCTGAACCTGCACAGACTCAGACACAACATTCATCACAGACTCAGAGCTCAAAGCAACAAGCAACAAGCAGCAAGTATTGATGCTCCAATCATCAGTGCTGAAGCCATCCAAGCTGAAGCCAACTCTGCTAGACCAACCACAACAACCAGAATACTGCCTCCAGGTAGAAGTGAACTTGAAGACAGAATGCAATGGAGAAGTGCTCATCTGATAAGCACATATCCTGGGTCGAGTTCAACTTTGGAAGAAGTTGATAGGGTTAAGGGTAAGGGCAAGGAGATTGCCTTATCCAAGCAGGAAAGGTTAAGCAAGATCAAGAAGATGGTGGATGATCATGCTGCTGGTACAAGAAATCCTGAACTGTCAAATCTACATGATGAACTCTTGCAACAAGAAGCTACTGCTCAAGGTATGTCTTTAACTGAATACTTAAATGTATTAACTGAAGAAGAGCAGAAGCTGAAGGAAGCAAGATTTGTTGACATGCTCTCCAAAGAATTAGAAGATGAAGGTTGTTCACAGACTCAATCCAGAAGGAGTCAAGTTGAGCAACAAATCAAAGAAGATGAAGAGTTGTCAAAAAAATTACAGAAGATAGAGAGCCAAAAAGCTAAGCTACAATCCACTTTCAGAAAGTCAAAGCTCAAGCAGAAGATTAAAAACTGTCATCTGAATAAGATTGGACAAAAATTGAGGCTGGAGTTGACTTTGACCAAGAGCTCAAAATGGTATGGGTGGATGACCTGTACACTCTAGGACTTAAAGAATAGCAATCCATTGCTAATCTTTTGAAGAGTGAAGCTGACAAAGATCTGAAGAAAGAAGTTCTGGATGAGCTATCTTACCTGATTGAGTTAGTTCTCAGTCTGGGGCTTATCTCAGAAGAAGAATACAAGTTGTTCTGCATAGCAAACAACTTTGTAATAAAGAAGAAGTCAGCTGGATTATCTACAGAGAATGAGCAGAGAAGGGAGCATCCTCTACTAAAAGATATCGTTTTTATCGATAGATCCTATGTCCAGACTGACAAAGTTGAAGGTCTGTGCTACAGAGATATCAATGGGATAGAGTGCTTCCAGGATCCAAACAGACTGTATGGAGAATCTCTGCTGCATTGCATTGCCCTGCTGAAGGAATGCAAACATTCTCAAGCCAAGCTATTTAGAAGAAGACTAATTAGCTGGTTATTCAACAACCTTTCCAACATCAGGATGATGATTAGATTTGAAGACATCTGCAAGAAGATCATCCTGGAGTATCAAGAATTTGAAGAAAAATTTGATAAGGAAATGGAAGAAAAGATCAAAGAGATCAGGGCTGAGAGAAAAGATTGAAGATTGTTAGATTTATACTATTTACAATCTCATGTAATAACTGTAATATTTTTGTGAACCAACTATGATTTTGACTTTATGTATATAAGTCTTGATCCATATGTTATGTTTCACTTTAGTATTTATTATTTCTCTATTATCTTTTGTAAATAGATTTTGACATCATCAGATAGGGGGAGATTGTTGGGAATAACAATGATCAAACCCAAGTTATAAATCTGAGGAGTCAAAATCTAACTCAGTTGTATTCAGGAAAAACTTAGTGATTTCCTGAGTCTGTGCTTCTGAGTCTGTGCTTCACAGACTGAAGAATTGTTTACGAGTCTGTGCTTCACAGACTGAAGAAATCTCACAGACCAAAAGTCGTGCTCTATTTGAAGACTTATGAATTCATCATCTGAAGAATGAAGATTGAAGACAGAAGGCTTCACAGACTGAAGATCACAGACTGATGATACAAGATTGAAGATCACAGACTGTTGAGCACAGACTGAAGAGCACATATTGAAGAACAAAAGTACATCGTACAAACGAAGTTCTTCGTTCCTTTAGGCTACGGTACAAATGAAGAGATGTTTGAGCAAAGTCAAACATCGAAGAAAGGTTTTCTTTTCAGCAAAGAAACCTTTTACCTTTTGTTTTTTCTATTTCCAAGAAAAGCAAAAAGGGAAGAGTGCAAAGTTGCCCAAAATGAATCTGTTATTCCTTGGACAACTGACTGAGCTGGATAAAAGAGTTGATACTAAACTCTATATATAGCAGCTCAAAAGCACTTCAAAACAATCCAAGACAATTAGTATACAAGACCTTTAAGCTTAGGCTAAAAGCATTACCACACTTACTGTTAAGTTTGTAGTGATAATTGTATCATAGTATACTACTTGGATCGTATTCAAACAATCTGTGTGTGTTTGAATACTCTGTCTTATTTGTAAGACAAACCATTTATTGTGAATAAAACTTTAATTCATAATATATTCTGTGCTTTAATTAATCTTGTATTCCGCCTTGATTAATTAACCTGTTTGATATAACTTAGATATAAACTAATATATTAAATACTTGTTATTTAATCTGTATATAAGTTTTGGGACCTTCAAGACCTAACACGTACATATCTTTTATCTTCGTTGCTACTGATTCTGGTAATTTATTAAAAAACATTTCTAAAGCCGATTTTTGTCTTACTAATATTGATCTGAAAATTCACATATAAATGATTTTAAATAACACATATTACATATTTTAAGATTAATTAGTCTCCAATATGCTTGCTCTCTAAATGTTTCGGTTGAAGTTTCTACTCCTGGCATTCTACCAGTAAATTCTTGGACTATACTTGCGCTATGACATTTTTGAAAGTTGTCATTGCATTAGTTGTTGCTATTCTAGATAGCTCTAATTCACTAAAAGATTCTATGTATCTATATACGTTTCCTGATGTTTTGTGTGTTATATAGTTGAGCAAATCTCGTGGTTGTAATGCTCGTAATTCTTCAGTTAGTTGAATTTGTACACTTAATCTATTGCTCAAATCTTTTATTTTTTCGTCTATACTTGTTTCACAATCAATATTCAGAATTTCATTATCAAACCGTGTTATTGGTATTTTTGGTATGTATTGAGGTGGGACTTGTTCCCATCTATTCTTCTTAGTTCTAACCATTCCTTGTTGCTATAAATATCTTTCTGTTAGTGATGGAGGTTTATAATCAAATTGTTTTTGAAAATCATCATCTACATATGATTTTTTTCTTTTTTGTGCAAAATTATAATTGTTATAGGGATTCTCATAAGGGTTTTCATCAGAACTATAATCGAAAACAACATCTATATCTTCGTCTTGTATTTCTGATGGTATATCTAGAGATGCCATTAATTTAGTAAGTGTTTCAATTTGGTCTTCAAGATTTTCCATTATGTTAACCTTAGTGGTGGTATTATTTTAAGAGATGGTTTGTTTAATAATAATTCTTTTATCCTTGATATTGTAATTGATTTGTCTAATTCTTGGGTTTCCATTATTGTTGATAATTGATCTATTATTGTAGTTGTTACTTGTTGACTAGTTTCTATATTTGGTATATTGCTAGTGTCATCAAGAGTGTCCGATAGAACTTCTATTTTTTTATTTAATACTATTTGTATATTGTCTATCTTTTCTTGTGTTGATGTTGACAATTCTGGGATTTGTCTTAAAATTAAAAAACTTAACATTTCAATTATATTATTAAGTGTTGCGTTTAGTATTTCCACTTTATCGCCTAGAGTTCCTTCTTTATTTATTTCTTTTATTCCTATGCCATAAGATGTTCCAGAGGATAAATTTTATGGTATTTTAAATAGATTTTGTTTAAATGGTATGAATGGTTCATTAAGTATAGTTTCTTTATGATCTTCTATTTCTTGTAAGTCCGAGATTGTTTCAAGAATAAAATTCATTTCTTATGATCTTATATTTATGTTTTCTCTTATATCTATTTTAATAATTTGGCTCTATATTTTCTTCTGAAATTTCTTCCTTTGTATGTTATCATATTCATGTATCTTTTTCGGTATATGTATAAGTCTTTTTTCTTCTATTTTATTAGTTATAGTTGTGTATAAGCGTTCTAATTTCTCTCCATTATAATTTTCTGGTTTTATATAATTTAGTTGGTAAGCTTGATTGTTACTATTAATGGAATTAAATTCTCTTTCTAGTGTTTCAGAATATATTACTATATTTGTCATAGAATTATATAATTGTATTATTTTTGGAAGTGTGCTCATATTCTCATACTTAAAGATCGTATCATTTCTTTAATATTTTCTAATTCTTGGTTATTAATTGGAGTATTAGAGGGTTCTCCGGTTGTTACAGAAATTGGTTTTTCGACTTGTGGAATCCATATCAATGGAATGTCCGATGTTGATTTTCTTGTTCTTTCGATATATCTAGTACTTGACATAAGATGAGGTGTTTTTAGACTTAATAATGGTTCAAAAAGTTTATCTATGTATATTCTATCTAAATGGGTGATTTCCGTTATTCATAAATATTCTTCTTAGTAGTTCATATCTAATGGTAATACTTTTATTTAGATCTTTATCTTTTAAACTTAATCCAATTTGTATATTAACATTAAATTTTATTTTTCCTTCTGCTAAATTTCCTTTACCTCGTGCTCTTATACTTTCTTCTCTATTAATAATTTTATCATCTCTCAATTCTAGTTCGATTGGTGTATCACATCCCATAAATGTACTTTTTAATATTACTTGTATAGTTGATATGTCTATATAAGCTATCTTACATCTATCTTTTTCATTCATTAATCTAATTCTATCGCTAATTTGTTTTTTATTAATTATTCGGATTATGATGTCTCCTAAACCCTCAACCCTAAACCCCTCGACCCCTCGACCCCTCAACTCTCAACCCTCAACCCTCCCCTAACCTCAAACCCGAGACCCGAAACCGCAAACCCGAAACCCGAAACCCTAAGCCCCGTCACTTTCTCAAATCGTGTGAATTTCTCTGACTGTGTGTGCGAAAAAAGCGATTTTGTACGGACAGTGTACGGTTTGCTCTTTTCCGGTGATTACAGCCAGTAATTCCGACCAAAACTCCCTATTTTCACTGAATCTTTTTATGAAATCATCATCCCTACAACCTGAATCCCTAAATCGTCCTCCAAATGCTCCAAATATGGAGGATTTTGATAATTTCCATACCCCGACTCAACTTTTGTCTGAACCACCTCCACTCATTAAATTAAGCCCAGCTGAAATTCGTGCCAAAAATCGAGCATTAAAACGTGAATCTATTGAAACTGAGGATGATCATAACATGGTAT
Source organism: Gnaphalium uliginosum (assembly GCA_963930675.1). Taxonomy (NCBI): domain Eukaryota; kingdom Viridiplantae; phylum Streptophyta; class Magnoliopsida; order Asterales; family Asteraceae; genus Gnaphalium; species Gnaphalium uliginosum. The sequence goes on along the minus strand of OZ005686.1, from coordinate 40,394,709 downwards.
TTCAAAGCATCCAATCTGAGAATTTAGAGAAAGTTCAAAAAGTTCAAAAAATAAGAAAAGGAAGCAGAAATTAAAAAAGGGTGTTACTATACAGGGGTATTCTAACCATGCGCATACTGCGAAGAAGACGAAGCCTCCAATTCCTATTTCAGATCTTCAATTTAGTCATGGTACTACTCAAGTTCTTGATGCTCAAATGTCAGATGCGAATTTGACAGAGGTTCATAACAGAGGTATTTCTGATTCAATTGATCAAATACTTCTTGAATCGATTAATAATGCTGAGATTAAGCCTGGTTGTGATGTACCTTTGTCAATAGCTCAAACCAATCCATCCTCTACTGTTAAGGATGTGATTGGGTTTTTTGAATCTCAAGTTGATGGTAATATTGATGTAACTGCTGAACCAATTGTTAGCATTAAGAATAAGAAATTCGATAGTCCAGATACCCCATCTGATGTTGATCCACTCTCATCACTCTCTTATGCTGTGAATTTAAAATCAACTACTGCGTCAGTAGTTAAACTGTTAAAGAGAGATGAATTGAGCAAAAATGGTAAAATGGTGCATGTTATTGAAGGTAATGATGAAGAAATGGTATTAAAGGAAGAAAGTATGAAAGATTTAGAGGTAGAGAATGTATTCCATTGTCACTCTTTACCATCTATTTTTAGCCCAATTCATATGGTTAATGATAATCATGGTCAATTGAGAACTGAGGTGCCAACTACTAAGCTCTCTACTGGGACTACTCTAGGTAAAGGGCATGTTGTCAATGATAAGAAGCAGGGGACTCAAGATGGTGAACCAAATGATAACAATGATCAGCATCTGAAAGCCCAGCAAAATAGAGGTCCTGATGTATTTCAAAAACCAAATGCATGGAATACACCTAGAGTGTCATTTGCTGAACATTTAAAGAAAAGTAATGAAGATGATGAGGTCAAAATGGAGTATATACCACCAGCTATATTACCTAATGGGCAGAAAAGGGTAATGTTCACAGAAGAAGAAGTAAAGAAAGGTGGTAGTTTCTTTAAGTTATAGTTGTATGGGTATTTTATTGGAACATCAATGGATTATCAAGTTGTAAATTCTAGCCTTAGGAGAATGTGGAGGAATTTTGTTTTGAAGGAAGTGACTAAAACTGCACTGGATTCAATATATGTAAATTCAAGAGTGAACAGGGGATGAAATCTGTGTTGGAAAGTGGACCTTGGCTAGTTGGTAATGTGCCATTTTTTTTTAAATCAATGGGAACCAGGTGTTTGGTTAGAAAAGATTCAGCCTCATAAAGTACCTCTTTGGGTATGCATACATAATATTCCAATTGAGTTATGGAATGGCAAGAGTATAGGTAAGCTGGTTAGTAGTGTTGGAAGGCCTCTGTTGATGGATAAGGTAACTATGGATAGATGCATTAATAAAAATGGGAGAATGGGCTGTGCAAGAGTACTGGTTGAAGTTTTGGCAGAGGAAGAATTGCCAAATATTATTGAATTTGAGTACCCTGCTTTTGGTGATTTTACTCATAAAGTTGGGAAGTTGAAAGTAAGCTATCAATGGAAACCTCCACTTTGCACTCATTGCAAAGTATTTGGACACACTTTTAAACAATGTAAGGTGAGGCCAATTACTGCAGAAGAAGAGGCTGCTAAGGTATTGAAAGAGGCATTGAATGTTAATCAAAATGACGTCAATACTAAGAAACAAAATGAGAATGATGATGAGGGGTATCAAGTGGTGGGAAGAAAGAACAAAGTTGTTGACAAGCTGAATTACAATTGGCAGCAGAGTTTGATGATGAGTAATAAGGGTAATCAAGGTAGAGGTATGCAAAATCAGAGACAACAGAAGGGGTATGGTGGTCAGAATGTGCAGCAAGTTCAAAATAGAGGTACATTAATGAACAGAGGGTCTGTATTTGGAAGAATTAGGGCAGCTGGACTTAATAATAATGTGTAGAGTGGCAATGATAAATTGAAAGAACAGGAATTAAAGGGTAAAACAATTGATTTGGCAGTCCAAATTAATGAGAGATCAAAACCAGTTGAAAGTATCAATTTGAAAGCAACGAAGATAGTGAAGGATCATGGCAATAAACATGATAACCATGATAAGCCAAGTACTTCTACTACTAATTTAGAATTGGAATTGAATGAATTTCCAACATCAAATCCATATAGTGCATTAAATGATGAGAATAATGAAATGGAGGAATATGACTCTGATGATGATTGGGATATTAAATACAGATTGTATCGTTATCAAATGAAGGCAGTCATGATTCAGTTAGAAAAAAAATTATTTCCACCAAAAGACACTGTTATGGGTTGGAGTGAGGGTCAAATTGATTATTACAATGAAAAATGCAAAGAGTATGTTCTTGCTCTAATTCCTGATCAGGAGGATGTGGGGTCTGAAAGAGATGGAACTGCAAAGTATATGAGTTTGGAGAATGATGATGTTATTGCTCAGGAGGAGCAGGGTATTGAGAGCAGCCAAATTCTTCATGTTTCTAATGGATGTTAAAATCATGGCATGGAATGTTAGAGGGTTGAGCAACTCTTCTAATCAAAAAGAGGTAATTTAATTTATGAGAAATAGTAATTTTAGTGTATGTGGATTGATTGAAACTCACTTATATAAAAATAAATTAGTAACAATTGGAAATAAATTGTTTGGGCATTGGGAATGGATATCTAATAACTCTAGTGGAGATGGGGGTACTAGAATTATCGGATGGGACCCAAATTCTGTTAGACTCGTGCTTGTTAACCAACATTCCCAAGCAATGCATTGTTTTGTGGAACCTATGAATGGTCAACAAGGTTTTTATTGTTCATTTATATATGGGTTTCACATAATGGTCTCAAGAAGGCAGTTGTGGAAAAGCTTGAAAATGCATAAAAAGGTTGTTAAAGACTCTCCTTAGTTATTGCTTGGAGATTTTAATGCTACATTAGATCCATCTGAACATTCTGCTGGACCTTCAAGTGTTACAAAAAGTATGGTTGAGTTTTTGGAATGTACTAATGAAGTAGAGATAGTTGATATTAGAATGACTGGTTTGAAATTTACCTGGAATCAAACTCCAGGTAAGACTGATGGTGTGTTGAAAAAATTAGATAGGATAATGGGTAATGTGAGTTTTATGAGTGCATTCCCAAATGCTCATGCACATTTCTACCCATTTCTCAAATCTGATCATTCCCCTATGGTGTTGACTTTTCCTGAAATGGAGAGGGCTAAATCAAAGCCGTTTAAATTCCCCAATTACCTTGTCAATAAGGAGGAATTTTTACCTCTGGTAAAGGAGAGTTGGAAAGAAAATGTTGCAGGTTATGCAATGTTTAGCCTTGTGTCAAAGCTAAAAAGGTTAAAGAAGCCCATCAGGATATTGAATTTTAGCCAAGGGAATTTATTTGAAAAAGTCAAAAAATTGAAGGTTGAACTTGCAAATATTCAGTCTCCCTACAAATAAAGAATTAAGGTTTGAAGAAGTTGCTTACGTCAAGGCTTACAATGATGCAGTTAATGATGAGGAATTAGTTGTTAATGATGAGGAATTATTTCTTAAGCAGCAATTAAAAATTGAATGGTCGCATGAAGGAGATCAAAATACAAAATACTTTTATAAAGCTGTAAAAGGGAGGATTAACAAAGGTAGAATCGAGTCAATAGAGGACATGCAAGGTGAAAGATTCTTTTGCCAGCAGGTTGCTGATCAGTTTGTTGGTCATTTCAAAAGTGTGTTGGGAATTAAAAGGGATGTGAACAAATGAGGAAATAAAAAATGCTCTATTTGACATTGACGATGATAAGGCTCCAGGCCCAGATGGGTATTCATCAAAGTTTTTTAAAACTGCATGGGGAGTTGTTGGGTCAGAGGTATGCAAAGCAGTTAATGAATATTTTCAAAATGGGAAGCTATTGAAGGAAATCAATTCTACAGTAATTGCACTTGTTCCTAAAATTCAAGCACCTCAAAAAGTGTCTAAATTTAGGCCAATTGCTTGCTGTAATATCATTTATAAGTGTATTAGTAAAGTCATTACTAATAGACTTAAGAGTGTACTTGATATGATAGTAGATGAAAACCAGAGTGTCTTTATCCCAGGAAAGCAGATTAGTGATAATATATTGCTAACTCAAGAGTTGATGAGAAACTATCATAGGAATAGGGATGCTTCAAGGTGTGCATTTAAGATAGACATACAGAAAGCATATGATACTATGATACTGTAGAGTGGGATTTCTTGAGAAACTGCTTGATCCAATTTGGGTTTCATCCACAAATGGTCAAATGGATTATGAACTGTGTCACAACAACATCTTTCACCATTAATTTAAATGGTGAACACAAAGGTTTCTTTCAAGGAGCAAAGGGTCTCACTAGTAATGGAAGTTCTCACTCTAATTATAAAAAGACAGATTGATAATGATGAGGATTTCCAGTATCATTGGAGATGTAATGAGCTTGAACTAACTCATTTATGTTTTGCAGATGACCTATTATTATTTTGCAATGGTGATAGGAAATCGGCTCAGGTTTTAAGAAGAGCATTGGATGAATTCACAAATGTGTTTGGATTGGAGCCAAGCATGGAGAAAAACAATTCCTTTTTCAGTAATGTGACAAAGAGAGTTAGAAGACAAATATTGCAACCAAAGCAGAAAGGAGGTCTGGGTATTAAAAGGTTACATACTTGGAATGTAGCTTTAATGTCTAAACATGTGTGGAATATTGCAACCAATAAAAACTCTATTTGGGTCAGATGGATTAAAGAAGTCAAAATTAAAAAGAGGAATTTTTGGGATTACAAGTCACCTAATGATTCTTGTTGGAGTTGGAGGAAAATCATGAAATGTAGGGATAAAGTGAAACGCCCATAAAATTTTTTATTTTTTTTTGTGTGTTACGCGATCCTAGCAACGTGCTGGGATCGCGTACTTATGTACAAAATCGTACCAGAAAGTTTCCTTCATGGTTACGCGATCCTAGCAACTTTCTGGGATCGCGTAACTATGTACAAAATCATTCCAGAAGCTTTTCTTCAATGTTACGCGATCCTAACACCTTCCTGGGATCGCGTAACTATGCACAACACAGAACTCAGCAAAACTCAAGTTTTTGACCCAACTTCCCACGCGCATAACTTTTGACTCGTTTACAATCAAGACACAAAATTTTACAAACATGTTTCATATGACATAATGAAGGTTTCCTAATTGGCACTTTTTCAAAATTCACATTAACGACGGTTTTGGACTTAAATTCGAAAAGTGGCTATTTTGACACTTTTTAGAACCAATTATTGCAACCATTTTAATTCAACTTTCTTACCACTTTTCAACAACTCTATTTGCATATTTCAACATAACAATACACTTCAAAACGTCCAACCTATCATTTCAACTAGTTTTAAGGAAAATGACCCGTTGGGAGACCCATTTGGACACTTTCAACCACTTTCAACATAACGACCCAATTGACAACCCATTTCGACCCGTTTAGAACCTTTATTAACTTAACATGGATAATACCATTTCAACATTTACAAAAGGGTAATTACAACTCAAAAGAAAACTTTAACATCGTTCCTTACAAAAGATTTCATACTTAACAATTTTGTTACGGAAGATCATCATTTTCAATATTCAACCATCTTGCAAGTTGGGCGTTTCTACACATCAAGAGCATGATCAAAAGGGATTACTTACTACTAGCTTATAGCAAGTCCACCTCTATTCTCGTTTGGGCTTTTTACCCAAATCATCCCGAGTCCCACTTTGCTCAGCTACATACATCAACAACATAACTATAAGCAAAATACTTAGTAAGTAAAGGAAGATATAACATTAACATTAACATAACAACATAACATGAATTAAGGATCCTTGATTCCATACACATTGACTCAAAGAGTCCCACCTTATGGTGTCAAGGCATAACCTTTGAGGTTTCTCAAGTCTCAAAGTCACCCTTGAATTCCACCATTTAGTGTGATCATTGAATACTCTTGTATCTCAATGATCACACTTCATCCACAACATACCAAAGAGCAAATACTTGACTACTCAATGTAATATAAGCATTGCAATATAAACTATACTCATCCATTACTTACCTTAAATTAAAGATCAATTAGCTTAAGCAACTATTTCCCCACTCTTGTATCACCTAAACATAACAATACACATACATGAATTACTTACAACTCAATAAGCTCAAAATTTAACTCTTTAACATTCAACTAGCTAGAATTCAAATGTTTCACTTCTAACACTAAATTCTCAACTAGTCATGACACTTATCTCATAACAATACTTATAGGTGATTAAGTTGTCATTCAACAATAATAACAACTTATAATCACCGATATCTCATTTCTTTACTTATTTATTTACATATAACACTAAGTGAAGCTCCAATGATCACACTTAACTCACTTGCTCACTTTTAACAATGAATATCACCATTTTAAACTCATAACAACTTTACAATAATCATTATACACCCATAACCCATAATTTCCCAACTTCACAATTTAGGGTTCTTCACCCAATCATCTAACAATCAAATTGAGGGTTTAAAGAGGGTGTTCTTACCTTAAGGATGTATAATCAAGGTATTAAAACCTTCAATTTCAAGAACCCCAGCTTGAATTTCAATTTCTTCTTGCTCCCTTTCTCTTCCTCCCGTACGTAATATACACACACACATATGAAAATAACTTCCAGATTTTTCAAGAAGAAAATGGGTTTAACTTAATATTTTACATTTCTCACCCTCAGCTTATATCAATTGACACATTCAGCTCTTCAACTAATAGTTTTCTTATGTTTCTAACCCATAAACTATATTTGTATTTAACACCAAATACAAATATAAATATTTAAATAACGTATATTATATAAATATAAAACTTATAAATTTTGGGATGTTGGGAGTGTAATTCAGAGATTGGTATTGGGAGCAGCTGTATACTTTGTGTGGCAAGAAAGGAATTTGAGAATTTTCCAAAGAAAAGAAAGGTCAATTGATACACTGTTTGAGCAGATCCAAAATGTGGTAAGACTAAGATTGATGGGTCTAAAAATCAGGCTTTCAAAACAAACTGTTGAAGCCTCTGAAATTTGGAATTTGCAGTTGGAAAAGAAGATGAATTGCAAAGGTACCATCCCACAAACTAACTAAATGATGATGCAATATATATTTGTGATTGGTGGTATTGGTTTGGGTACTGAAAAATTTTGGGGTAATATTCTAAGAGATAAAATGTATCAGTGTTATGGTTTTAAAAATGGGTGGTTGGTTTGGGTTGGAGATATAAGGGGGAGTATGGTAGGAGTGCATTATACAGTTAGTCATAAGAGTTTTGTTCCAGTTTTAGAACCTACATTATGGTTCTTGTGTGAGTTGAAAATGTTTTTACAATTTCTTATGTTTAGGGGTTTTTGTTACAATGCACTGTTAGGATATTGGGTGAAAAGAATTATGATGCTGGAGGTTAGCATCCTAGTAGAATCCCTGGGAGCAAAAATGATGGATTTTTAGTTCTTATTTTATTTTACCTCTTTAAAATTTCTCAACCAAATTATAATAGGAATGTTTAAGCCTAGTGTCATAATGAGCAGTGAGATGACTAATACCTTGCTGAAACTGCTTGTAAAAAGGGGTAGTAGGAGACCCTTTTACATCAAGGTGTTTAGGCAAGAGTTTATGAGGTATTGGATTGAGTTTATCTACTGCTGTGAAATCTGTAAATGTGTGAGCCTGACCATTTGGTCATCGGGTATTTATTTTGGGATGGATGACATAAGGGGGAGTTGGGTAGAAGCAATGGTTTGGTTTGAGTCAATGAAATGGTCTTTTTGGTTTTGTTATCAAAATCCGAGTACTTCATATCTTTGTTATTGCTTTGTACTTATTCACAAGCAAGATTGTGGTCTGATAAAATTAGTAGTGCACAACAATTGCATAGGTTTGGGGTTGAGAAGGCAAGTGCAATGGTATGGCACTATTTTTGACATATTTGGAGTAATAAGGAGAAAACAACAGTCAAAACAAAAAACAAGTATTTTGTTCTTTAAATGGTCTTTTGAGCTTGATCCTTTTTTTGGAGGTGAGTTGATTATATTTAATGGGATGCTTTCTGATAAGGATAGTAGTAGATGGTTTCCTTACATCTTGGTGCTGGAACCGAAAGCTATGATCATTAAGTATGAGTCAGACTACCTTTGGAGTCAAGGTCACTTACATTTTATAAGTGACAACTGGATTTATTGTCGATTTATAAATCCATCTTTGTTAGGATTAGAGTTTATCTTGGTTCCATTCATTTGGGATTTTGGGGTAACAGAAGTTATAAGGGGAGAGTGGGTAGTAAGAATTGGCATTTTCAAAACTTGGTCTAGCTGCTATGCTTTATGCATAATTTTGGTAGGTTTTTTGCATGTGTACTATATGGTATTTTATGGAAAGACCAGCAAAAAGTCAAACTTATCAAGCTAAAGTCCAATTATGTAGGTCTGGGTGATAAATAGAAAATGCAGGGGTATGGCATGTTTTTTGAAATTTCTGGTGTTACAAGGTGTGTATGCTGGCAAGTGTCAAAAATCAAACATGTTTATGAAATTTTAAACCTTGTTGAGCTTCAGCGTTATTTGGAATGTGAGATGGCTAATCTTAAGTTAAAACTTCCTGTGAATAAGTGTAGAAGAAGTACTTATTATATAATGAAGGGTAGACAGGAGTTAATGATACTTAAGGTTGAGCTAGGCTACATGTCTAACTTTGACCACTTTTTTTGGTTAGAGTATCATTGGATCACTCACTGCACATTACCATGTGCTATCCGATGTCATAAGTCTGATGTCAGTTTTATTGAGGCATTCTTTGTTCATTGTTTTGTGTTGATGCAAGATATGTATTGGATCAGAAATTGTCGCTGGAATTTAACGGTGGAAGAAACTGTTGCAGATTTGATTCTATCGGGTCAAAAATGTGAAAGTCAACATGGTAATCATGTACAGGATTTGAGCAAATTAGTTAAACTGAATTCAGAGAGTGGTGATCATGGAAATGGTTGCAAATTAATTCAAATAGGTACTAGCAGATTGATTGTTTTGAAAGATAATGGGATGCAAAGTTGGTTATGTTTGACTCTTTTGTGTCAAAATGATCAATTATGTATATTTGGTAATCTGGAGAATCAAGGTTATACTCAAGTAGATGTATTGGTTAAAAAGCGAAAGCAGTTTGAAGATGGTAATAGAATAAGACTGAAGTCAGAGGATACTATGAAGCTTGGTAGTCAACGAGAGTCAAAGCTAATGAGTATATGCACCATTCAGATTGTGGAGATCATTACGAGGGCAAAAAGGTCTATTATGAAGATATTAACAATCAAAGTATAGATACTACAGTGATACATGTGGATAATAAAGGAATTGAAAATCTAAAGATTTTGATAGAGGCATATTTTAGAGAAGTGAAGATTAATGGTTAGTTATGGGCATGTATTTTAATTTTAACTATAGCAATAGTTAGTTATGCATTTATATTCGAATGTAAGGCAAAATAGTAGTATTATTGATATTTTTGTATGGGATTGGGACGTCCAATAATTGTCCTCGTTAGGTATGCCAAATGAATTTTTGTAAATAACACCGGAACCTGAACCCTAAACCTGAACTCAAATATTTTATCTCTCTAGCTTTCTCTCTCTAATTTTTCTCTCAATCGGCGACTGTACGACATTACACAGAAACCAAATTTTCTTTGATTTCTCCTTTGTTTTCTTGATTGTTCAATGATTCCATCATCTATTCCATCTTATTTGAGTGAGCATCCACCAGATCCTGGCGATTTCTCAGATCCGGACTTGTTTCAAACCCCAATTCAGAGATTATCAGATCCACCCCATATTATTAACTTTACGAACTCTCCTGAGCTTCGAGCTCAACCCTAAACTAAACCCTCAACCCTAAAGTAGACCTTGGAGTTCCTTTAATTTCCACAAGGCTACATCAAAAGGATGTCATCCTTTGATTGATAAGGTGAAGAAAAGAGACAATGATTGGAAGAACAAGACCCTTTCTTTTGCTGGAAGATTGCAATTAATTCAATCTGTGTTGTCTTCAATCCAGGTTTATTGGTTATCCATGTTTGTACTTCCTAAATCTGTTGTTATTAAAATTGAAAGAATTATGAAGGATTTTTTGTGGAAAGGGTATGATATGAGCAGGGGTATAGCTAAAGTAGCTTGGTCTGAGGTTTGTTATGCTAAAACACAAGGTGGTTTGGGCATTAGGTCTGTTTCTCAATCAAACAAAATTTTGGTGTCAAAACATATTTGGAATATAGTTTCAAATAAAAAAATCACTTTGGGTAAAATGGATTAAGGAGTGTAAAGTGAAAAATATGAACTTTTGGGAAATAAAGGCTGATTGTAACGCATCATGGAGTTGGAGAAATCTGTTAAAAATGAGAGATTTGTTGAAATTGAAATTTATTCATAGACTTGGTGACGGTAATGATACATCATTCTGGTTTGATTACTGGTATCCTGCTGGTCCATTGAGTGATTTTATATCTAGGAAAGAGATCTATTTTTCTAGATTGGGAATGGATTGTAAAGTTGGTGATTTGAGCAGAGGAGGTGTTTGGGTTTGGCCTTATGAAATTCTAGAAAATTATGGCACAATATTCTCTTCATATAATCCTGTCCTTATAATGGGCAAAAAAGATAGGGTGAAATGGAGGGATAAATTGGGGAGAATCAAAGATTATACTGTGGGAATGGCTTGGGAAAACATGAGACAATCAAAAGAAGATGTTAAATGGCACAACGTGGTTTAGTTTTCACATAATATTCCTAGGCATGCTTTTATGTTGTTGGTGGCTATTCATGGCAAATTGAGTACACAAGATAGGCTGGATAAATAGGAAATTCAGCATGGCCAGACTTGTGCTTTCTGCAAACAGGTTTTAGATTCTCACTCTCATTTGTTTATTGATTGTGATTATGCTAAACATGTGTGGAAATAGTTTAAAGGTAAGGCTAAACTTGATGATATCATTTTAATGATTGAAAATGGTAATATTACTTGGTCTGAATTAGTTGCAGCTATTTCTAATAGGCCTTTTAATAAGACTATTTGGAGTGTGATATGGAGGTTAGTTATTGCTGCAATTGTGTATTTCATATGGCAGGAGAGGAATATTAGGTTGTTTCAAGGAAAGGAAAGAGATTTTTGTATTCTTTGTCAATGTATAAATGAAGTGATTAGACATAGATTGCTTGATTTGAAAATCATTCCTTCTAAGCAATCAAAAGTTGCTGCTGATATTTGGAAGTTTGGGTTAGTTGACATGAAAATTATGCAAAAGCCTATTTTTAATGGTCATGCAAAATTGCATTGAAAAGTGTTGGTGTGGTGGTATTTTGGATGGTAGTATTATTGTGGATGGTAGTAGTGATCACAGACAGATTAGTCTGAAATATAATGCTTTGCAGAATATAAAAAAGTTAGTAGAGTGCAGGATCATTTTGACTTTTCTGAGTCAAAGCAGAAAGTCAAAAGGTTTGGAGATTAAAGAAGAATTGGATGTTAACCGAAAGTGGTCAAATGGGTGTAGTTTGTCCACTGTTTATGATTTGAAGAAAGAGATTAAGAGGTATGGGATTGAAGAATTGAAGATTGAAGACATGGAAGATTTGAAGCATTTTTGTTTATTGTTTGATAAGATTTATTGTAAAAATGACCATATTTGTGGTCATTTTAGTTTAAATTTTCGTAATAGTTTTGGCCATTTTAGTCTTGATAGGTATTATTGTAAAAATAGCCATTTTAAGTTTGTTATTAGTCTAGTGGTAGTGATAGGCTATAGTGATAGGCTATTATGTACGTGTTTGAGATGTTCACTAAAAACCCTTTTCGTTTGTAATCCAAAATTTGAACTTGAGCTTGCATATTCTTTTTGTTGCAATGCTATTTCAGTTAAATAACTGTCATTGGTGATTGACAATTTTAATTTTTAACTCTCGTTTTTCTTTGCATAAAGACTCAAGTTTATTTTCAAATAATCTCTCATTATCTTTCAAGATTTTATTTGCCAAGGTTAATGATGCGCGCCACCAATGGTCAGGTCGGGAATTTGACTTCCCGGTCGTCGTACCGTCCGCTGACGGCGTCACCAGATTGTTTTAATATTTATATGAGCTGAGGCTCAAACTATAAGTACTACCTACCTTTTAAGCAAGCGGTAAGTATAACTCGAGTGTCGTACTTAAAATCGGAACGAATTGAATTGAATTGAACTACCTAAGATAAGTTTGCTTTAATAGGATTGATTTGAAAGATAGGTAGGTTTGTTTTTGGTTTGTTTTCTAAATTATCTAATTGTATAAAATAAATTACGGAAAGTAAAGATAGATTTTTAGTAGAGAGTGATTGTTGAAACTTCGATAATTAAGGTTTCGGGATGATGTTCATTATAAAGTTGATTGGAGATTTTCTTTGATGAGAAACCAACAGGCATTTGGTGAAAACACTAGGACCCTACATTTTTAGTCTAGTTCTAAAAGCATATGTCACTGAATCCTAGGTTATTTTGATTCTGATCAGACTAGGCTGTTTTGTAACCCCCTCACTGTCTTTAAGAGACCAAGTGACCCTCTGAGGATGCTTACATCCGGGGTGCCGGAATGAGGCAACATACCGTAATTTATCCTCTGACCTTTCTTAACACCTATATCTAATTGATTTTATCAAAGCTAATACTAATTGTATTCTATGTATGTTAAACTATCGGTTATGTGGAGTTAAGCTGTTTAAGCATCTTAGACTACAGTCGAGTCTTTGCTTTCATTTCAGAACTCCGTATTCAGTTATTTTAAGCACAAATACTTCCGTCATAAATTAAACCCTCCTTTGCCATCAGTCATTCATCCCTAGGTCTACTCACGGTGTACGATGCGATAAGCATTTCCACAACTTTATGTTCCATGGGCCATGTTCTAGAAGGGTAACTTCTAGGTAATTCACGATGAGATGGACCTACGACATTTCCTTAGCTTCTACCTATTTGTACTTTACCAGAGGTATTTCCAACGCTATACTAAGTACAGGGTCGTTTTACGGAGATCTCATAGCTTCCTACTGTAATAGAGATAACTTATATATTCGTAGCTAAGATTGATCAGATTCTAACTAAGGCAATAGTCACGTGAAAAACTGGAAAGGGTGAAGAGGGAATTAGGTTTAAGTTCAGGATAAGTTTAATCGGATACATAGAATAACAATTTCCAATCGTACATGATTAGGATATTAATTTAACATCATCCCTACTCCTAATATCTACATTTCAACGATCACATTACTAAGCTAAGTAATTACCATGGCAATAATCAAAACATATAAAATAACATGCAAAGCAGACATTATAACAGCAGAGAGAGAAATAGATATCACCGGGAATTAAACAACGTAATACTGACGATTACAATAGTCTGAACTTGACAAGCCATTACAATGAGATTACCAAGCTAAAACTTTCCTCTAGACTCTAACCGGCTAACTAAATCTCTCTAGTTCTCTAGAGAGAGAAACTAGAGAGAGAAACAAGTGTGTGTGAATTTTGGTGTGAGTAGATGATGGATTGGTTGATTGAGGGATGGATTGATTCTGAAAATGAGGGATAGGAGGTCCCTATTTATAGGCAAATCACCAAGGAACCCCGTACAAGTCCCGAAGCACAAAATACAAGCCCGGAACAGCAAAGAAAGCACAAAACACTGAAAAACGGCATCACCGGAAGGAAGGGGGCCGTATACGGCACCCAAAGGGCCGTATACGGTATGTAAGAGGCCGTATACGGTACCCCTAGGGCCGTATACGGTATCCCTAGGCCGTATGGCCTTTTACCCGTTGTTCGGTGCTTCGTTCGTCGCTTGTTTCGCGCGTATCTTCTTCGTTTCTTGTCCGTTTTGCTTGATTCTTTCACCTATGTTCTCGAAATCCCGTTACGCTTCTAATGACACCAAAATCTATCATAGATTTTGGATGTGTGTAGCTTATAGGTGCTTGGAATGCGTTCGGTTGATTTTCGGGTGTGGTATCTTCTCCGCCTTTTATCCGTTTTACATGATTCTTGATTCCTTGATCTCGTAATTACCTATGAATCATATGAGATAAGTTAGGATGTGTATATCATAGGGTATTTATTTGATGGAGGAATTAGGTGTAGATTATTTGCTTCGTTTTGCTTGTTATTTGATCGTTTTTACTGATTTATGTTACAACGTCTTTATTTGAACTACTTTAGTGAATTTTAGTAAATAAGTATTGTTTCATGATGTTTTCACTAAACAATAGCTCAAATTGCGAGGAATAATGTACGTAAAAATATGACTTTTTACGTTACATCAGTTAATTTTTCAATATTGGTTACAAATTCAAGATTATCATCTCGGTACCCGGTGATTTGATCAGTTAATTCACAATAAGAAATGCATTTAAAAAGATCAGTATCAACCTCATGAATGTTAGCAATGAAAGCATTGTTCCGTGTTTCTTCGAAATGAGCACTCCAGCCGTAGTGCTCATCATTGATAGATACTAATGTTGTTAATGAACTTGTCTTGTTGCTATCCCTCTCCTGCAGCTTCTAGTACTGTGGCCTAGGAGCACTTGGTTTAGTAAAACCAGAAGCAGGTTGCTTCGCCTTCTCACATTCTCTAGCGAAATACTCATAATTCATAATTCTGGCAGTTATAACATCTGACCTTGCGCTTATCGAATCCCAGACCAATCTTGTTATTTCCCCCAATTCTTGTACGACCGGTACGATGCAAAAAAAATTTTGCTCTGCGAGTGAGGATCCCATGTTCCACTGTATGTCCATTTCTTCCAGATCATCGGGATGGATCAGGTCAAAATCTTCTTCAGTTAATTCCAAATTTCCAGTTCTACCGGCGAGAAAACCTTCGTATGAACTCAAAAATGCAGAAAAGATGGTTGCATGTTCTTCAGTCAATTTGGAAGGAACAGACTGATTAGAGCAAGATGAGCTTCCCAAGAATAGTGTATTCAACTTAGGTTCGTATGGTGAATCCTGACCAGAATAGAAAGCAATACCACTAGAAGAATCATTAGAAGAACCCTTGACACCGTATAGACTTGGATCTTGAACCTGAGCCTTAGCCTTTCCGGTAGCTTTGGTTTGCATATCAAGCTCGTAAGCTTGCAGTTTGCCGATGATGTCATCCAGTGACCACGTTGATAGTTCGGCATCTTCTTCCATAAGCATAACACGCATGTCCCATTTTGAAGGTAAAGAGGCAAGAAGCTTCTTGTTGACGACCAGTTCTGATAGCTCCATACCTCCATCCTTAAATTCACACACCAACTGGGAGAATCGGGATAACAGTCCTTTAAAAGACTCATTTTGGCATATGATCGAAAAGATCAAATTGTTTCTTAAGAAAATTCAAACGGCTTTGCCTATATTGTGCATTCCCCCCACATCTTTTCTCAATGGCAGTCCAAAGATCATAAGATGTTGTGTGGTGCTTGAAAAGGGCAAGAACTTCCTTCGGTAAGCACATTGTAATAACTAAATATACTTTCTTCTCCTTTTCATAGTCTTTTCGCTCTTCAGGAGTCATTGCCTTAATAGATTTGATAGGAGGTACAACTCTATGAGTTCCTTCAACAGTTGGTCTCTCATATCTCACAGTAAGAGGAATCCATTAATCGGGATCATTATAAGAGATAAAAGATTCAAAGCGAATCCTCCGGCTGGCATAATCTGTGTTACTAAGGAACCTTGGAGGTTTATTGGTTGTACCTATTTCATTATCAAATTTTAACATTGCAGTCATATTGTTTAGAGACATGTTGAATAAATGTACTGTAGTGTTGCTATGCTAGTGTCTCGCAGAACGTAATAGCGACACTCAGGTAAGTGTCGCAAGGTAGTGTCTCACAGAAGGTAATGGCGACACTAAGGTAAGTGTCGCAAAGTAGTGTCTCAGCAAGAAATATGGCGACACTAAGGTAATATCGCAGTATAGTGTCGCAACTACGTGTCTAGGTTGAAACACAAGTGTCTCAAGATAGTGCCGCTAAAAAGTGTCGCTAAGAGTGTAGCAAAACCCCTAAAAACGAATTAACGAAAACCCTTTGCAATTTTGACGAACAGGGCGATGATAAACCCAGAAAAACAACCCAAAACCGATCTGAATGAACCTGAACACACAGAAACAAACAAACGTCGACACTTTAAACCCGATTCGTACCTTCGCTTTTAAACCGAAAAACACGTCCAAACTCTCGATCTGAAACCCTTAATCACGAATAATGGCTCTGATACCACTTTGTAGGTCCCTGTATCTCAGAATCGAAATCGAATCGTATATGTATTATACGTGCGGAATCCGTATAATAAATCGTAATCGTTTGAACGTAAATATAAATATATGAATGCACACGTAATCTCAAATGCTTCCGTTGTATATTGATTATAAACTTTTGATAATTACAGAAGAACTCACGACCAATGCACACATACGCGTCTATCTCTTTTTGAAACCCTAGACTTATATAAATACAGACAGCTATGTGACACTAACCTGGCCGCGACACTGCTATTGTCGCCATAGCGAAACTTAGCAAGTGTCGCTATTTACAAAAAAAATAATTATAAGTGTAACTTTACATATTGACCAACTGACTGATACTAATAGAGTAGCCTTTTTTGAATGTATCAAGCTTCTCTTTTCGACACCTAAGATCTTGTCATGCATGTCACCATTCAATTGACTTGATAAAATTAATTTGACACCTCAAGTAATCTTCTAATTTAGTATGTCATTCATTAGTATTTAATTTTTATGTTAATGACTCCACTATAATTAGCATGTCATTCATTTTTCTTAATGATATCCAATTATTATTACATTTTTAACTTAATTAATTACTTCATTTTAACGTTTAAATGTGCCTATTGATAAATTAAGTCGCCCCTTAGAAGTTGAAATTGCGGATAGCAAACTTGTGATAGTTAGTGATGTGTATAAGGGTTGTAATATTGAAATAGATGGTGAAGTGTTTAAAATATATCTTATCCCCATGCAAATGGGTGAGTTTCATGTTGTGGTAGGGATGGATTGGATGGGAAGAAATAAGGGACTCATTAACTGTCATCAGAAAATAATCCTGTTGAACTCCCCTAGCGGAAAAGAAGTGACTATTTATGGTGAACGGTCCAATCAATCTATCCCAATCTGTACTATGCTCGAGCTAGAAGATATTTGTCACATGGTTGCCAGGCATTTATGGCTCATGTGGTTGACAATTCTAAAGAAGAAGCAGATATTCCTATCGTAAATGAATTTCTTGATGTTTTTCCTAATGAACTACCTAGTGTGCGACCTGATAGGCAAGTAGAATTTCGGCTTGACTTGATTCCAGGAGCTGCTCCTATTGCTAAAACTCTATATCGGCTAGCTCCTACTGAAATGCAAGAAATGATGAAGCAGTTGCAGGAATTTCTTGATAAGGGTTTTATTCGCTCTAGTAGTTCACCTTGGGGAGCTAAAGAAGAAGGATGGTTCAATGCGGATGTGCATTAATTACAGAGAATTGAACAAGGTAACCATCAAGAATAATTACCCTTTACCTAGATTTGATGACTTGTTTGATCAGTTACAGGGTGCGAGTTTCTTTTCAAATCAACTGAAAGTAAAAGAAGAAAATATTCCAAAGACAGCTTTCCGTACAACGTATGGCCATTATGAATTCGTAGTTATGCCATTTGGTTTAACAAATGCTAATGCTGCCTTTATGGACTTAATGAACCGAGTTTGTCGGCCAATGTTGGACAAATCGGTTATTGTTTTCATCGAAGATATTTTCATTTATTCTAAAAGTAAAAAAGAGCATGCAGTCCATTTGAGGCAAATTTTGGAAATGCTGCGACGAGAAAAGTTGTATGCTAAATTTTCAAAATGTGAATTCTAGTTGCAAGAAGTCCAATTTCTTGGACATATGATCAATGCTGATGGTATTCAAGTAGATCCGTCTAAGGTAGATGCAGTGATGAAGTGGGATCCTCCTTCGAGTCCATCAGAAGTTAGAAAATTTCTAGGTTTGGGGGGTATTATTGTCAATTTATTCAAGACTTTTCAAAGATTGTGACTACATTGACTAAATTAACAAGAAAAGATTTACGGTGGAAGTGAGGAGAGGATCAAGAGCATGTGTTTCAACTGTTGAAAGAAAAGCTAAGTCAAGCACCCATTTTTGTACTACCGGAGGGTAACGAAGAAATGGTATTTTATTGTGATGCGTCTAAACTTGGTCTAGGTTGTGTTTTTATGCAACATGGAAAGGTTATTGCATATGCATCACGACAATTGAAGCCGCATGAACAAAATTATCCCACTCATGTAGCGGTGGTTTTTGCTTTAAAGATTTAGCAGCACTATCTTTATGGTGTCAAATCAACGATTTACACCAACCACAAGAGTCTCAAATATTTCTTTGATCAGCGGGATTTGAACAATCAAAAGCGAAGGTGGTTGAATTTGGTGAAAGATTATGACTGTGACATAGTTTACCATCGCGATAAAGCTAACGTGATGGCTGATGCACTTAGCCGAAACGCAAGCCATTACATGCTTAGAGTGAAATCCTAAAGGATGATTGTATCGCCCCAGTTATTTTATCACATTAAAACTGCCCAATTGAAGCCTTATCAGCCAATAATCCTAATAAACAACGATTAGCAGGTCAGCTAGATCAATTTGTTGATGATTCAAGGGGTTTAAAGATTCGTTATGGTAGGATTTGGATACTCGAGATGAGTGGTGTCAAGAAAATGTTATTAGATGAAGCAAATAAATCTGAATACTCTATGCATCCCGGGGCTACTAAAATGTATAGAGATTTAAAATGATTATTGGTGTCCTGGAATGAAACGTGATATTGTCAGGTATGTTCGGAATTGCCTAACGTGCTTGCAGGTTAAAGCAGAACATCAACAACCATATGGAAAACTTCAACCGTTAGAGATACCCGTATGGAAATGGGAATATATCACGATGGATTTAGTCACGAAATTGCCAAGAACTCCTCGGCAATATGACTCGATTTGGGTCATTATTGATAGATTGACGAAAAGTGCCTTATTCTTAACCATTCGAGAATCCTCATCCTCTGAAATTTTAGCAAATATCTATGTTCGGGAGGTTGTTGCTAGGCATGGAGTGCCGATTTCCATCGTTTCTGATAGAGACATTCGTTATACTTCTCGATTTTGGAGAAAATTTCAAGAAGACATGGGGACCCAATTGCGTATTAGCACTGCTTTTCATCCTCAAACTGATGGTCAGAGTGAACATACGATTCAAACTCTAGAAGATATGTTACGGGCTTGTGCCATTGATTTTGACGATAGTTGGGATACTCACCTTCCGCTTGTAGAATTTTCATATAATAATAGTTATCATTCTTCTTAAGATGCCTCCGTATGAAATGCTATATGGAAGAAAGTGTCGGACTCCGATTTGTTGGGGAGAATTTGGTCAAAAAGAAATTGGGAGCACCGATATAGTTCAATTAACGAATGAGAAGATTGATCAAATTCGAGAACGATTGAAGATGGCGCAGGATAGACAGAAATCTTATGCTGATAAACGAAGAAGACCAATTGAGTTTCAGGTAGGTTAAGCCCAAGATACGTGGGACCGTTTGAAATTATAGTAAGAGTTGGAAGAGTGGCTTATAGGCTGAAATTACCTGAAGAGCTTAGTGCCATTCATGACACGTTTCATGTGTCGCAACTTAGGAAATGCCTTGCTGATGAAGCAACGTACGTGCCATTGCCAGAGATAGAGATTAATGAGAAGCTGAGATATGTTGAGGAACCAATTAAGATACTTGACCAGAAAGTTAAGCAACTAAGAAACAAGTCGGTTTCAATACTTAAAGTACAACGGCGTCATAGAAAGGGGTCTGAATTCACGTTGGAACTTGAGGAATGGATGATAGTATACTATCCTGTAGTGCACCAAGAGTGGTTCGTGAGGATACGAACATAATAAGAGGGAGAGAGTTGTAACACCCCGAAATTGAGGTATTATTTTAATAGTTATAATATATTTATTAATAATTATTGTATAAAATACTGATAGTTGTTAAATATTAAAGTTGTTTAAACTATTATAAGTTGAGAATAGTTAGTTATGTGTTAAATCATAAAACTTGAGAGGGTTAGAACTATAAGTGTTTAATTATTGTGGGGACTAAAATGTAAGATTTGTATATACATATATATACTACATACATACACTCAAAATTTCCAGAAATATTTCTAGAAAGATCGAGAGAGAGAACGTACCGGAAAAGGAAGGAGAGAAAAAGAATTAGTTTGAAACTATCAAATTAAACATTGAATAGTCTAATTCAGCCCTAAACATCATCTCTAACCTAAGGTATGTATGTATTCTTGTTTGAAATTAACCTAAGAATGGTTTTTATGGGAGTTTGAGTGTTAAATTACTTGTAAAATGAAATTAAGATGGATAGTGTTTGATTGAGGTTAATTAAGTTTAGAAAGTGTTGTTACTAACCTCAATTCATACTAAAAGTTGGTAAATTGATTATGTTCATAAATCAAGTGATTAAACACTTAAGTTGATTATGATCAAGAAAGGTAAGAATTTTCTTGGTTTGACTAAAAGTCAAACCTGGTCAACCCAAGGAGATGATGGGTTGGTGAGGTTGATTAGTTGATTATGATGATTGTTAGATGTTAAATGTGTTGTGTTATGTGATAGGTGGTTAAAAGACGTTGCATTCACTATTGATCGTCAATTTGAGTTGCCTAAAACATCATGGTGAGTGATATGGGGGTTATTTGGGTAATGGTTATGTGTTCCGGATTGCATACGTGCAAGAGGTTCACTTGCCCGAGTGGAGTTGTTTATTATATGCACGTGTTGTTATGTGTTGTTGACTATGCATTGTAGAGATTAGCTAACTTATGTTAGCCTATGTTGTTGCTAGTTGTTTCACATTGTGCACATTGTGAGTTGTCAGCGAATCCGTTTAAGTGGTTATAATCTCTACAATTACTCAGTTGTTACTTGCTAGTTGTTGTTGTGCATTACTCGTGATTACCTATATGCTCACTAAGCGTATTGCTTACGTATTTAGTTGTTTAATGTTGTAGGTGCAAGTGGTTCAAGTGAGTTAAGTGGGCAAAAGGAGGGTAAAGCGATTGCAAAGAGGTAGTGTGGATCAAGACTTGCTAATTACTGGTTTGGCAAGTTTACTTTCTTTTAAATTATCGCTATGAATGTCTTGTTGTGTTAACCGCCCAAACTAGTATCTTGATAATATCAAATAAATATATATTTAATTAACAATATTTCCCCATTTTTTAATACATTTATATTGCATTTATATGATTTTAGATACTTATTCCGTTCATATTTGCAATTAGATGTAATTAAGGCTTGAATCTGAAAAAGAATGGAAAAAAGACTAAAAACGAAGAGAAAGTGAAGAAAAAAGATGAAAGTGTAAAAAGTGTAAAAAGTGTAAAAGTTGAAGCTGAATCGCGAAGAGAATATTCTGGAACCCGTGCACAACCGCCGGTTGGAAGGCCCAACCACCGGTTGGGTCCGAGTGGGGTTAAGTCGGTGGAATGCGGGCTTTACTTGGACGAAAAGAAACCCAACTGCTGGATGGGAGGTCGGCTACAAGTAGAGCCCTTAACCCCAGAATAAAGACGGAACTTCTCTAACCCTTATTTGACAAAAGCAATTTTCTGAGGGTTTTAGGAATTAATTAAAGACGCGGGATTGCAAGGATTTGTCTACGATCAAGATTTCGACACGCGCTTCGCGATTCGGTTTTCTTAATCTAATCTCGTATTCAATTTAACATGTCGTTTCTTTGGATATTGTTTCTGATTTTGTATAACTTAATCATGAACTAATTTATTGTGTATTTGCTTAGATGATTAATACCTAGATGATAGTTTGAATGTGTGTTTACATTGGGATATTGATTTTATGAAGTTTATTGGGTTTATCCGAAAGATCCATCTTATTTATTGATCTTTAATTGTTACTTAACGTGATTAATCAACCTTTTCTATAACGTAGTCTTGTCTAGATTTATTAGTTATTTGCAATTGTTTAACTTATCAAATAGTTGTGGCTTGAAACTTTAATCGGCAATATGTTAAGAGTAATATTTGTCAAACAACGATTATTAGATTCTTGTTGATTCAAGGTCGCTAGGATAAATCGCAATGAACGGTTGAAGTGCTTAATGAAATAAGGAATAGGTAGACAACACATAGAAAGGATTTCTTGTGTATTCATAACGAGTCTTGTATCTTATCTAGACTTTATAGGAATTGTTAACCAGATAAGGATAACTAGAATCTAGGGAATAAAAGTCTAAGTAAATACATTCCTTTATCCATACTTGTCTTATAAATTGCTTTGTTTAATTTAAATTTTATTGGTTTCTTAAATACGTTCATACGGAACTAAAACGCCTCCTTTTATTATTTACTGTTTATTAGTTTAATTCTAAATTCCAATTGAATTCAATAAACACCGTTCCCTGAGTTCGACTCGGACTTACTGTAACTATATTATTATACGAACGGGTATTCTTGTCTGCATATGTGATAGTTATAATTGTAGTAATATCCATTTGATTATAAATATTTTAAACACGTGTCACACGATACTAAGTTTTTGGCGCCGCTGCTGGAGAACGGTTTTGTTTTATTTATTTTAATTCCAATTTTTAGCTAGTTTTTATTTAATTTTCTTTTTCTACTTTTTCTTTTTCTTTTTGTTCAGCAGGTAAGGCTAAACTATGAGTAAAGTTCCTGAGATTTGTCGAAACTCGAGAAACGATCCTATCGACCAAATGACACTTGAGGAGTACATGAGCCATACTCGTGATGACCCTGTTACGATTTCATTCATATCATTGATTGCGGGGATGGTTCATCAAATCAGTGAGTGTCCCAAATCTTCTAATTCCTTTATTTTTATCAGGTTTCTAGTAAACTTGAACAGGTAAAAGACATGGAAGAAGAAGGAGCGATTTTGTCAAGGCTTGATTACCAAGACTCACATGAGGAAGTGTTTATGCTAATTGGTTCCAATGACGAGAAGATCCTTGAATTGAGAAACCGAGATGGATTTATGACCGAAGAAGAATTGATAGCCATTATGGATCCAATTGTTAAGGAAATTCCGTTATTGTATCCAGAGGTGGAACAATCTAAGGCTGATGATCGAGCGATATTAAGGATTGGAGGAGAAAACGAAAAGAGGACTTGCGGTGATCAGATATCAACCAGCAGTTGGATTAAAACCCAGCTGGAGGTTGAGATCCAAACGGTGGTTGGGTTGTCTCGACTAGTGGTTGGAGTTTCTGGTAGCACAGGTTTGTTGCTTACACTTATGAAGAACCTTTTTGGCAATTCGAGCGGAATAACGGTTTCTTGCAATTTCTGGAAGGTCATGGAGTGATGCGTGTTAAGTTTTCGTTAAAAATACAAGTTTTAATTGATTGGAAATACTAAAGTAAACTTAAACACAACCAGGCAAGAATACATGTTCGTATTATAGTATAGCTTTGGTAAGACCGAGTCGAACCACAGGGAATCGGTGTAAATTAAAATAATTAATTAAACCTGAATTACAAATTACAAATAGATAAGGGGTGCGTTTCAGTTCCGTACGAACGTAGATTTAATTGAAAACTAATAAAAACAATTAAAAACAATTATAAGATAGAAAAGATAACTAAGGATAATCAGATATGCAATCATGTATTTACTTAGATTATTGATTTCACGATTCAGGTTTCAGATATGTCTATGGATTGTTGATCATTTATTATGGTGATTTCAACTAAAATGGATAGCCTCCTGTTAAGGTTAACTGATACCTAATAAACCTTACCTTAATACTAGATTCTCTTGAATACACTGAGGCGTGTTATCAACATAAGATTTATGCTATTAAAACTATCAACAGATCATTGAGATTCATTCAGTGACTTTGTGTTAACGTAAGCCTATAATTATTGGTTTAAAAATAAGGGAATATTAATATATAAATATGACATTATTTGATGTTATCAGTAAAGGAAATGTACCTGCCGTTAACGATAAGTATTTTAATTCTTTCAATTCAATAAATTTATATTTAAAGGTTACTTATCGATATTATCATCCACACATCATCTTAAGTGTTGGAAAAGTCACTCAATTTTCAAGTAAATAAGGATGGAGTCAAGCTAGTGACTCCAGTTAGTTCACCCAATTTTTCTTCCTCTTACCTAAATTCGTCCCGACATATCAGGGGAGTTTTTTTGTTCCACTTCTTTTCTCCTTTTCACTTTATTATTTATTTTTGTACCATGAGGGCATGGTACAACTCAAGTGGAGGGAGGAATATAGAAAATAAGTGTACTTGTCCTTTACTTTTTAACCAACTGAAATTTTTGTCATATTACATAAAAATTTTACGACTCTATTTTTGAGAAATGATAGTACATTAGGAGCATGTATGAAAATGGAAGTTTTAAGTACTATTTTTGATGTGTTGATAGGCCTAACTAACATTTTTAAAATTCAATTTTTCTAATTTTTACACATAAGTGTTAGATATCTTCATTATATGATGTATTGGTAGGCTTTCTATAAAAAAGTTTTTGAACTTTAAGAAAATAATAATCTATCATGAATATAAATTTGTGGGGAACATAAGTTGATGTATAAATTTGTAGTTGATGCGTGTTAAGTTGTCGTTAAAAATACAAGTTTTAAATGAAAAGGAAATACTAAAGTTAAATTAAACACAACCAGGTAAGAATACCTGTTCGTATTATAGTATAGCTTTGGTAAGACCGAGTCGAACACAGGGAATCAGTGCAAATTAAAATAATTAATTAAACCTAATATTACAAATTACAATTGATAAGGGGTGGCGTTTTAGTTCCGTACGAACGTAATTTAAATTAATAAAACTAAATAAAAACAATTAAAAACAATTAAAAGATAGAAAAGATAACTTAAGAATAATCATATAGATAAGCATGTATTTACTTAGATTACTGATTTCTCGACTCAGGTTTCATATATGTTTATTGATCAGTCATTATGGTGATTTCAACTAGAATGGACAGCCTCCTGTTAAGGTTAGCGAATCCCTAATAAACCTTACCTTAATACTAGATTCTCTTGAATACACTCATGCGTGTTACCAACATAAGATTTATGATGTTAAATCTATCAACAGATCATTGAGATTCATTCTTGACTCTGCATTAGCCTTGAGTCTATAATTATTGGTTTTCTAATTATCACACCGATCGGGTTTAAATTAATTGTTATGCCTCTTAACCTATTACCGGTTACAGTCTCAAGCCACAATTTACTAATAAATTATTTAATTGCAGATAATCAATTAACTCATACAAACGTTAGTTCTAGCATAAGTCTTTTGACCACGTTAAGTAACAATTAACAAACGCGCTGTAACTCACAATCAATGTAGATCTTCAAATAAACTCAATAACCATTCATAATTAAGATCAATATTAAACATATAATGAAACCTTTATCTAAAAATCATACATCTAAGTAAATAAAAATAAAGAATTAGCTCATAATTAAAGTAAGGTCACTCAAATCCATAAACAGAGTATTAAACATTGCAAATAGAAAAGAATAAGAATCAAACCCTAAAATCTGAACTGAATCTTCGTTAGGGTTGAACGACCTTCAAACCCTAACTCCTTAGCCTCTGAGTACCCTAAAAGTCGGATATCTAACCCCTAGAACCCAAATTAGGGCTAACCTATTCGTAATTGTTGTATGGTTAAAAGTTCATAATGAACCCTATTTATAGATTTCAAATCCGCGAATCCAACCGCCGGTTGGGCTTTTCAACCGCCGGTTGGGCTGAATTTTAACCCGAAAACCCGGTCTGCGACCCGCGAGTCCAACCGCCTTCCATTTTTACATCCAACCGCCGGCTGAAAGCTTCAACCGCCGGTTGGGATCCAATTCTAGAATGTTCTATTTTTGGGCTGGACTTTTGTCTTGGGCTTCATTCTTAAACTTCTAATCCGAATTTCTTCTTAATTTGGCCCACTCTCTCTTATCTTTTTGGGCTTTGCCTTCTCTTCAAGTCCAATATTTTTGGGTCTTCAATCTTTTCTTTCTTTTCTTCAGTCTTGAGTCAATTTCCGTTCCTTTTCTTCGTTTCTTTATTTGAAAGACCTTTTCACAAATATAAAAGAAATCAATAGCATTTGTAATTAAATTACAATAAAAAGGCTTAAAAATAAGGGAATATTATTATATAAATAAGGCATTATTTGATGCTATCAGTAGTCTTATTTTCTGTATGATATCATAACATTTTCTATAATTTTGGGGTTTAAATGGAAATCATTTGAAGATACATGGATCGATTCCTTTGTTTTACTAAGTACAGACCTGGTTCCATCAGAATATCTACTCAAATAAAAAGCAAAATATGCTTTTATAAATTTACATAACGTAAATATTAGTCAAATTATGTCGCTCTGTTATACTGATTTGTTAATTACTTACCCATTATATAGAAATATGTGCATGATTTGACTATCATATGTGGGATTCATAAGTTATATTCATAATAATAATAATAATAAGTTATTCATAAACTTAAGTATAGAATGTTTAAAGCGGATTAAAATATCAATAATCGTAGTGAAATGTCGAAATTAGAAACTTTTGTGTTTAAAAGTGTTTGATGAGGTTTATAGTACGTCAACAATCAAGATAGATTTAAAATTTCCTAATAAAAGCATGTTTTGTCCTAATATGATTCCTTAAGTAGTTTTAATTTTTTTGCGGAAAAAGTGATATGTACATTTCTAATCTCCAATTTATTGGAGATGAATCTCTAGTTGGTTTTGAATTGATAGTCTACTTGAGGACAAGTAGGATTCAAGTGGGGGGATATTTGATAACATCAAATAAATATATATTTAATTAACAATATTTCCCTATTTTTTAATACATTTATATTGCATTTGTATGATTTTAGATACTTATTTCGTTCATATTTGCAATTAGATGTAATTATAGCTTGAATCTGAAAAAGAATGGAAAATGACTAAAAACAAAGAGAAACTGAAGAAAAGGGATGAAAGTGTAAAAAGTGTAAAAGTTGAAGCTGAATCGTGAAGAGAATATTCTGGAACCCGTGCCCTACTGCCGGTTGGAAGGCGCCCAACCACCGGTTGGGTCCGAGTGAGGTTAAGTCGGTAAATCGCGAGCTTTACTTGGACGAAAAGAAACCCAACCGCTGGTTGGAAGGCCCAACCGCTAGTTGGCAGGTCGCCCCAGGAAAACTATAAATACAGCCCTTAACCCCAGAATAAAGACGAAACTTCTCTAACCCTAATTAGACAAAGGCAATTTTCTGAGGGTTTTAGGAATTAATTAAAGACGCGGGATTGCAAGGATTTGTCTACGATCAAGCTTTCGACACGCGCTTCGCGATTCGGTTTTCTTAATCTAATTTCGTATTCAATTTTGTATAACTTAATCATGAACTAATTTATTGTGTATTTGCTTAGATGATTAATACCTAGATGATAGTTTGAATGTGTATTTACATTGGGATATTGATTTTATGAAGTTTATTCGGTTTATCTGAAAGATCCATCT
Organism: Gnaphalium uliginosum; assembly: GCA_963930675.1. Classification (NCBI taxonomy): domain Eukaryota; kingdom Viridiplantae; phylum Streptophyta; class Magnoliopsida; order Asterales; family Asteraceae; genus Gnaphalium; species Gnaphalium uliginosum. The sequence continues at coordinate 40,366,924 of OZ005686.1, read as the reverse complement.
TATTTATTGATCTTTAATTGTTTCTTAACGTGATTAATCAACCTTTTCTATAACGTAGTCTTGTCTAGGTTTATTAGTTATTTGCAATTGTTTAACTTATTAAATAGTTGTGGCTTGAAGCTTTAATCGACGATAAGTTAGGAGTAATAATAATTATTGAACATTATTTAAGGTAACAATTGTCAAACAACGATTATTAGATTCTTATTGATTCAAGGTCGCTAGGATAAATCGCAATGAACGGTTGAAGTGCTTAATTAAATAAAGAATAGGTAGACAACACATAGAAAGGATTTCTTGTGTATTCATAAGGAGTCTTGTGTCTTATCTAGACTTTATAGGAATTGTTAACCAGATAAGGTGACTTTCCACAAAAGATTTATTCACAATAAAATTATCCAACGGCGTAAACATACATGATAACTGGAATCTAGAGAATAAAAGTCTAACAAAATACATTCCTTTATCCATACTTGTCTTATAAATTGCTTTGTTTAATTTAAATTTTATTAGTTTCTTAAATACGTTCGTACGGAACTAAAACGCCTCCCTTTGTTATTTACTTTTTATTAGTTTAATTCTAAATTCCAATTGAATTCAATAAACACCGTTCCCTGAGTTCGACTCGGACTTACTGTAACTATATTATTATACGAACATGTATTCTTTTCTGGCTTGTGTGATAGTTATAATTGTAGTAATATCCATTTGATTATAAATATTGTAAACATGTGTCACACGACACCATATCTTTTGGTGAAAACATTGGTTTGAATGTGAAGTCAACTTGTAGTGTTTAAATAATAAGATGTTGAACTTTTAAGTGAATGTGAGTTGTAACTCAATTTGGTAAAGGAAGTGTTAAAGTGAATCTGGAATTAAGAGGGATGTTGATCTAAAGATTTGTGAATGTTTTTCATTGTTGAATTGCAAATGGGCAAAATGGACACGTTTAAACAGGTCGCTTTTGATGAATTAGTAGGAATGATGTTTTGGTCGATTTTATTGCATGGACTGAGTTTAAAGTATAAATGCAGGTTTTGAAAAGTGTTCAAGTTAGTGATTTGGATTGTTTCAAGAAGTTTATAATAAAAGTGTCCAAATGGCTAGATTTTGATTCAATGTCCAAAATTCTCGTTAACACGAAATTTGAAAAAGTGTGTCTGCAAGTTTTGAAAGTCTAATAGTTAACGAGTCGAAATTTAGATCAAAAGTCGTTTTGGTAAAAGCTGAGAATTCTGCACAGGATGAACTATCCGGAGGGTACTCTTGGTACCCAGTGGGTACTACCGTACCCGGAGTACTACCCGACGGGTATAAATAGCTATAATGGGTACCTTATTTGCAGATTCGAATAGAGATTTTTGTAATAGGTTTTACCCGGCGGGTACTCAACTTACCCGGCGGATACCAAGCTCACCCGGCGGGTATTCCAATCTACCCAGCGGGTACTAGTTCAAAGTCAGGAAAAAAAAAAATAAAGCTTAACTTAATTGGTTTTTAATAAAAGTAAGATTAACAATACAAATTTATGAGTTATAAAACGTTAGAAAAAGTAAAAAAAAAAAAAATGGGCGTTTCACTAACCCTATATATTTATATCAATAGGGAATGATCAAATAAGAACCACATATAAATTGAGAACTTGTGAGAACCATAAGAATATGTGATTATTCACATGTGATTAACTTTATACACATGTGAGCATTAATATTTGTTCGAATAAAAAACAAAAAAATATTAAAACTTACAAAATTACGTATAAAAATACGTAAAAACACATATGTTCACAACCGAACAGTTCATATAAACAAATCGGTTAAAGTTAGTTAAAATAATTCTAACACATAATTTTTGGTTTTCAAGGTTTCATTGATTCTTATTATCATGTTTATAAATATTTTGCCAATTAACAATCACGTATTCTAGTGGTTCTCATAGTTCTCAACTTTTAAATAGTTCTCATTTGAACCTTCCGAGAATGACCTCTTTAGCTATATAGTTTATTGGCTTATTATCTATGTTGTTGATAGCACCAAATATTTGTGTTATTAGCCAATCAACAAGCTAATCAATAAAGTTCTGCAATTTATATTTTTAACATTCTAACTTTTCATATATACACAGATGGTCGTTCATTAAAAGCTAACAATACGAAATTAATTATGTAGTTGCACGGATTATAATCCTATTTTTTGTCATTTATTTCTATAGAATGAGTAAAGGTTCAGTTAACTGCCCCCAAGGCTCCAAGCAATGTATCTATTCTTTTGCCCAAAATAACTTGTATTCCAATCCTCCTAAAACATATGCATATACATACAAATACATCTCTCCCTTACTCCCATCATCTCTCAGTATCTTTAAAAAATGGATTTAAACCTCAAGTATCCCGTTTTCACCACTCAACAAACAGACTCCATTTTCATCCTCACATCCCACCTTAAAGGTATTATTCTCCTTAGGTTTTTACTATGTCTTATGATATCAATCACAAAAATGCAATATCAGTAGATCAAAATATTTTTTCCTTAGTTTATATTTTTGGTTAATTGTAGGGTATGGAAGGTGAGACATAAATATTGAGATAAACGAGGATGGCCGTTGAATCAGAGTAAGTGGTGAACAAGTGGAAACGATGAGGAGATTTTGCAAAATATTTACAATCCCAGAGGGAGTGGTTTTGGGTAAAATCAAGGCCAGGTTCGACCAACACAAATCAAGCCTCACCATACGGATGCCAAAATCAGTAAAGGGGATCACTAAGTTCGGAATTCAGGAACTGAAAGACTCCAAAAATACTGACAAAGGAGTCGTATCAACGCAAGAAAATGAAGAAATCATGGGACCAAATCATTTGAAGCAAGATGTAACACAAAATGGAACAAATGACCAAGCATATGAGAATACCAAAATTCAGTCAGAAAACCAAGAAGCTAGCCATGAAAAACAGAAAAAAGTAGAAAAATTTGAAGCCGAGAATCATACCCAAGAATTAAAACCTCCTGAAAAGAGTTTGATAATGAATACTCCAAAGAAAAAAGTAGAAAAATTTGAAGCCGAGAATCATACCCAAGAATTAAAACCTCCTGAAAAGAGTTTGATAATGAATACTCCTGTCATAGCCGGATCAGCGCTATTTATGTCTCTTATTGTCATTGTCTTCAAATTTATTCGGTCTAAAAATGGACCGAACCAGAAAAAGTAGCAGCCCAAATTTAGTTTATGCCAAAACAAAATTTATTTGCTTCTTGTGACATTATATATGGAACTCGTTCGAAGTATGTATTAAATATCGTCTTTTTTGCTATAAAAAGAAAAGAAAGGGTTAATATCATAAACGAAAATATGGTTTAACGTAGACTTTGTTACTTGCATAATATCTTCAAATAAATGGTTTAATAAACAAAAATAAGGTAGCAATATCTCATCAACATCGTTAAATAATGAAACCCCGCAAGGATTATATATTACATTAAGAACTATTTATATAATACAAAACATATCTAATCTAACCCTAATGGACCATAAACCCACAATCGGGCTTGGGTCATTCTAATCTATCTAAATATATTGATTAATACTCCCCCGCAATTCGAATGGCAAAATTGCAAAAGCTCGAGACTGGACGGGGTTTCTGTTGTTTTGGATTATTTTTATTTTTCTTTTAATAAAAAAAGTTAAAACTTAATAGGAAAACAATAGATCTGATAAAAAGAAAAAAAAATATGCTAGAGAAAATAGAATAAAGAAGATGATTAAGAGGGTTTTTTTAATATAATAATAAAAATATGAGATTTTTAATTATATCGAGTGTAATAACTAGCACATCATGGAGATGAAAGGGTCGATGAAGTGTAGGCAATATGCCATGACCTGTGTTGGTGACATGTATTGAAGCCTCATCCCCAACATGAACAGACGGATATATACGTTTAAAAAAAATAGTATTTAGGTAATTAGTGCAAGAGTTCAGATAAAGAGACGCACATGTATTCATGTTCCGACTAGAATCACCTGAATCATGTGAATTCATTGTGCTAAAAGCATGAGGTAAGAAAGTTTCATGTTGGGCCGGCCCACAACCCCAACCGAGTGTTGCTATCTGAGGCTTTGCTGATGAGACTGACCCGAGAAGATCCGAGAGTAACCCTTAAAGTTGCGACAAAAAGACGTGTTATTTGTATTACATTGACCACTTTTTGAAATATTTGATGGTGGTGTATCTATAGACATTATGGCAGGTAGCTAAGTTGCGACTAAGCTGAGTTCAAAAATATGATGAATCCGAAAATACGTAGATTTAAATTGATAATTTTGTAAGAATAATAATAAACTATTCGATATGAATCAAGAAAGGATCAAAACTTATCTCATAGGCACGTGATCACCGATGAATCTAAATAAATATTAATAAAAGAAAACTTATCCTAAAAATTTTTTATATAAAATTGAACCCTAATAACCAATCAAATTCCTTAATTTTATCAAACATCCAATTCACCAATCAAATCAATTAATTTTATCTAAAAAAATCTAATCAATTAATCTTCCTAAAAAAATCTAATTTAAAAAAAATTATGTCAAAAAATAATTCTCCCATAAAAATAGCAAGCATATATATCTTATCAAACAATATAAATATTAATTAATTATTATTTGCTATACACCAGTTGAAGCATGCAACTGAGTACATATCCACGAGTTAATTTAATATATTAAATAAAATTAATTAATTAATATAATTATTATCATTAGAACTCTACGAAACAAACGAATATATTCATTTAATAAATCAAACTTTAGTTATGTATTTACAATGGACGAAATACGCATTTTACAATAATCGTGTGCATACATGGGTTTAAAACTCTATATTAATAATAATTAAAAAAAACTATGTTTAAGGTTCATTTTACATTAACTATGTCATATGTATAAACGGGTTTAATACTCTATATATTAATCACAATGAACGGATGAAGTATTAATTTAACAGTTTTCGTATGCATACACGGGTTTAAAGTTTAAACATTATATTAATAAAAGAAAAATTATGTTTAGTTTCATTTTATGTTAACATTATATATACACGAGTTTAAAACTCTTATTGATCAAAGAAAAATTATGCTTAGTATAATCAATAATTGGATTATGTATTCATTTTTACATTAATCCGTGTTTACACACGGGTCAAAAACTACTAAATTAATAAAAGGAAATCTTTGGATCTAGCTTAATATTGGTGGAAACAACTTGCGCATCAGCAGAAACTATAATATGTGACGTGTTGTTATATGATTGAGTGTTTCAATTTGATTCGAAGTTTCAATTGGATGGTTTGAAAAAGTGTTGTTATATTAGGTTTTTGTCTGATATGACGTTGAATAATGAAATCCTTGAATAATGAAATCCTAGTATGATTAATTTAACTCTAATGGACCCTAATGAAATCCTTGAATAATGAAATCCTAGTATGATTAATTTAACTCTAATGGACCCTAAGTATTTGGGCCATTCTAATCAATCTAAATATATTGATTAATACCTTTTACACAATTCTTCACAATCCATTCAACCTTTATAGTTGGATTAATTATCATATCATTGTACTATCTATATTATTTTTAACTTTTTCAAAAGTATACTAGTTTAGAACACAATTATGAAAAATAGAAAGTATTTGAAAACATTATCAAAAGTAGTAGAACCGGGTTTCCCAACCCCGTTTCTAACTTTAATTTACCGGCAATAATGAAGTCACGGACTGTAGGTGTCAGAATGCAAGCAAACTTTTAGGAATCGGGTTTGCAAAATCCGTTTGTAGAAAGTAAAAATTAAAACTACTTTCTTGCACATATTATGAGCTACGGTTGAAGATAAGGTTTAATGGAGAAGAATCTTATATCCAGGTAGAGATGGGGAAGATGACATATATCATCTCCTACTGTTGTTTTAGTTTTTTCATATAATATCCCTCAACTATTATAAATGTCTTTATTTAACACTTGACTTATCGGTTTGTCATTTAACCCCTTAGTAATGTAAATTAACAAAAAATATATATAACTATATTTTATTAATTATATACCATATACTTATAAAAAGTTAAAAAGTAAACTTAACAACAATCCTTATTGAAATGACTTCAATTTTTAAAGTGATTAATTATTTAACTAATCTTATTCTTATGAGGCATTATAATACACGGAGTTATAAGTGGTCATTTTTGGCGGTACTCAAATTTTTGTATAAAGTCTCAAGTCTCAAGTGTCTATTAATATTATATATGATCGGAAATGATAATAATTCGTTTATGAATAATCTAAGTTTAAATACACAAAATTGTTGGAAGATCAAAGTTCATGTTCTTAAGTTATTGAAACGAAGTTTTAAGATGGATATGATTCTTAGAGTAGCCCAACGCACTCTTCGGTTGAGCGTCGGCTAACCGACGACGTTGGCACTGCAAATTTTCATGTCAACTCGATTTTTTCACTTTAACCATATAACATTATCAACTTGGTTTGAATTTTCTGCTTTAACAAAAACACTCTCAACTTGACTTGATTATCCATTTTAACCGAAACATTTTTAGTTTGAACCAACATGAATTTTGGTTCAACTTTTCTTGTCATATGAAAATTCCATTAACTACATGGAACTAATCGACATATATTCATACGTTCAACAGTTCTTTTTGAAGTTTTGGACACTTTTTAATTAGAGTTGTTATATGTTTTGGACACTTTTAAATAGAAGGATTAGATTAATTATAATTAATTAATGATGATGAATTATGTATAAAGAAAAGAATGATAGCTGATGGAAAGAAATAAATGAGAAAAAATAAAACAACAAATAGGGGGACAGAAGGCAAAAATTGAAGAAAATGGAAAAATAAGTGACATCTGCAAGAATCGAACTTTGGACCTCTAGATTAGTGATATTGCAAGTTTACAACAAGGCGAGTACAGAAGTTTTGAACATAGTTTGGAACTGTTTTTACTTATTCAGTCATCGGGGCGAAACAGAGATGATTTCGCCATCTTCGAAAAATATTGCAGCTCGTAAAATGTTTGTGGCGGCGGCCCACATTGCCCACTGTGGTACCGACCCTGCACGTAGTCGCCCGTCGGTTGGCTACCCTTCGGTTTGGCGACCGTAAACCAAAGGTGAAGGTGGGGCCCGTAGCAATTGTTTAATGTATTTTTTTATTTTTATTTTACCATTAAATGGTATTTAATATAAATAAATAAAATTTATCGATAATATTACCGTGTAAAATTATTTTATTTTATTTTATTTTTTTATCTTTTTTTGCTATCCAAACACACTATATATACACAAACAATTTAACTCAAATCCATACACTTTGTATATATATATACACACATCACAATAATTATTTTCACACACCTCATAGAAAATATCTATGGTTGGAAGTGGTCTTATGGATGAAATATTATTTTGTATGTATTTTTTGTTATAATTAAAAGGAAAGAATAAAAAGTAACTACCATTAAATATAAAAGTTGTATGCTTTGTTATTTACACTAATTGGGGTTGAAATGACAACATTAAAAGTAGGTGTTAATAAATACATTAAAAATAATTGAGGGATATATAATGAGATATATATATATATATATGTCATCTTCCTCATCCATATCTGTAAATGAAACTATTTTCCATTAAACTTTATGTAGGATCTAATAACAACATATATGATAACGATACAAGTCCTAACACTTTATCTTGAAGTTTGTAAAAAAAAAATTCCATTAAACCTTATCTTGAAATATGTTGGTAACCGTAGCTTAAAATATTTTAAAATCTTTTGTAATATGATAAGTGTAAAATTATAGATGTTTTTGTAGGGTATTTTAGTTGGTTTATTTAATAAATTAAAGCGTATGTTAGGTTACTTAGGTCTTAAAACTTAGATACAAATTAAATGTAAGAATTTAATATAATGTCACAATATCTAAGATATAAACTAATATCACTTAGACTTATTATTGAAGTATTGTATTCTTGGATTGGATGTTTTGTTTGAAGTTTGAGTTGAGTATTTATAGATTTAGTATGAATGCATGGTACTAGATTTATTAACCAACTAAAACTATTATCCAGAAGATAACAAGATCTTACAGAAAGCAAACAAACACGCCCTTTTTACTTTTCTTTTTGGAATTTGATAAAGTAAAAAGGTAAAGGTTCTTTTCTGTAACGGTCGACCTTCTTCAACTTTTATCAATGTTTGAGTTATGCCAAACATCCCTTCAGTTGTATTTGCCTTAGGAATGAAGATCTTTTTCTTAAATCTTTAATCTTCAGTGTTCTTCAGTCTGTAATCTTCAGTCTGTGAGATCATCAGTCTTCTGTGAAGTCTTCAATCTTCAGTCTTTAGTCTGTGACAAGGCTTCAGTCTGTTTACTAAGGTTGATTCTTCAATCTGTGACACAGACTCACAGACTTTGAAACACTTAGTTTCAAAAATACAACTATTTAGATTTTGACACTTCAGATTTATAACGTAAGTTTGATCATTGTTTTTTCCAACAGAGTAAATGCTACTTAGTATATTATATTTGAATAAATTGTAGTTTGGAGTTGAAATGAAGAAAAAGAAGAAATTCAGGAATTAAAATGCAAAAATTGAAGAATTTCGTATCACAACTCGCCGAGCCTATACATTACTCGCCTAGTTGAGTAAAAACGTGTTAATTATCCAAAATTAAACTATCATATTTCAATTAAGAAGAAGATATAGACTCGAACTCATCAAAAATAGAGAAGATAGAAGTACTGATTATGAGGAAAACATTCAACGAACGTGGACAAGAAGAAGACTAGATACATTGGAAGATAGGACCAGACGATGAACTCGCCGAGCTCTAAAGCAACTCGCCGGGTTGTCTAGGTGGCCATAGTTCAACTATAAATAGAGGACTCATTTCCATTATTCTATATACCCACTTCTCATAAAATTATCAGAAAATATTATAGCAAAACTCTATTAGTTTAGTTTAGCAATTGTAAGGAAAATGAGGAGCATTCATTCGTTCAATTGGAGAAAATAATAGTATGGTTTGCAATTATATGATTTCTTTTATATTGATTGATTATTTGTTATATAACTGATTTGTCTATGAATTAGTTGTAATATTAAAATGTAGATTGATTATTCAAACTGAAACGGTGAAAATGAATTGTTAAAAGAATTGGTTTATGAGATTTCTCAAAATTATTTTTATGAATTACTATTTTATGATTGACACATAATCTGTGATGTTTGATTGGAAAACAATCTCATGCAATCCTGTAAAGGTAGGACATGGATTAGTGATTTGGAAAATAATTTATTAAAAGTTAATTGTTTAAAAGAAGTTTATGTTGACAAGAAACTCGGTGAGCCTTGTGATGATTCGACGAGTAACTGTCTGGATTTCATATTATACTTTAATTGTGCATTTGTTATTAATTAAATAATAATAAATTTTGATTATCAATTTGATTTAGAATATATTAATAGCCACATATACGTTATTAATACTATAGTGATTTATTTCATTATATCATAATCAAGTTCTGGTTTAAAAAGTTGTTTCAGGGAAAGTATTTTATATCTATGTTTAAATATCTTGCTGGATTTATATTTGTTTATTTCATTTCTGCATTTCTTTAAATGTTATTTATTGAAGACAATCTTGGTCAACTTACTATACAATGTTATTAATTGATATGTCATCTTGCCTGTATGTGTTAATGATCATATTTTTATATGCTTAATTAGATTATACATAAAATTTGATATGAGTTTAATTAACACCTAGAGCAGCTTTGTCCATTATGGATAGAGAACGTCTTGTTATTGTAATTTATTTTTTCTACTTCCTAAAATCGGGTGTTGCAAACCCGTTTTCTAAAAGTTTGCTTACATTCTGACACCTCCAATCATTAACTTTATTATTGCCGGTAAATTAAAGTTAGAAACCGGGGGTAACCCGATTCTAGTGCTTTTGATAAAGTTTTCAATTTTCAGAAACTCTATATTTCTCATAATTGTGTTCTAAACTAGTATACTTTTGAAAAAATTCATTGTGTTTAGCTTTATAAAAAGAACTAGTTGGTGATTTAAAAGACAAAAACTAAGATTGTGACCACTATTTGAGTCTAATGAGGGCCGGAGAAGAGAAGTCCTTATTCCAACCATTGAATGATTTGGCAACTTACAATGCAAATGATAGTTGAATGATATTCTATTAAACCATCCACATCACCCATTCACCCCATTGTGGATGGTCTAAAACGTCAACAAAATCTGTATATTTGAATGATTCTTCTTTAACATGTGTTGATAGAAACTCAGAATCTCAATACATCCTCCAATTATTTATTTATTTTACTTTATATGTAGATGTAGATAAAAGATAATGGAATGTCTAATCCAACATTTATGCTTTTACAGTTTCACCCCAATTACAATCATCAGAGAAAGAAAGAAAGGGGAAGGGTTCCTGAGTTGGAAATAAGAGATAAAATTTACACGTTCTGTTCTCGAGTTGAAGAGAAGTGGAAGGAAATGACATTTATAATTTGTTTAATCTTCCATCATATCATTTCTTCTCAATTTTAGAGAGAAATTTTGAAGAAAAACAATGATACCCCTCACTTCTCTTCTCTTCTTTTCTCTCCGTAATAATAACTCGAAATCACATTTTTCTTTCCGCTTCTCTTCTCTTCTCTCGAAAAAACAACTCGGGAGAAGGACTAGGATATCACAGTATCTAGGATATCACAGTATTTGCCTTCATAAATCACCCAAGGTTGTTCATCTCTATTATTTTCGTTTTTTCTTTCATATCACAAACAATGCGCAAGACATCAATCCATTGCAGTAAGGCCAAAATTTTCAGAATGACAAAGGTTGTGCAAAGGGAATTAAATTATTCAGAAAAAAATACAAACCATCTGGCTTTTCAATGAACAGATTTCAATCTAAATTGATATCTGAAATGACTAAGTTTTGGGTCCAAATTAATCTTTAGTGAAACACAAGAGAAAAACTAAAAAAGATTGGCAGTTAAGAACAACTAGTCACAATTCTCATCCTTTTCAACATCCAATATATTTACCCCTAGTTATCATTCCTGCAAACTGCAATGCCCAGTAGACAACACACTTGTTTAAAAAGATGTTGGTTGCTAGTAGTGCTTGCACCATTATTTCCAATTTTCATTTTTTACAAAACTGGAATTTTGTGACAATTGTGTGGACGCTATTGGATCATATAATTACCACTCCATGGACCGAACTCTCCTCAGCACATATGCTGTTGGTCTTCGTTTCTCTGTGACTGGAATTATGCTGTCCATCAACTGAAACATAAAACAACTTTTTAACCACATACTCTGTATTATTGACAACCAAAGGAACACGAGATAATATAAAAATAAAGAGTAGAAATGCAACAACTCATTGCTAAAAATAAACACTAACCTATATATTGTCTCATCATTATTATCTATAATTATTATTTGCCAACTCATTCTTTGTGAGTATCGATCACCTTCTTTGATTAAAATGAGTGCAAAAAGAGTCTACAGATTTAGAATTAAGAAAATAACAACATTATTGATTGACCAGAGATGAACTTGGTAAACAGGTAAATTCTTAATATTTAATATATATATATATATATATATATATATATATATATATATATATATATATATATATATATATATATATATATATATATTAGGAAGATCAAAAAATAAGGGAATTTAGGGAGAGAAAAGGGAGAAACAATATGATTCAGCATTGTATTACTATGATTCAAGTTTTTATTACTATAATTATACATTTTATTGCTTTGGTTCAATATTTTATTAATAAGATTTAGTCATTTGTTTCTATGATTCAAAAGTTATGGGTAGTAAAAATTTGAATCATGGTACTAAAATACTAAATCAGATTGCTTCTCGCTCTTCTCTCCCTAAATTTTCTTCTCCCTGGAACCGACTCCTATATGTGTATATATATATATATATATATGTGTGTGTGTGTGTGTGTGTGTGTGTGTGTGTGTGTGACGATTTGGACAAAGCTAGAAGATTAAGTATTAGTATATGTGACATAACCTTTATTTGACTCTATTAATGAAGTGAGCTCTATATATTTCTTAAAAGCAATATATATAACACAACAAAAATGACATCTTTACAAGATGTCAAATGAATGATCAGAATGGTGAACTCAAATGGGCAAATTACCTGAAATAAAAATGAACTATCGGCTGATTTAAGATTCTATAAATCAACCATCAAAATTATCAATAATATAAACCAACTAACAATTTCATAATAGAAATGAACTGTAGTAGTAATATGTTACCTCAAAATTTGGGAAAAAATGACGTGTCATGTACAATATTACTAGAATTATGATGAAATTGATAGTTGGTCTCTATTACTGATAATCTTGATTGTTGAATCTAAAATAAGCAAATAGTTCATTTCTATTTTAGGTAATTAACTCAACTCAAAGTCCGTAGACCGGTGGTAGCCAAGGTTTCAGTATGTGTGTTTGAAGTAAGCAATAAACACAAAGATGAACATATCAGTAAGGCTTTATAAGAAGAATAAATTAGTTGCATACCTGTTTATACCTCTTTCTAGTTTGCTCCGTCTGGAAAACAGACAAAAGTTACACAAGTAAGCAAATAACGAGCTTTTAAGTGAAGACAATGAAAGAAGTAAACAAACTAGACAGTTTTAAGGAGAAGAAGAAAAGTACCTTAGCTTTCAACAACGTCTGGTTCTCCTCTTCCAATTTAACTGCCAAAGATTCCAGCTCAGCTTGATATGCCTGAAGAAGCCCAGCCATAATAATAATAATAATAAGAAGAAGAAGAAGAAGAAGAAGAAAGAAATACAGTAACAGATGAAATGTTGGGAATTACTTGTTTACGTTCTCTGGAGCGCGCAGCAGATTCTCTATTCTTAATCATCCTTCTATGCCTCTGTTGAGCAACCTTATCTAATGGCTCCATGATTGCTCTCCTTTTATTATTACCTCCGTCAAATCCAACGACATTGACGTTTGTTGTTGGATGTTGATCAAAACTGAAAATGGGTCCACTGTGAGTTGGTAATAATGGGATTTTAACATCTTGATGTTCATCAGATGCACCTGCTGCCTTAGCCAAGAAATCTTCTAAAGTCATCATCTCGTCAGGCACCTCCTGCTTACAGCAACTAGTAGTAGTACTAGTATTCACAATCTCCTTCCAAACATCATCCACATTCTTTTGTCCACCACCGTTTGATGGCACTACAAATTAATTATTATTTATTATTTGTAATAGATAATAATAAGGGAGTTGTTAATGAAAGAAGCAAATAGAAGATACAAGGATTGAGGTATGCTCTGGTCTGCTAATTCTCCACTTAATAACAGGTATCGTTCATTACATATTACATACATGGATTAAGTAAGTAAATATAAAACGGTATCAATTAAAGATATGGGAGTTGAGTTATAGGAATGAATGAGTAGGTACCTGTTTCCTCCTCGGGAGGTGGTTGTTGGATATTGTTGTTGTTGTTGCTGTGCAAAAGAGTCATCTGGAATACGCCAGAATTGTTATTAGTAATAGCAGCAGCAGCAGCAGGGGTAGGGTGTTGGTGTTTTTTATTGCGATTTGTTGTTGTTGTTGTTGTTGTTGTTGTTGTTGTTGTTGTTGTTGTTGTTGTAAAAGAAGAAGAAGAAGAATAATTTTCATATGATTTTGAGGAAGAGGAGCGGAGGGAAGGGGTGGATGATTTTGGTCGTCTATTTCTACTTTTATTAGCGACAACTACCAGATCCGAATAACAAGACGACGACGACATATTCATCATCAACTATCACCTACCCATCTCATCTCATAAGATGGATCCATGGATGATCCGTATGTAGTATGTATACGAAGGAGTCACTTCACATGATGGTTAATTAATTTTAGCTAATTAATAATAGGCAAGGGTTTAGTTTGGTCTGTCCTTTTGATTTGGTTTTGTTGACGAATCAATCGATGTGATGATTTTTCCTTTTCTTTTTGAATTTTATGAATGATTAGATCGAGACAGAATTTATTTACCCTGAAATAGTGGATTAGCTTTTTCTCTCTCTGGTACAACAGAAATACGAGATGAGGAAGAATGATACATGATGACGACAAATACACGATAATCTTCCCCAAATTGTTTACTCCGTATTTTTTTTGGTCTTTTTGTTTTTCTACAATAAAAATAAATTAGAGACAAAATTACAATACGAAACTGACAAAGAAGGCATTACAATTTGACTCGCAGACCCGTCATGCTATTTACCCGAATAAATTTTAAAAGTAGTTAAATATTAAATGTTTTATTTTACTTTAATAAACCAAATATTTAATGATGTTTGAGTATTAAAATTTGACTGAACAAAATTAGGTAATAGGATCTTTTTAGAATTTTTGTAAACATTTTTTATGATTATTAATGATGAATTATTGATATAGACATTTACTCGTATAACCTATTTGACTGAAATTGACCTATGAACTAGAATATTGACTCAGAAATATGTTGATCTTATTAGATAAACGAGTTACCTAGATCATGTTCGGATTAACAAGTTTTGTATTGGATTGAAAAACTCATCCCGATTAGAAAATCAGGTCGAGTTTTGGTCGACTAGTTCTGACCTCATAACCTGAGCAGGTCTTCTCGACTCAACCCGAAATGTCACCCCTAACAAAAATTGAAATTATGTTAATTATTGATCTAGTTAAAGAATATCTCCAGTAAAGTTACAGATTACAATGGCGAGATGCATGAGCCTCAAACTGAAGTTAGAAACATTGACTTTGAATACAATCAATACATAATTAAGGTTAACTACAACAAAATATATTAATTTATACGTTGGCTTGATTACATGTATGAAAAACAAAAGATGACATATTGTGTGTATAATTTTCTTTATTGTAAGAATTTGTGCAACCCCTACAAAAGTTAACCAGTAAAACTTTCTACGTCTTCGTCTTCGTAGGGTATAGGCTAGACTTACGGATTTATTAGAAATTGTTTGACTTTTAAAGGTCATATACCGCAGTTTCCTTTGAATTATTGCATAGATTTTGGATACTCTCATAGAAATGGTATAGGATCTTCTATATTCTATTATGATTATTGTCATAGAAATTTTGGTCATTTGGCACGTAAATGTTTGGAAACACTAAGTTCTCTTTTGGGCCAATCAGAATACAATACAATTACTTTTTTTTATAACCAATTTTTTCTAGGGTATCGTACATTTATTTAAAAATAACAATTAAATAAATAAATAAATTCTTGAGAACATGGGTACATGCCAATTATTCTGTCAATACATTTCTTAACAAGAACCTTTTTCCGTTGAAAACATTAACTTGGAAAAAATAAAATAATAGACAACAACCTTTGTGAACAATCATACGTACTCATACTTCATGGAAGTCAAAGGACAACAAGGATTTGCAAATCTTCTATCTATTAAAATATATATTGCAAGCTTATGAATAATTCATATTTTGTAAATACATTTGTTAATTTGTGGTGTTTATTAGAAGTTTTGTTTCAGGTTAAAAGATGTACAAAGTTCAGGGACTAAAGTGTTGCATTATGAAAAACCAAAAAACATATAGTTTAGTCATGAATTTGTCAAGCCGTAAACTTTAGTACTCCAGGTAAACATTTTGGATACTTTAATCCTCTCTATGTGTATTAACCCATCTAATGTGTAATTCTATTATATGTACTTAACTTTTAAAAAAACACGCTTAATGTAATGAGTATTATTTTGTTATGAACAATCCATATTAGTAGAATGTTATGTATTACCATGACCTAAAATCTTATGTTGTAAACTCTAAATACAATGTTATGTATTATAGGGAGTTTGGTCTTTCAATTTTAAAGTTTGGCATATGACATATGTATGGGAAAGAGAAGTTACAAATATATTGTTAACAAAACAATGTGGGATAATTTTGAACAATTCATATTAGTTTGTCCCATATAGGTAGTTAGAGAAAGGCATCCGAATTCGGAAGTATTTTTCTTTAATAAATTAAAGGGGTTGTTGAAATTTAATACGGAGTATCATATCAAGTATATATAAAGGCGAAGGTTCAAATGAGAACCAACTAAAAAGTTGAAAACCTTGTGAGAACTACTAGTTTACGTATTTGTTCACATGTGATTAAATTCATTCATATGTGAACATTGATGTACGTTTAATTGATAAATTAAAAAGTCAAAAAAATCATAAAATTATATCGAAAAACACAAAAATACAAATATGTGTTCGCATGTGAACGATCATGTGAACAAATCGGTTCAAATGTGTTTTACGACCTGATTTTTAGAGTTTTTAATATTTTTTTTCTTTCTAAGTCTATCATATATCAATGTTCACATATGAATGTACATGTGAACAAATACGTTATCTAATAGTAGTTTTCAAAAGTTCTTAATTTTATGTAGTGCTCATTTGAACCTTTGACTATATATATATATATATATATATATATATATATATATATATATATATATATATATTGTGACACCCGGCGAATTAGGCCGTCATTAGTGATTAATCATAGATCATTATTGCATGTAATTAGTGTGAAATAGGACTAATTACGATAGCACCTTGTATATTGTATTATACGCACGTACGTAATAACTGTAAATTACGCAAATTCGATCGGATAGAATCCGACACAATAAATATGGACGTTGGTGAAAAACATTTTTTTTACTAAATAACCTAATTATGATAAATAATTGTTATTTAACTTATATTACTACGATAATATTTAAAACGTTTCACGTTTCCTACAAAACGTATCGTACGCGACGAAAACGCACGAATCGATTCCGACACCGAAAGAAACCCATCAAATGTTTTGAAAAGGGTCCAATACAAGATTTAAGAATGTTTGATCAATCTAAAATAGCAACTATGTATTGAAAACAACACGCGAAAAGTAAACGTTAATAAGTAAATTTTAAAACACGCGATTAACGTTTAACCGAACGAGTAACGTAACACGAAACCAAGAAGCAAATCATGAGCCCAAGAACCACCATGGGCCCAGGCCCAATGACGACCCGATCCAGCCCAAGAAGCAAGCCCAACCAGCCCCCCCCCCCCCAACCCTTTTGACCCACCTCTTTACTCCCTTCATTCCTCACACAAATCACTCACTCTCTCTTTCCATCTCTCCCTCCCTCTCCCTCATTTTCTGCCCAAAACACCACCACCACCTCTCTCAGCCCCTTCCAAGTGGTCTAGCTACCATCTCCCTCATCACAACACCACGGAGAAGAAGATCGAGCAAAGGAACAAGGATCGGTTCACAGCAGCCCTCCCCCCCTTCATTTCGACTTTAGAGCGACTTTTTCTTGTAAGAATCTCTCCAAATCTTGTTCATTTTCCTTGGATGATGTTAATAAACATGTTAGGAGTTCGTTTAAGCTAATTATGTCCAAGATCTAAACCGAAAACCAAAAGATAATGCTAAAAACTTTCGGGTAAAGCTATTAACCTTCGGACAAAAACTTAACCCGACTTTGACACATGATATCTAACTCATTTCTTAACCAAATCGAACGATTCTTGAGTCTAAAATCAAGTTCAAGGAGTCTACTTTCGAACCCAAGTGGTTTGACGATTTTCTGAGGTCATTTGATATACGAAAACGATTTTACAAAAAGATGTGTCTGGACTGTCATTTTGGACAGAAAAATCGACCAACTTTGGGAAAGCATATCTCGAGATCTACAACTCCAAAATGACTGAAACCACTTGGAAAAGTTTGCTTTTTCTGTTACCTTTCAAAGTTGTACTTGCACTTTTTCTGAAGTTTTGTAAATCGTGAGATATAGACCAAACACTGAGCAAAGGTCCAAAAACCGACCTGCTGGACCTTTGTCTAATCCTTGGACGATTTCGTGAGCTATACTTGACCAAAAGTTATGAAATTTTTACTGGAGGTAGCTAAGATATGTAGGAACAACCGTGATTTTTCTTGGAGTTCACTTCGAAACTTTGGTTAGTCAAAACGAGCCCCGAAAACGACCCAAAAACTAGGAAAATAAACCCATGGACTGTTTTTGCAATAAAAATGAGACGACACTTTCGGGTTAACTATAAAACGTAACGACAATTTTCCTAAGCTCTAGTAACATATTTAAGACTTCCCTAAAAGTTTCGGGTCAAACCGAGCACATTTGACCAAGTTCCCGAACAAAGAAAACACAACAGCCCGTCTGTGTCGCAGCTGGCCCAAGGCCATTGCGACACAAAGCTTGTGTCGCTAAAACATAAGACAGCAGTACTAATCTGCGACACAAAGCTTGTGTCGCTAAATCATAAAACAGTACTAACCTGCGACACTAAGCTAGTGTCGCAGCAAATTGAACTAACAGTAGTAACCCTTGTGTCGCAATAATACAACCAACAGTGTTAACTGTTGTCGCAAGTCCTTGCGACACTAACACTTGTGTCGCAAAACAAAATCGAAATCACAACTTGCGACACTAATCCTGGTGTCGCATAAATCTCAACTTTTGAGGCAGTTGCGACACTAACCTAGTGTCGCAATATGCCTTGGTGTCGCCCC
The DNA here is from genome assembly GCA_963930675.1 of Gnaphalium uliginosum. NCBI lineage: Eukaryota > Viridiplantae > Streptophyta > Magnoliopsida > Asterales > Asteraceae > Gnaphalium > Gnaphalium uliginosum. The sequence continues at coordinate 40,348,218 of OZ005686.1, read as the reverse complement.
TAGTGTCGCATAAAACAGGGTTAGAACGTGTTTCACCAACTATTAAATACGCGTAATAACGAACGTTCACATATAACACTATACGTACATGAAACTCATATACTCTATTAAGTATACAATGAAACAAACATAATAATAAAGTCTTCGAGAATTATTATTACAAAACATCACCAACGGGCCATACATATTTTCTAAACGCAACAATGAACAAACACTTGGACATAACTAGTTGAGTGGACAACTAGCATGAATGATCTTTTGAGACATTCACTCATACATAACCTCGTGCGTTTAGGGCGCCAGAAGGTTACACTTTGGACAAACGTTTATTAACTTAAACGCACGCTTACAAGACTCAGGTGAGTCTCATAGCCCCACTTTTACTGTTTTATACTATGGGGTGAGATTACATACACTGTTTATTATAATCACAAGTAACTGAAACAACTCTTATACGGATTGCATGAGACCTTTAATCCACTAAAAGTCCTCACTTTATCATAGTTCGTTAATTGTATAAGCGCGAGTATTATTGGATAGATCTATCGGGGATTGACATCCCCGTCCGGGCTAGTCGCTCTAGCCGACCCACGGACGCATTAATATTTGACTGTTACAGGTGTATTGGATTATGCATCTGCCCGAGGCACAAACTAGGTTAAGCGTCGAACTGTGAGACTCATGGCAATAGTATACACTTATTTTGCATTTGTGCAACACTGATTAAATCTTGTGATTATTACCAACTTTTGATAACTGTTTCAAACCTATGAACTCACCAACATTACGTTGACCGTTTTAGTATGTATTCTCAGGTTCACAACAAGAGTAGGGCTACCCCAGGATACGATAGCTCGAGTCGCATGCTTACAAACATCAGAGATTTTCTTGCATTACTATTTTGTAACATTGGCCATGTATTAGAATCTCTTGAACTATTCGCGAACTCAAATCTTAATGTAAACAGTGGAATTACTAATGTAATTACTTTGTATTATTTTCAAAACGTCTCATATAGGGTCGTTTGCCTTAACTTTGTGTAATGATCCATGATTAGTCGCGCCCCGACCCACAAAAAGGTTCAAATGAGAACCACAAAAAGGTACAGAACTGCGAGAACTTTTAAATTATAGGAATTTTCACATGTTTTACTGATTCAATCACATGTGCATATTGATGTAGATTAAGGTTAAAAGCAAAATAGTTTGAGAAAACATCAAAATAACCTTTAAAATTAAATTTATATTTTTCGTTCACATGTGCACGTTTCAAATGTGCACATGTGAACACTTCGTAAATATTATAATTTAACATGTATTTTGTGGTTTTTAACTTTTGTTTGTCAATAATATGAACATCAAATAACATTTATATGTAGTTTGTTGCGTTTACATGTATAAAAACAATGTAATTTAAAAGTTTTCGCAGTTCTGTACCTTTTGTGGTTCTCGTTTGAACCTAACCCTATATATATATATATATATATATATATATATATATAGGATAATGTTCCGGTAAGAACACCTCATAAATTAGAATGCTAAGAAAAGGGGTAAGTTGGAAATTTTATCTCCTCCTCTATTTTCATGACTCATTTCCAGATTTGTTATTCTTTGATGAAAGCTTTGCATCTGACATTTCAAAATCAATTTTATTAATAACATGTTTAACGTTTCAATCAGAAAATTATACCAACATTCTTTGTTTTTTCTCCTTTACTATTCAAAAGTGACTGAAAGATGCACACCATGACATAAAGATGCACACCAAATACTTTGTGTATCTAATGCGTCAACGAGTGATTTGGCTTAATTAAACAGATGTATAAAATGATGCACACAAAACATTGAGCATCTAGCACCTCTGTGATAGTATGCAAATGCATAAAGTAGTAAAAGGAAGAAATTATTTGAAACGTTCATTTTTTTTATATAAAATACTCTTACTGATATCCCAAGACTTATATCTAAATGTATTAAATCGATATCGCGCTTCTACGATGTTAAATTCGGATTAAAATATAAATTTTCTAAAAATGGCAGGGTACCCGCCGGGTAGGTTGGGGTACCCACCGGGTAAACTCCATGACTAAACAATCTGTTCCAATTTATAAAGGGAGTTACCCATTTGAGCAACACTTACCCGCCGGGTAAGCTGTCGGGTAGGGATAGTACCCACCTGGTACCAAGTGTACCCACCGGGTAGTTCTTCCTATACCAAAATTTAGGTTTTTGACCCAAATTCAAACGCGCATAACTTCTGACTCGTTAACAATCAATCCACCAAATTTTGCAGACACGTTTCATATCACATAACGAAGGTTTCCCAATTGGCACTTTTATAAAATTCACACTAATGACGGTTTTGGACTTAAATCCGAAAAGTGACCATTTGGACACTTTTGAGAACCAAACTTGCAAACATTTTGACTTACTCATTCCAATTACCTTCTAGAAAGTTCACTTGCATATTTTAATATATCGACACACATTAAGGTTGTCCAAACCATCATTTTGCCTAGTTTTAACGTAACGACCCATTGGGAGACCCATTTTGACCCGTTTGGAAAACTATCAACAAATTGAGTTATTAGGCTTCTAAACCAACGACATATCCACTAGACCACTTCACCAAAATGGCCCATTTTGACCCTTTAACCAAAAATGACCCATTTTGACACTTTAACCAAAATGCAACTTGGGCGATTTATAACAAGCTAATAGCAACTTGGCAATTTAAAAGCACACTTGTCAAACCTCTTTGCAAGTGAAATCCACGCTCATTTAGCATAATCCCTTGCCACCTCTAGATTCACCATTTAACATTTGACCCATAGGCACCTACAACATTAAACAACTGAACGGGTAAGCATTACGCTTAGTGAGCATACGGGCAATTAAATGAGTAGTTCACAACAACAAATAGCAAGCAACATCTGAACCACAATAACAACTTAAATCAACAATAACAACTGAATCACAACAACTGTGCAAGTAACAACTAAGCAATTAACCACTGGGCAATTGTAGAGATTATTACCACTATGCGGATCCGCTGTCAACTTTCCACTTAGTACCGTACAATGACAAGCACGAGTACTATATCAACATCATGTGCAATGCACATATTCAACAACATCAACATTATGCTAACAAAGTTAGCTAATCTCTACAATGCCAAATCAACAACACATAACAACACAAGCATATAATAACAATCCACTCGGTCATGTGAACCTCTTACACGTATGCAATCCGGAACCCACAACCATTACCCAAATAACCCCCATATTACTCACCTTTATGTCGATTACCCGAAAGCATGAGATACACATAAGCACCACTTCCTTTTTGCACCTAAACAATCATAACACATCATATAAACATTCACATATATGCAAATACTCATGCTCTCGATTACTTTATATTAATAACAACTTTGACTCAAATTTTGACACTTTATCACCGCTCCAACTAGCTATTTTGGACACCACTTTTTGACTCTCTAAACCTCTTTAAAATTAACATATATTATACCATTACAAAGGTATTGCGGCATACTTCAATGTACAACTTTTACCTTTTCAAAATACATAATACATACCAAGTTATAATCATTTGAAAATAGCGAAAAGTCATTTTGTGCTGCTGTAATTCTCAGCAAACACCACCAAGTAGCTGTTTTGCAACCCATTTTTGAACCACCTAGACATATCCGTTTTTAGCAAACTTTATATCGAATTAAAGGTCTTCGACCATACTTTCATTCCCTACTTTCAGATTTTTCTAACATTATACGCAGAAAGTTACAGCCCTTCAAAGTTTGTTAAAAACACTTTTACTTTCACTTTTCGCCCAAATTACCCAATGACCCGAATTTGAAATATAATCAACCCACATATTCCAACTAACATATAAATGATCAAACAACATCATTTACAACTTTTCTTACTTCGTTTACTATATTTAACTTCGTATGATCGGTTTGACCTTTAAAGTCAAACCGATCACAATTACCAAATTAGGCATAATTCAATTTATGGCTTAACTACTCTTTTCACTACTTTAAATATCATTAGTAGTATCTATTGAACTCATTTAGACTAACCATAGGGTAAACTACCCTCAATTTGCAAGAATTCATCAAAACTCTCTTTAGTTATAAATGACAATTAACTAATTTCATTTTTTAATTCGACTTTGAATCGATAACTATGATTACTAAACTTCCTTAACATCATTTGAGCATAACCCACCTATCAATTCATTCAATTCATACCCAAAACCCTCAATTCATCATATTCCTTTAAAGTTAGGTTAAGATAATCAAGAACATATACTTACTTTAGGTTAAGGGTAGGAATTACTACTTGAATTCGACTTCCTTTGTGTTTAATTTGTTGATTGAAGGCTGATTTCTTGATCTCTCTTTCTCTCCCGCATTTTCTCCCTCTCTCTAGAAGTCTCTGACTTCTAATTTTGATGCGTACGTATGAGTATGTATGTAAGTTTATTTATTTAGTGTTTTAATTAAGTATTTACACCATCAGTCCTTCTAGTTCCAGTCACTTTAAAATACATCACTTAATTGATTATTCTCAACTTATTATTTGGGTAATTTAAATACTTCACGACTATGTTTAGCAACAGCTTATAAATTAAAGCATATACATATATTATAATATTACTTCAAATTTTGAGGTGTTACATTATTTTTGTGTATCTATTAAACATAGATGAACACATGTTTTATTCTCGTTAAACCATTTTTATATACAAAACAAAACCCAATGACTCACCTGGCTTTCATTAAATACAACAGGAACCATACAATAATAAACAATGTATCGCAAATTTGCAATAAAAAAATCAAAATAAAAATGGTGTCATGGATAGTTACGTGAAAGGCGAGTAACATGGAAAGAGAGAAGTCGTGGGATGAATAAGTCGTGGGATGATGAGTAATTTGGTACTGGATTTCCATTTATGCCGTTTAGCTATTTTTTTTAAATTGAAAATTAATTTAATTATCTTAACCATTGGTTTAATTTGTCTAGGGTCAAGATGTGTTCTTACTTGTTCTTATTTGTCAAGTGTTCTTATCTTATTCAAACTATACATATATATATATATATATATATATATATATATATATATATATATATATATATTGAAGGGATCGGATGAGAACCTACTTTAAATGAGAACCGTGAGAACTCAAATAGTCACATATAGAGGCATTTATTTAATAGACCCAATGTTAAGAATGTTTAGGCTTGGAAAAGAAAAGCTCAAACATAATATGTAACTAGAACGCTCTTTCTGGCTCATTGTTGTTCCATCAAACACACATCTCTGATATTCTCCCCAAGCGCCAACTTTCATTGTCGTCTTCTTCAATCTACTTTACAATCGCCAGTTTTCGTCCCTACTAACCGTCAACACAATTGATAACTGTTGTCATTTATAGCGATAATTATCTGGAGCAATCACAAATTACCATCGTGATCGCATATAAATCTGAATTTTCTGCAGTCAATGAAGAACAAGAAAAAAAGGACCTTCACACTTGATGTTGAGTTGGAGTGATTCGTCAAATAAGAAGAAATAAGGAAGCATCAAATTTAGGTTATATTATTATTTTTCTATAATTGCGTGCTGTATGCACGAATAAAAACAATGATGGAATTATTTTTTATTATTACTTTAATTGATAAATTCGTTTTGCACCCAATTTCGTTTTACATCTAACTGCTTTTTGCACCTAACTGTGTTTTGCACCTACTTGCGTTTTACATCAAACTGTATTTTGCACCTACTTGCGTTTTGCATCAAACTGTGTTTTGCACCTACTTGCGTTTTGCACCAAATTGTATTTTGCACCTACTTGCGTTTTGCACCTAACTACGCTTCTAAATAAGATGCAGAATAAAACATGGTTTTGCAACTAACTACGCTTCTACATCAACAGATGCAAATAAAAGATGGTTTTGCATCCGATTTATTTTACAAAAAAAATAATGTTTGACCGACACCAAATTAAAGACAATAAAAATACGAATTGAATGATATAATGTGTTTGCTTAATTTCTTTTTAGTATTAAAGTAATTTTTGATTTGAAGATTTGGGGTAAATTTTGAATTAGTCGACTAGGCAAGTTAGATCGAGAAATAGGAAGTTCTCAGAGTTCTCATTCATTCCTAGATCGAGAAAATTAAGTATGATTTTGAATTGAATATATATATAACCAAAGAATGGCGAGAACTGTGATAACTACCCTTACGCTCCTCCTACTTCGACATACCCTTTGTTTTATTAAAAAAAAGTCAAATCTTTTAATTCAAAATCATACTTTAAAAAACTATGTTTTTCTTTAAGTTCTCACCGTGCATCACACGGGTGACGGATTATTATTTCAGGTTGTCCCATTATAAGTGTCTACTTTGATTTTTAATCAATAGTAATAATAATAATAAAAACTTTAATGCATATAGATGATATTTGATTTGTGAAAAGTAAAGTGTACATTTTGACTAAGACACTACATTTACATTTTAATAAGAAAAAACTTTGGATAACTTTTCATATATCAATTGACAAAAATAATAATCTTGACTACATCGTTTCACATATCATCTTAAACACTAATATATATACAGGTATTTAGCCGTCCATCGGACGGGTATAAAAACTAATATATATATATATATATATATATATATATATATATCATTCTCCCTTATAAAATATTTAGGTATTTTCTTTAGACACTTATACTTTCAAAGATCGCAAAAGACAAAACTACCCTTGATTACAACGAAAAAGAGAAAATTACCCACTACTAAATAAAACAACATTTTTACATTTGAATTAACCTATAATATCTTAAATAATATTTATATAGTATTAAACAACATTATGTGATCCATAAATAAACATATATAAATTTAGAAATAACCAATAAATCAAATAAAAGAGGGAGAGACAAAAGTTATAGGTAATAAAAATTTGAATCATGGTACTAAAATACAGAATCAGATTTCTTTTCTCTCTAAATTTCCTTCTTCCTGGAACAGACTCATATATATATATATATGTATATATATATATATATATATATATATATATATATATTGTTCAAAGATTTGGGATGAAAACCTGCGTAAATCGAAAAATGTGAAATGTGATAAATATTACTTCAAAAGTGACACCTTAAATCTTAAGTCATTTAGATCCGTTTACACTGCATGATTTAATGGATCACAATCTCTTCTCTCACGTCTCAACTAACTCGTACTTGTTACATAAGTCGAAAGCTTTATCTTTCTATCTTTATATTTTTGATATATCGGTATGTGTGGAGCTAATCAATATATGTGTGTGATGTACGTGTGTTATGCGGGAAATGTTAGTCGTAGGAGTTAGATTGTCGTTCTTAAAAGAACATTTTGGAAACATCAAGGACCATGTTTTAGTTTGTTAGTAATTGACATTGACGTGTTTTTGAAACATAAAGGACCTGCATCGATATAAATAAAAATCCCACAATCACCGTTCACCACCGCAAAATAAAAATCCAATTCATCAATTCAATTCAACATATCCGAATCCGATGGCCGTTTCTGCCGTTGCGCCCGCCACGTGGCTGTTAACTTCATCTTCATATTCATATTCATCATCAAAGGTTTTCAATTTGTCTTGGGCGCTACACTTTCAGTCACCTCCTAGTCATCGTCGTGGCTCCTGCTTTACATCTTCTAAGCCTCGAATAACACTTCCTCTCGTAATCACATCTTATTCTTTCATTTTTAATTATCAATCAATTCATTTATATATATGTTTATATTGTTTTATTTTCCAGTCAGATGTGTTTTTCATTCAACTTTTACTTTTACTTTGTTTATTATTAAGCTTGTTATTTTGTTGTGACAAGGATCTTGGAGTTATCTATTACTATCTTCGATACCCTCAAGTATGCAATTGTAATAGGTTATACTTGTACTAAATGATAGGTGATACTCGTGAGAACCCTTTTTACTCAGTTTTAAAATTTATCCCAAGAGACAGAAAACAGATGGATGTATATTGTCTGATAAGTTTTCTGATGAAAACCAGGGGTACTGTAGTGAAAATCTTTTGATGATTCGTAAATAGGATCAGATTGATAGAGGTGAAACAAGTGCTAGCAGCTATGAAGATAGCTAAAACTTCAAGGAGCTTGATATTATATGTATAAAAACACTTGGAGACACCTTGTGGAGGTAGCCGCTCATGCCTAACTACAGTATTTAACATAATCCTTCCTATGGATGGAGGTGAAGTATTGTGGTCCAAGTTATACAGTAATTAAGGATCTATTCAAAAACATAATCATGTTGGTAAGTACTTTAGCAATACAACCAAACTATGGGAGCATCGGTTTAGAGTTGTAAATTGGTCTTGTGAACTAAATTGTCTGAGGTATGACAACAGAGGTTATTTTCTTGATTCGTACAGTCACATTATTCATTGATCCATAAGCTTTTGACAAGAAGAAATTTTCTAGTAAAATGTATGTTAGTGCTCGTGTGATTTAACACTTCAAAGGAACCAGAATGAAAGCACATGAAATGATGGTGAGACACTACTAAGCTTGTCCTAGTACCAAAGGATTGCATGAAAGTCAGTTTTGAGTCCCATCTTTTTGCTTTAGTTATAACTCAGATTACAATTACAGGCATTTCTTTATAGTTATTTCACGGATAGTGGTGCTGACTGATGATGAGATGATAGACAGGATGTTAATGGAACGTAGGGAATCTAAGGGTTTTAGAGTAAGATGAAAAATAAAGAGCATAAACTGCTTCTTTAGTGGTCTGATAAGGATTTGGAAAATGTACTAGGCATAGCCGAACAAGTGGTAGTTAAAGAAGAAGTTTTTTGTTACTTGTGTCAGTTTTAGTAGATAATGATGGACAAGCTGATGATGATGCTAGTCATATAATAATAGCAGGGTTCAAATGGCAAAAAGCTAGGGAGTTTTGTATGATAATAGGTCTCGTTCCAATGTAAGTTCTAGAGATGGTAATAAGAACTGCTCGGTTATGTATGGGGTGAGATGCCATGCTAGGTCACTAGAAGGCAACATATTATTGAGATGCTTATAATAGGATTTCAAATGCTGATATGGATTTGTGGCTTGACAGATAGGAGAAATGGGGATACCCCTCATGTAAATCATAGATAGGCATGTATGGAAGGACACCATGTCACCATCCATGTTCTAAAAACCTAGGGAGTTACTTTTTTATGTTTGTTGATGGGTTGCAGTGTTGCACCATTTCATAGCTTGTTTGGGCCTCATTTTTAGCCTACCCCGTTGTTGGGATAAACCACATGTTGTTGTTTGAAATTGGAACACAAATCTTTGCTTGGTTGAGAATGATCCTCTTATTTGCTTTTAACCTAATCTATGGTTTGCTTACTTTATAAATGGACAAAAACTAATCTACTCTTATCTGGGAATCAATTTTAGAAGTAATTTATAGATCATATAGAGTTTTACACCAGCTTATTAATTTGCTTACTTTAAAGCTGATGTATGGTGGTGCAGTTGTTATGAATTTTGGTTAAATCATATATCTCTCAACTACAGTAGTTTAGTAGACACATAATGAAAGTGAACCCTTTGTTGGGCTGTTTACTTGCCTTAACCTAGCTGCAAGTGGCAAGTACATTCGTCTACTACTCTGTCTGAGAGACGGTGGATGACATTTATATTATTCTAAATTATAGAACATCACAACTTAGTGTCGAATTTGAGTTGTAATTGTATGTATAAAATATTCTTTGTCTGTTGTACTGCTACTACATGATCAGTGAGGTGGCTGTGATCTTCAGTGTTTTGACTTTAATGTTGTATCATTATATGATGGTGTAATATGATCTCCACACTCGTTTTCCATTGTTACAGTTAAGACACTACGAAAGATATGCAGAAAAGTATAGTTTTTGTTGCAAGTGTGTATAACTTCTTCTTTTTTATTTTAAAATATCTCTGGAGATCTTTTTGTGATATTTCTTCGTTGGAAGTAAATCTGCAACTACCTTACTAAATGTATTTGAGGTCTACATGTCTTCATACTTTTGTGGTATGAAAAAACCCTAACTGATTAATTGCTCACCAATTAGGTTCAGGCGAAGAAGCAAACATTTTCCTCCCTCAATGAACTACTTGAAAAGGCTGAGAAACCTGTATTGGTCGACTTTTATGCAACCTGGTAAATCTCTCTCTCTCTCTCTCTCTCTCTCTCTCTCTCTCTCTCTCTCTCTCTCTCTGTCTCTGTACCTGTGTTTATGTTTGTTTCTCCCTGATGAAGTTGTACTGAAAAAATGAATTACAGTTCCCCTGTAAGTAAGCCTTTCCGGGTTGAATGTTGAGCTATTTTCTTCTTATATATTTTGTCAGCTTGAGGATATGCTTTAGAGAATACCTGAAAAGTTAATGCACAAGATGAGCTCATGAGCCAATTATAAAATGACTTAACAGAAACACATTATAACATGAAGCTAATGTCATCAATGGTAGAATCATCACAACACGTTAACACCAATGATCTGATACCATGTAAATTTTTTAGGGTTTGAGTACTATCTCATAGAAAACATGCCCATTACTGGACTGTGGCCGAAGAATGAGAAAGCAATGTTAATATTATGGAAACGCTACTTGATGGGATACAACAAAAAAGATAAAAGTCATAAAACAATTCTTTTTTTTTCTTTTTTTTGTATGTGCTTGAGTGGTAAAAGTTCTAGTAAATAACACAGAATAAGTTGATGGTTTATAGCTTTTTAAGCTAAGCTGACGGTTGTTTACAGGTGTGGGCCTTGTCAATTCATGGCTCCTATACTGAACGAAGTTAGCATTACCATGGGAGACACGATCCAAGTGGTGAAGATCGACACTGAAAAGTATCCTGAAATTGCAAACAAATACAGCATTGAAGCTTTGCCAACTTTCATCTTATTCAAGGATGGAAAGCCTTTCGATCGATTTGTAAGTTTATGATGCACAATTTTAGTTTTTGCACTTCTGAAAGCTATGTCGGGTTAGTCTGTCATTTTGTATTTTTTTTTGCTCAGTTTCTTTCTAGGGCTATTGCTAAAAACAACAGTACCTTCTTAGGTATTAATGAATGAGTAGATTGCTTCGAATATAATCTAAAACCAATAATCTATTCATATAATTTTGAAGTAATATTATCTACAAAGGAAATTAAATAATTATCTAGAAGTTATAATTGGATAGTAATCCCTTGCACTTTGTTATATAAAATATATGTATATGTATATTTTGGATAACTCCAAATTGACACTTGTACATAATATCGCTGAAAATCTTAAATATACTATAGGAAGCTGGAGTAGGACAGCGGAAGGATTCGTTTACAATCACGTTGCAAATTGGAATTAATTGCAAAACGCAAATCACCAAGATTAAAACTTCACGAATATGGAAGAAGATAAAACGCAGATTATTATTGAATAGAATAGAATACCTAATGACAGAGTTTTGGGTCTGTATTTATAGACCTAGAAGTCCTAGCTAGAATACAATTAAATCCCTAACTAATAAAGCTTAAAATATCTAATTAATAAATAAAATAATAACTAAATAAAGATGTTTCCTAATTTAAAAACCTCCGGCAGATTTGTTACTTGCTGTCCAAGTTTGGTTTCTTGCTGCTCAAGTGTCTACATCATCTTGAAAAGGACTCGCCCACGAGTTCTCGGTAGAGTAAAGAGGTTCATCAGGAGAATGGTAGTCAACCAAGTCAGAAACGTTGAACGTGTTCGAGATAGCTAGATCCTCGGGCAAATCAACTACATATGCATTGTCATTGATTTTCTTCAGAATTCGACATGGCCCAAGCTTCTTCTTCTTTAATTTATTGTACGTACCAACCGTTCTTTTCGTAAATGCACCATAACAAGATCACCTTCAGTAAACGTTTTGACTCGGCGATGTTTGTCTTTGTCCGATTTATATTTGGCATTAGAAGCTGCAAGTTTATCTCGGACATCATTTTGAACAGATTCAATCATCTTTGCTAAATTCTCGGCGGCAATGCTATACCCAGGAAGGAATCTTGGGTAAAGGGACCAAATCTATATGGCTTGGAGACTTTTGATACACTATGGAGAATGTGTCTTACCCGTGGAACGGTTAACTATGTTATTATAAGCAAATTCAGCCGGTACTAGACACTGATCCCATTGTTTTGGGTGATTGCTACATAAGCATCGAATGATGTTAACCATAGTCTTGTTCACAACTTCCGTTTGACCGTCCGTTTGAGGATGGAAGGAACTACTATACTGCAAGTCGGTCCGAAAAAGTCTCCACAAAGTAGGCCAAAAATGAGACGAGAATTTAGTGTCTCTATGAGAAGTAATCGTCTTAGGAACCCCATGTAAGCGAACGATCTCTTTAAAGAATATACCAACAATATGAGACGCGTCAGAAGTTTTCTTGCAAGGAAGAAAATGCGCCATTTTTGAGAATCGATCAACCACAACAAATACAGAATCATAAGTGCGTTGTGTACGCGGTAAACCTAAGACAAAGTCCATGGAGATATCCTCCCATGGTGCTTCGGGAATAGGCGGAGGAGTATACAAGCCGGTGTTTTGAGACCGACCTTTATTGCTTTGGCATGTATAACACTTTTTGACAACTGTGTACATCCCGCTTTAGCTGTGGCCAATTATATCATTCCTCAACCAAAGTAATAGTCTTGTCTCGACCCAAATGACCACCAAGACCTCCTCCATGAAGTTCTTGAATTAAGTGCTCCCTAAGTGAACCTCGAGGAATACATAAACGATTCTTGAAAAATAAGAAGCCGTCATGGACAAGATAGAGGTCGTTTGGAGTGTCCCATTGGTGCGTTCTTGCCAGATTTTTGCAAAGTCATCGTCTGACGCATAAAGATCCTTTAAAATATCGAAGCCGATCACTTTAGAACCCATAGTGGTAAGTAAAATCGCGCGTCACATTCGATTAAGAGTCTTTTGACTATTGAAATAATTTAACGCCTGATGATCGGTTTGAAGCACAAATTCTCGTTGGAAAATGTATTGTTCCCAATGTTTAACAGACTATCACATAAAATTCAAGCTCACATAAAATTCAAGCTCGTACGTGGTCCATTTTCTCCGAGCATCACTTAGCTTTTCGCTAAAGAATGCGACTGGTCGTTTTTCTTGCGATAGTACAACACCGACAATAGAAGCATCAATTTCCAATTCAAATGGTTTTTCAAAGTTAGGTAAGATTAGAACGGGGGCTGTTGCGAGCTTCTCTTTTATTAGAGAGAAACTGTGATTAGCGGAATCACCCCACTAGAAACGTCCTTTAAGCATTCTGTAATGGGAGCCATGATCGTGCTAAAATCACGAATAAATCGACGATAGAATGTGGCTAACCCGTGGAAACTCCGAACATCACTAATCGTTTGTGGCGTAGGCCAATCTTATTGCTTTGATCTTTTCATCATCCACATGGATGCCATTTGCACTAACTACAATTCCTAAGAAAAGTAGTTTATCGGTCATAAAACTACACTTCTTGAGGTTGACGTATAACTGATGATCTCGTAGCGCTTCAAGGACTTTTCGTAGATGCTCTAAGTGGTCATCCTCCGATTTGCTATAGATAAGGATGTCATCAAAGTAAACCACCACGAATTTACCGATGAATGGTTTTAAGACTTGATTCATCAAACGCATAAAGTACTTGGGGCGTTTGAAAGTCCAAATGGCATTACAAGCCACTCGTACAAGCCACTCGTACAAGCCCTCTTTAGTCTTAAAGGCTGTTTTCCACTTGTCTATTGGGCGAATGCGAAGTTTATGGTAACCGCTACGTAGGTCAATCTTCGAGAATAAACGAGACCCGCATAACATATCCAACATGTCGTCAAGCCGAGGGATCGGAAATCGGTACTTACCTGTGATTTTATTTATCGCACGACTGTCGATACACATACGCCACCTTTTATCTTTCTTTGGCACTAGTAAAGCAGGAACCGCACACGGACTTTTGCTTTCTTGTATAACGCCTTTCTTAAGAAGTTCTTTAACCATATCTTGTAAAATAGCATGTTCTGTTGGGTTCATACGGTAGTGAGGCAGGTTGGGAAGACTAGCCCCGGGTACAAAGTCAATCTGATGTTGATATCCCTTAAAGGAGGGAGACCAACCGGGTTATCTTCGGGCATAATGCTCTTAAATTCAGATAGTAAATCGTGAAGCTTTGGTGGCGCATCTTCCATAGACATGTCATTCCCTTTTATAACCACACGTTGGAGCGTTTTTTACCTCGTCTAAGAAAGCCTTTCGAGAACATAACATCACCTGTAGTGTCGTCAGAGTAAGGACACAATGTAAATTTGTGACCATCATTAGAGAATTTGCAAGTGTTCTCTTTCCCTTTGTGTATGACACCTAGATCGAATTGCCAAGGTCGACCTAGCAATACCTGACACGCATCCATATCAACAATGTCGAAAACAATGGTGTCTTTGTACTTACCCATAGAGATCAGAACTTCACATTGTTCGGTTACTCGTACTTCTCCGACGGCTTTAATCCAAATAATCTTGTACGACGTTGGATGCTTGTGTGGTGTCAACTTAAGTCGTGTGACAATATCTCGCGAGATGATATTTTCACCACTTCCACCTTCGATGATGACATTAACAATATCTCGATTGATTTTGCATCGGGTTCGAAAAATGTTATGTCGTTGGGTGTCTTCCATCTTTTTAGGAGAAGCAAGTACTAATCTACGCACGACATATGAGTACCCTTCGTTTTCACATTCTTCTTCCTCATTAAGAACATCGTTAGGACCGATAAAAAATTCCTCATCATCTTGTTCGGCATCACCGGTATCCTCTCGTTCAGCCACGTTAACAGATTTTGTTGCTCGACACTGGCTTGAGGTGTGACCTGTCTGTTGGCATCGATAACAACGGTTTCCAATGGGTCGGGCGTATGGGTTAGCAACGGGTTTCTTGTTGCCTTGCGTGGAAGTACTCGTGTTTGGTGCGTCACTCTTCTCTCCTTCGGTATTCTGGGCTGTTTTGAACTAGCTAGTAGGAATATCGCTTCCCGAATTGTTCTTTTGATACGAGGTTTTGTTCGAGTCCATTGTGTTTCGGTATGGAACACCTTTTTTCCCTGTTTAGTGGTTGTTTCTCGGCTTTAAGTGCGAGATGAATGGCTTCATCAATGGTCCATGTGGTTTGAAGAGAAACAATCTCTCGAATATCAAACCGTAGGCCGTTTTTGAAACGAGTTACTTGTTGAGGATCGGATTCATTCAAATTATTGCGAGATGCCAATCTTAAAAATTCTTCAGAGATGCCAATTATGCCAATCTTGAAACAGTAACTTTTTTTTTTTAAACGGAAAAGAACAAGGATAAAATTTGGGGTAAACCCGGATTCTGGAATTTCATAATCGATTAGAGATATCAACGTGGGAGAAACCCAAATAATAAAACTGGAATCGGTTGTTGCTCTGATACCAACCGGAGTAGGACAGCGGAAGGATTCGTTTACAATCACGTTGCCAACTGAAATTTATTGCAAAACGCAAATCACCAAGATTAAAACTTCACGAATATGGAAGATGATAAAATGCAGATTATTATTGAATAGAATAGAATACCTAATGACAGAGTTTGGGTCTGTATTTATAGACCTAGAAATCCTAGCTAGAATACAATTAAATCCCTAACTAATAAAGCTTAAAATATCTAATTAATAAATAAAAATAATAACTAAATAAAGATGCTTCCTGATTTAAAAACCTCCAACAGATTTGTTACTTGCTGTCCAAGTTTGGTTTCTTGCTGCTCAAGTGTCTACATTAGAAGCATAATGATGATGTCCTCAAATTTTCAATTAGCCAATAGGATTATTTAATTATATTTATTAAGAAGTTGTAGGGACTAATTGGGGACTAATCGGATTGGACTTTTTTTACATTTGAATAAGAAATTTCAAAATTATATGTGTAATTATAGAATCGAACCATAAACAAAAACATAAACATACATATAATTGTTTAGAAAGATAAAAATAAACATAGTTGTCTAAAAACATAAATATAATCGTTCAATTGTTCAAATACTTCAAGTTTGACTAAGTTTAAAATGTTGACAAAGTTTGACTTTGACCTTTTTCGACCGATTTTGACCGATTAAGACGTTGGTCGAATAATCCCGACTTTGACCCATTGACCGACTTTTAAGTCGGAATAAGGCTAATTGGGTCGGAGTAGCCCTAAATCCCGACTAAACGGGGATTAATCTGGACTTTTACAACACTAGCCCGATTGAAATGAGATTAAATAGTTACTCTTAAATTATAATTAAAATTTTGTCTTCTTAGCCAAACAATACCGTGAGCAGAGGTGTCAGTTTAATCCATTAATTCACCCGATCCAAACAACATCTGAGTTAAGCGGATGGGGTTATTTGAATTTTGGATTTCTAATTGAATTTCAGATTATTTAAACATAATACATAGGATCGAGTATCGGATAAAACTTATATTTATGAATTATTCAAATAACCCGAAGAAGGTTTTCAAATCCGTATGACTCATTTGTATATGAGAAAAAAAAATTAGACATAAATAATACCCACGATGATAGTCTAATTAAATTAACTTTAATTAAGATGCATGTATATCTTAGACACCTAAGTAGAGATTTGGAATATTACAAAATTAAACATCCATATCTATTTACCAATATTTTAGGAATTTTATTTTTTAATAAAGTTATAAAGATACCTATTCCTGATTTTGTTCGATATAAGTACATCCATATTTAATAAGAAATATTTAGAGATGGATTAAGTATCTAATTTGAATTAATTTTAGGAATTCTAATCGGAACGTAATTCATAATTTTTGTTTTATTTTTTCTTAAATTAAGTAACTATTGAATTTTGATTGGTCAATTAAACTCTAATTTTGAAAGATGATGTCATAACCTCGCTTTGTTTTATATTTTTTTTCCTTAAATTAAGTATATAGTGAATTTGATTGGTCAATTGAAAGATGATGTCATAACCCCGCTTCTTATAGTATATTTAAGATTGTTTTATTAGTTAGTGTGTAAGTTAATATCTTATACAATATTCAATTTTATATTTTTATATTACTTATATTTATTAGTAATAATCTTTATTGGTGTTTGGCTATAATTCAAATTATATAAATATACTCTTGGTAATATATTAATAAATAATAATAAGTAAACCTAATTTCTATTGTTGTATTTTTTTATTTTAACAGGATAATACCCTGGAATATAAATTGTATAAAATATATGATTTAGTATTTCGATGCTTGCGAATCAAATATATAAATCATATTATATTGTCTTATACGGTCAATGTGTATACACATGTTTAAAAACTAGTTGTAGATATATAATAATATACATTCCATATTGTAAATAAATGAAGAAGTCAGAAAGTTATCCAAAATTTAGCACATAGAAACAATTAGTTTTAACAATTCATTAATTATAACTAAAATTCTTATATCTGCCCTTCTGGAGAAAGATAAAAATATTTCATTTTTGTCAACGTCGAAGGGGAAAATAAGACTCTCCACCAAAATCTGATTGAAAACACACACACACACACACAAAAAGAAGGTACAATGTTTATATTTCTTTAGAAATCAGAAAACTGAAGAATGTTTCTTTTAGACATCTTTTAAGATTAAGAGGCTAGGATTGCCAATTGTTAATTTTATATTAACTTTCATGGTTTCGTATATATATATTATTGATCATTTTTTTTTTGAATATGCTATCTCCCCTCTTTTTCCAAGAATTTATGCACATCCCTTTACTACATAGGGCCTTTTTTAATAGGTTCATAGCCCAAAGCCTTCCATTTCTGTCCAATGACTCGGCCTCCTCGGTGCTTCCACCGTCCGGGCTCCCTTTCCTCCCTATGCTCCAACGGTGCAGGCCTACCAGCTTCGCACCTGCGACGTTTTCGAGACGGTCTTTGCCAGTAGTGCCACCCTACTGGCTGTATGGGCATGTTGTCCCTTGTTGTTGCGTTATGTTAGGCTATGGATTGCAGGAACAAATGTATTTAAATGGAGCGATAGTCGGGTCACACCTTTCATTGTCCCAAGATTTGGGATTATCACCCCCGGGGTTTGCGCAAACCCCAGGGACAGAGGCAAGTTACCTTCACGGCTTCAGAGGTGTCACATGATACCACTCATAAATTGATTAATGTTAGAGATACCCTTTGAAATAGGTTTCTGAGCTATCTATTATGTAATACTTATTTCAAATAAATATAAATAAACATCAAGTTTTTGTTCATTGAGAAGTGAGACAATTCATTTTTTCACCCCGTACCAATGTTTATGTTCAAACATAGCTGAATTCTTCGTAGTTTCAAACATGGCATTTCAATCTGCTTGAACGATCTTCATTTTATATGGTTAGCTTGATATTTGTACCTAGTCATTGATGAAGCGTGGTTAAGATAAAGTGTTTTAATATTGCTTGCTTTTCAATCATATGGTCGTTTTGATCAAATTCTCAAAGAGAGGTTAGAAATGTGATACCCCTTGTTATGTTCTGTTTATGCCATCCACAATATATTGTGCTATTCTTCTTCGACCATTATACTTTCTTATAGTATTAAACTAGCTCCATCCCTCACCCTGGTTAGTGTCCTTGTCAGCACTCCAGAACCTGCCAACGATTGTGAAAACCCGGGTTGGTTGGTCTTCCATTCTTTTGACCAGAGGTTTGGATAACGATGCCACCTTCACAGCCTTCACCCTTCTGTCCTTATGTTGTATTAAGGTAGGGCGGTTCGCTTGAGTGTTCAACCTCCCCTTAGCCTGGTGCTCATGACGCGCTATGGAACCTCCACCGTGCGGGGGGACCAAGCAGGTAAAGCTAGCGGCGTAGGAGCCGACTCAGCATCAATGGCTTCGTGCCGCACTGGAGCAATCCAATATGTGGTCCCCCACATTCCACTACTTCTCCTTTCATTTCCAATACTGATCGTAAAACACCATGAGCAGCAGGATGTTGAGGTACGAAATTCGAAGTGAAGTTTGATTTGTCTGTTCCTAGTTGTCATGAGAAAGAAAGGAAGCATTATTTCCTTTCTTCAGACCAATGTGGTATCCAATTGCGTCGAGGCTCCTTCGTTTTGTTGTTTGGGTGGTATATGTAGGCTCTCTTGCAAGTTTCTCATTGTGCCCAAGACTCCAACCTGCAATGTAGCTTTCCATAACTCTGTTGGTATATGTAGACCAACATCTGAAAGATTACATTCATAGAATCATGTGTGAAATTTGTTCAGAAAGATCATTCGAGTATAGTTAAGATAGATAATTAGTATGAGGCAAAATGTAAGCATAAGATTGTAAATTTGAATTGGAAAAGAAATAAGTCAATAGGTAATTAGTATGGGGTGGAAGGAGTAACGAAAGAACATAATAAAAGAAAAAAAGCCTATCATTTGACTATTGCCCGCCGCTACTTAGGTACTAAAAGTCTCATTCCCCTAGAATTGTATACAATATATTTATGATTTCTGCGATAACTGCTGATCATCTTTTTATTTTTTGGTTAAAAATAATTATAACAAATCATTTATTGGTTTCAGGAAGGAGCTTTGACAGCAAACCAGCTCATCCAACGGATCGAGGGTATACTAAAAGTTGAGAACTAGTACTTTTCATACAATTCAACATCTTTCAACTACTTGTTTACAGTTTATCTTCACATGGAAAACTTGATGTGAAGCAACAGTTTGGTTTCCATTTTCTTCGATTGTATATCTATTATCATGTTTAGTTTTACAAAGAGTAGTAGCCTCAAGCAACATATACAAAACATAAGAAATCAAATTTCCCGAGAGTTGCTTCTTTTTGTATTTTGATTTCCATCCAATTAATTGAAAAATGTGGAGAAATGAAGTTTAGGAAGCGAAATTTCTCCATGTGTTTTGCTGGAGAAATTGGTGAGACTTGAAATTAGAGTATATAAACTTATTTCACGTGAGTAGTGCATGACACGCACAAAACTGAAAAAAACCCTAGCCCTCCCATCTATTGGATACAGGTAACAGGGAACCCTTCAACAAAAGTTTGAAGCTTTACTCCTTTGTGGGATGCTTCACTCCTTTGTGTAGAGAAGGGTTCCCTCTTTGGTTGTTGTCCAGGTTTGGTACATTATGACCAATGTTTACCTCTATCTTGATTAGACCTTCTAACATTTAGATACTGATAAAGAGTATGCAACTTGTGTACTTAATAACAATCCAACCAAAGTCTGTTCTAATGACTAGAGAATCGGATTTTGATGGGCTTCTTAGCCTAATACTGCAACTTGACTTGCAAAACCTTGGAGCTATTGTTGTTACTAATCTTGAAACATTTTTGAGAGTGTGAGGAAAGTTCAAGGAAATGATTGCAGCGTGGGAAATCAAAGTCAGTCACTCCAACTCATGGTACTTGTGAACTTCTAGCAATGTCTTCACAAATTAGAACATATTTTTGTGTTATACGAAAGTGTTCGTTGTAGCAAGAGGGTCATCTATTATGAACATTGTTTTCATTATTTACATATGTTTAGCTTTTTTCATCTTTTGATTATTGTAATTAAAATCTATTTCATTTCTCAGCTTTCATCTACCAAACAGAGGAAATGAATATTTTGCTTATTGCTCGGGTCAATTCTATAACATTATCGAACAGTAAAAATCATTTGATTTCCACGTCAATTTCATTTCTTTACATGTTCCAAGTCAACTATGATAACTAATTAATAAAGATAAAATTATTAAATAAATGATAATTAGATAAACTCTAATAAATATATCAACTAATAATTAGATGTTGCAGAAGGCTGCCATACATTGCAAGAATTGGTTTTGCATTGTTGTAATGATCAAGTTTTACGTGCGATTGCAGCGTTTAAGCATTTGCAGATATTGAAGTTGATCGGTTGTTGACGGGTTTTATAGCTGGTTGGTGAAGGGTGTAAGAGGTTGGTGAAGCTTGAGCTTAGAGGATGTGAGGGGAGTTATGATGGGATTAGAGTGATTGGTCAATGTTGTCAAATGCTCGAGGAGTTGATGTTGTTGATGTTTTGTGATAATAGGATGGATGATGGATGATGGATGATGGGTGGTTGTCGGCTCTTTCATATTGTGAGAATATGGAAAGTTTAAGGTTGGTTTCATGTAAACGAATTGATCAAAGCCCTAGACTTGATGAACACTTGGGGTTTCATTTCAAATTATTTACATTATATAGTCATAATCCAATTCTCTCATATCTTTTTGTCTTAGTCAAGGGTTTGAACGAAAAGTTTTTCATTAATGTTATTCTCTTACTGTTGGTGGTGCATAATGTGTGTCATGACATCATGTTGGTCAAACATTTATAATTGTCAAAGTCAATTAGTTTAAGTACGTGAAGTGTTGAGTTTGTATGTTTGAGTCTGTAAACGAAACGTAAGTATAGAATATACAAATATACTGTTCGTGCGACACAGAGCTTGTGTCGCTAAAGCGACACAAGGGAAGTGTCGCAATGGGCTGGGCCTGCGACATAGGGCTTGTGTCGTGGGTCCAGTAGGGTGTCTATATATATCGAGTTAGAATTTCGTTTTTGGGTTGATTAAACCCTAGAGAGAGATAGAGATACGGCAGAGAGTGTGAGAGGGAGAGAGTTTGTTATTTGTAATCGTTATTCTTCAAGTGTTAATATATACGAAAAGATTATAGAATCGTTGTGTTTGTGTTTACGTTTTAATTGCTTGATTGATTGTTTCCGCCTTTCAATTGAGTCAAAGGACAAGTCTAGATCCAAGAACAGGAACCTAGTAAATTGAAACGTTTTCGGTTTGATTCGTGGTATTTTGGTGATTGATCGTGATTTTCAGGTTTATTGGCTTGAATATTTGGCTTCTGGAAGTATTTTTCTGGGTGTGTTCGTCGGTTATCGTTCGAAATTCGTTAGGGTTTCAAAAATTTTCGATTTTTAGGGTTTTTGGAGCTGCTGGCCGCGACATTGCGACACTAGGTGCGACATTAACTTTTGTGTCGCTACTAGGGTTGATCTTATCTTGAACTACGACACTGGTCTGCGACACTAGAGTGCGACACTACTTTGCGACACAGCCTGCGACACTACTTTGCGACACAGTTTGCGACACTACTTTGCGACACTAACTTAGTGTCGCTAAAGACTTAAAAAAAGTCTTTTGGCGGGAAATTTTTCGCATTACCAAAATTTATTTTTAAGCTTAAAAGTTCTTAATTTTGATTTTGAAAAAGTTTCGATTTACTCGAGCAGTGTTCGATTTTTTCGAATCAAATTTGGAGGGAAAAGTCAAAAAGACTGATTTGGTAAATTTTTGGTTTAAAATGTCTTTTCAAAGCTTTAGTCAATTATTAAAACATAACAAAGGATTCAAGGTCTATCAAATGGATGTGAAGAGTGCCTTTCTGTATGGCACTATTCAAGAGGAAGTTTACGTATGCCAGCCTCTAGGCTTTGAAGATTCAAAGTACCCTGATAAAGTGCTCAGACTGGATAAAGCTCTTTATGGCTTACATCAAGCACCAAGAGCCTGGTATGACACTTTATCAGAGTATCTACTGAAGAATGGCTTCACAAGGGGTGCAATAGACAAGACCTTGTTCACCAAAAGAATTAAGAATGATATCCTACTAGTACAAATCTATGTAGATGATATCATTTTTGGCTCTACAAGGGACAGTCTGTGCAAGCAATTTGAAGTTTTGATGCATGACAAGTTCAAGATGAGCTCAATGGGAGAATTAACCTTCTTTCTTGGATTACAAGTGAAACAGCAGAAGGATGGGATTTTCATTCATCAAAGTAAGTATGTGAATGACATTCTAGAGAGGTTTAGCTACAAGGATGCCAAGGTGGCAAGCACACCAGTGGAGACACACAAAGCATTACATGCAGATCTTGAGGGGGAGGATGTTGATGTTCATCTTTATAGATCAATGATTGGCTCCCTCATGTATCTGACATCATCCAGACCAGACATCATGTTTGCTGTGTGTGTGTGCAAGATTCCAATCCAATCCGAAGATGTCACATCTGCATGCAGTGAAAAGAATCTTTAGGTATTTAAAAGGCCAACCAAAACTAGGCCTTTGGTACCCAAAGAACAGTTCTTTTGATCTGCTTGCTTACACAGATAGTGACTATGGAGGTGCAAATTTGGATAGGAAATCTACTTCAGGGGGTTATCAATTTTTAGGAGAAAGGTTAGTCTCCTGGCAATGCAAGGCTGAGTATGTTGCTGCTGCTAGCTGCTGTGCTCAAGTGCTATGGATTCAGAATCAGATGTTAGACTATGGTTTGACTTTTCTTAAAACTCCTATATTTATTGACAATAACTCTGCTATCAGTATCATAAACAATCATGTTAAACATTCAAAAACTAAGCACATTGAAATACGATATCATTTTATTAGAGATTGTAATGAGAAAAGGCTTATACAAATTTTTAAAGTTCATACTGATAATCAATATGCAGATCTGTTTACCAAAGCTTTTGATGTGGGCAGATTTACATTTTTGGTTACCAGCATTGGATTGATGAATCTGTCTTAACTTTTCTCACTATCTTTGACCTAATAAATTTTTAAAGTGCTTAAACTTGGGATTGATACTGATATCCTAATTACCACTGTTCGTGTTAACACTGCTGGCGTATTTTAACACTGCCAAGTATTATTAGTACTGTTAGTTACTTTTAACACTGCCAGTGTTAATACTGAAACAAGTTACCACTGCCTTTGGTAATTAGTACTGTTTGTATACTTGTATTTTTTTTTTTGCTTGTTTTTAGTTAACACTGCGCAGGTCTAATTTCCACGGTTTGGAGACTTAGTACTGCTTAAAGGGTGTTACCACTGCTTGCGTTGGCGTTACTACTATCAGTTAAAAAAAAAAAAAAAAAAAAAAAAATTAGTACTGCTTTCTTTACTTAATAGTGCGACTATTAGTACTGCTTGTATTAAGTTGTGACTGCCTTGGTCGGTTAGTACTGCTTATACAAGTTAGCACTGCTAGCGTAAATAAGTATAAGATGGGCAAGCGCATGAAACCCAAGTGTTTGGACAGTTATCACTGTTAGTGCAATTTCTCCGTTACCACTGTTTGTGATACTTTCACTCGATTAACACTGTTAGCGTTAAAATTGGGGATTTTTCCACTGACCTAAATTGAATAGTATATAAACCCAAACACTTGTCGTCTTTCAATACGCTCTCAATCACTCACTAAACTCTTGCGCTTAAGCAATCAATCACCCACTAAACCTTCAACTACACTTCGATTGTACATCAATGGCTTCCTCTTCCTCTTCCACATCACTTGCAATAGGGCAGAATCATAATATGATCGTCTATCTGCTGAAACCCAAAGAGGCACAGGACTTCATCCAAATTATTGATTTCCTTCGTGGCTCTCACATCTATCATGCTCTTACAGTATCACCCAGAGTCTCCAAAGATCACATTAATGACTTCTGGGTAAATGCAACCATTGAAGACGAATAGGGGACTAAGAGCATAGTATCCATGGTGGCCAACACCAGGGTAGTTATCACTGAAGCCTCTGTTCGTGCTTCTCTACAACTCGATGACGAGGCAGGTATAACTTCGTTATCTAATCAAACTTTGTATGATAATTTTCGTTTGATGGGTTATGAGGGTCCTTTAGATACTTTTACGTTTCAAAAGACTCTTTTCTCCCATCAATGGAGGTTTTTAATACACACCATTTTACACTGCCTCTCATCAAAACGGTCATCTTTTGAACAGTTTGGAAGCAACATTGCTTATGCAATTGTTTGTCTTGCCACTGGTCAAAGATACAATTTTTGTAACCTAATTTTTTCGGGTATGTTCAGGAATATTGAGCAATCAAAATTAAAATTTTTGATGTATCCTAGGTTTGTACAGTTACTTTTAAATGAACAAAACTCAAATTTTCTTGTATAGGATACTATCATTGGTGTTTTCTCTCACAAACCTAAAGTTTTTTCTAATATGAAGAGAGACTCTAAATTTTCTGGGAGGGTTACAACATTGTTTTCTTCAATACTGCTGCTGAACTATCTGCTGAGAGAGTTGACATACCCATCATCTCTCAACCCACAGCAGTTGGGGGTACCAAAAGAAAACAAGGGACCCACAAACCAACCACTGCTAAAGCCAAAAGGGCTAACATACAGGCATCTGAGGCTCTTGCTGCTCAGGTGTGTCAGTCCAATGAATCAACACAGCAAGTGGTCTATAAGGAGTGGGATGACCATTCTGGGAGGGCTGCTTCTACTGCTTCTGGCCAAATGGTAGAGCAGGACAGAAGTAACATAAATAAGATCCAAACAGAGGCAACACCAGAACATGATCCTTTGCAAGAAGGTGATTTTGGTGGACCCAGTACCAAGAACAGAGGGTCATCTGATGATCATGCTAGGCATGAGTCAGATGGTAACTCTGCCAATGATTCACCTAGGGAGTCACATCCCAATGGTGATGAGGCTAGTAGTCACTATGAAAAATTGACGGCCATGATAGAGTATATGTGGACTGAGGTAGTCAGGCAGAAGAAAGTCATCAAGAAGCAACAAGAGGAGATTGAGAAATTGAAAAGGTTAGTTTTGGAGAAGGGCAGAAGGTACTACATCACTGAGCAGAGGTACAAAAGGACAGTTCCTGCTCACCAAGCAAAAACAGTTCTATCTTCCCCTGACCTTTCAGAAGATGCATTCAAAAAGGGGGAGAATGAATTGAGTGATGGAGTGGATGAGGAGATGGAGATGGAGGTTGACAATGAGTGTGTGCACACTCCACCAACACTATTAGATGAAACTGTGATAGATGATAAGGCAGAGTGTCACACCCCGCTAAAGCGGAAACACGAGGTGTCACAGCTAATGATTTCACAACACAAAGATATAGCAACCATACCATTTAAATTACGATAAAACAGCCTTGGAGGCATTCAAAAAATACATCAAATTGTTCAAAGTATACGACATTATTACAAACATATTACAAAAATTTAGTTCAAAGTCCGTTTAAATGGCTTGGTCGACATAATCCCATGCATTAGCCCACATATGATCCGTGCTTACCGACGTTCTCCTGAAAAGCATGCCAAAAAAAAAAAAGGTCAACTATGGCCATAGTTGGTGAGTTCAAAGTTTGAAATAATTAAACCGAAAGTGTGTCCAAGCGTGGACATAAGTGTGGGTATAGCCGTCCGATTCGTGGACGCTATCATCCCTGTGTTTGTCCAATCGGGACAGTTATAACAAGCATTTGGTTGATAAAGATATTGCAAGTAAACATGTGGTAATAAAGAGAGAATGTATAAGCCTTGAGACCACAACTAATCCGGTTATCCGACCGCTGCCCCAAAGTATAAGAGCTGCATGTTCTTCAACAAACATGAGTAAAAGGCGATATTATGCACCCATGTTGAAGTGTGAGTGAGGGATGGTCCTACCCTAAATAGCATGCTACCCATAATATCTACGGCTCGTCGCTACGAGTTAATTAGTGGTGGGTTAGTTACAGGGGACTTTGAGTATAAGAAAAACCCAAGCTTAACATGTTGACATACCACAGTTCGCGTAAAATAGTTCAAAAGCAGTTGATAGTACGTAAAAGTTCAACCAAAAGTTTAAAGTAATTGCATGCTTTCAGCCCCAAAAATAGAAATCAGAAAGAGGGGACAATGAACTCACCTTGTGAGCTGAGTTTAACGAGTATAATTCTGTGAGCAAGTTACAAATCCGGAAATGATGCTCTAACCGTGACCTAGTCCAGTAAGAATGTGTCCATTAATGTTTAGTGATATGCTTTAATACATGAGTTCATACGAGTTGGTTAACCGAAATTTTAAATGATGAATCTACCCGGGGTTGTGTGGTTGGTTTCGTGACTCTTTTTAGCAAAGATTAAAACAGTTCTGGGCATCTCTTAATACACCTCAAAATACTAGGTCATTGGTGTATAATGTAGGTTTTGTGTGAAAGATTCAAAAGCAAGTCATTCCCAGTTTAGAGTCACCATTTTTATGAAGAATAGAGGGGGATACGGTTGTCCAAAGTTAACTTGAAAATCTGGACAGAAAGTTGTCCAATTTTATTATTTTACCAAGAACACATAACTTTTTATAAAATCCGTATGTAAATGACTCGAACAAACTTTAAATGTGTTTTATTTGCAAAACATTATCATATTTCAGGTACAAAAACCCTAATGCACACATATTTTAAGAAATGTAACAGTAAATAGAATGAAAATAAGTGGGTTGTGCAGAATAGAATGTAAACATTCTTGCACTTTATGATTACCTTTTCGACCAGGAGTGTAGGGTTTTGGGTGATGAAGTTCTTTCCACAGATTGAGCAGGGTTCCCGGAGTGTTTGGTACTGGATGAAGGTGATGAAGAAACTGGGGTGTTCTTGCTAAAATCGTGCAAGTGTTGAGAGAGTTTGAGAGAAATTAGATGAAGTGTTTTGAGTGTGAATGTATAATTCCTGCTGAGGTTAACAAAAAGAATAAGGGGTGGAGTGTTTAAGTTTACTATCCGGGATTTTGATTGGGTGAAGGTGGAGGTGATTTTATGGGAAGTGTAAGTCAATTGATTTGGTTTATGGGAAATAGGTTTGCTGGCCGTTTTTGAGAGAAAAGAGGTAATCATAACCCTTTTTGCGTGCACGGTTTAACTCTATTTCAAATCTTAAAGTTCCTTTTTACAGAATACGAATGGTTACTTATCTTTTATTATTACTTAAAAAAGCTTTTATATCGGGTAGGAGGGTTTGCTGTGTGTGTGTGGGTAACACTTGATTGGTCTTAAAATCGTTTAAGCATCTCACTGGTAATAGATTGACACTTAGTATTTCATGATTTGTTCGGGACATTAATGTGTTAACAGTGGAAACTTTGAACTAACAGTGGAAATGGTGATTTGTGCTAGCAGTGTTAACTACTTAGCAGTGGTAACTGAATGTCAAGCAGTATTAATTAATGCGGGCAGTAGAAACTGGACTAACGGTAGTAACTGAACTAGCAGTGGAAACTGACTAGCAGTAGTAACTCGACTACCAGTAGAAACTCACTAGCAGTAGAAACTGAGCTAGCAGTTGAAACAATGAGAGCAGTAGTAACTATTAAGAGCAGTGTTAACTATGAGAGCAGTATTTACCATGAAAGGTGAGAACATTATTAACTCAACTACCAGTAGAAACTGACCAACAGTTGAAACTGAGGTAATTTGTACTAGCAGTATTAACTTGACGTTGTACTGGCAGTATTAACTAGACTTTGTACTGGCAGTATTAACTAAAGAATTTGCTCTAACAGTATTAACTTAGAATTTGTACTGGCAGTATTAACTGAAGAATTGCTCTAACAGTATTAACTTAGGATTTGTACTGGCAGTATTAGCTGAAGTATTTCTCGAACAGTATTAACTTAGAATTGCACTGGCAGTATTAACTGAAGAATTGCTCTAACAGTATTAACTTAGGATTTGTACTGGCAGTATTAACTGAAGAATTGCTCTAACAGTATTAACTTAGGATTTGTACTGGCAGTATTAACCCGGTAAGAGGTATAAACTTTTAACCAACAGTATTAGCTGCGACTACCAGTATTAACTTTTGATTAGCAGTATTAACTATAATTTCTTAAGAAGGTCGGGTCCAGATTTAGGTGGAGATTAAGTTAAGTATTAACCTGGTATTTTTGGTGGTTGTTACAGTATCTCCCCGTTGAAAAGAATTTCGTCCCGAAATTCAATTCGTTCCATTGGTTGCCGATGTGCTAGGAAATAAATGTGGGTATTTGTGTCGAATATAGTCTTCACGTTCCCAAGTAAATTCAGGACCTCGTCGTGAGTTCCATCGAACTTTAACAATGGGTATCTTACTTCGTTTTAAACTTTTGACCTCTCGGTCCATGATTTCAAGTGGCTCTTCCACGAAGTTTAGATTGTCCTCTATTTGGACATCATCGAGAGGGACAATTAGTGTTTCGTCGGCTAGACATTTCTTTAGATTGGAAACATGGAATGTGTTATGAATGTTGCTAAGTTCCTGGGGTAGTTCTAGTCGGTAAGCGACCGGACCAATCCTTTCTATTATCTCAAAAGGTCCAACATACCTTGGGTTAAGTTTGCCTCGCTTTCCAAAGCGGATCATGCCCTTCCAGGGTGACACTTTCAAAAGTACTTTGTCGCCGACTTGAAATTCCAAAGGTTTCCAACGGTTATCAGCGTAGCTTTTCTGCCTACTCCTGGCAGTCCTCAATTTTTCTCTGATGATAGTGATTTTATCAGTTGTCTCTTGTATAACATCGGGTGTGATTAGCTGCCTATCACCGGTTTCTAACCAACAAAGTGGTGATCGACACTTACGACCATATAACGCCTCAAAGGGTGCACAGCCTATGCTCGTGTGGTGACTGTTGTTGTAGGAAAACTCCACTAATGGCAAGTGAGTATCCCAGCTGCCTTTAAAATCTATGGCACATGCTCTCAACATGTCTTCCAATGTTTGGATGGTTCG
Organism: Gnaphalium uliginosum; assembly: GCA_963930675.1. NCBI lineage: Eukaryota > Viridiplantae > Streptophyta > Magnoliopsida > Asterales > Asteraceae > Gnaphalium > Gnaphalium uliginosum. The sequence continues at coordinate 40,318,521 of OZ005686.1, read as the reverse complement.
CTCACTTTGACCATCAGTTTGTGGATGGTAGGCGGTGCTCAAATTTAGTTGAGTGCCTAGAGCCTTTTGAAGTTGTTGCCATAAGCGTGACGTGAATCGGCTATCTCTATCAGAAATGATGGAGAGTGGTATTCCATGACGTACAACGATTTCGTCGATATAGATTTGAGCGAGTTTGTCCATCTTGTAATCTTCTCGGATGGGAATAAAGTGCGCTGATTTTGTTAATCTGTCCACTATGACCCATATAGAGTCATGTCCTCTTGCCGTTCGTGGCAATTTCGTGACGAAATCCATTGATATTTGTTTCCATTTCCATTGTGGGATTTCCGGTTGTTGCAACAATCCTGATGGCTTCTGGTACTCTGCCTTGACTTTGGAGCAAGTCAAGCATTTTCCCACGAATACTGCAATATCCTTTTTCATTCCTGGCCACCAATAGTATTCCCTTAAGTCCTTGTACATTTTGTCAGCTCCGGGGTGAATTGAATACTTGGATCTATGGGCTTCTTCAAGAATGATTTTTCTCAGTTCATTGATATTCGGAATCCAAACTCTTTCCTTGAAATACCGAACTCCATCGGACTTGATTTCAAATCTTTGATCCAGGTTATGCAAGGTTTCATTCTTTATGTTCTCTGGTTTCAAAGCTTCATCTTGAGCTTCCAAGATTTGAGTTTTCAGACTCGTCTGAACTTGTATTCCCAATGCTCGCACTCGCGAGGGTCTTATCTTTTCCTTCCTACTTAATGCATCCGCTACGACGTTAGCCTTGCCTGGATGATACTTGATGTCGCAGTCGTAATCACCTAGCAGTTCTACCTATCTTCTTTGTCTCATGTTGAGCATCTTCTGATCGAGGATATGCTGAAGACTCTTATGATCAGTGAAGATGGTGCACTTTGTGCCATACAGGTAGTGTCTCCAGATCTTCAGAGCAAACACTACCGCTCCTAGCTCCAAGTCATGTGTTGTATAATTCTTCTCATGCTCCTTTAGTTGTCTCGATGCGTAGGCAATCACCTTATTCCTTTGCATCAGCACGCAGCCCATTCCTTGGTGGGATGCGTCACAGTATACGACAAAATCTTCCGTTCCTTCCGGTAAAGCTAAGATGGGCGCGTTACATAGCCTACTCTTCAGTGTCTGAAACGCTTCTTCCTGTTCTTCTCCCCAAGAGAACTCCTTAGCCTTCTGGGTCAGCTCAGTTAGCGGTTTAGCAATCCTTGAAAAATTCTCGATAAACCTTCGGTAGTAACCAGCTAATCCCAGAAATTGGCGTATCTCTGTAGGGGTTCTCGGAGCTTCCCATTTCTTGATAGCCTCGACTTTGGCTGGGTCAACATGAATTCCCTCCTTGTTTACCACGTGACCAAGAAAGTGTACTTCTCGAAGCCAAAACTCACACTTCGAGAACTTGGCGTACAGCTTCTGCTCCTTTAGTAACTTCAATATTATCTCTAAGTGTCGCTCATGGTCCTCCTTGCTTTTGGAGTAAATCAGTATATCGTCGATGAACACAATTAAGAACTTGTCTAGATATGGGCGACACACCCTATTCATCAAATCCATGAATACCGCGGGTGCGTTGGTTAGCCCAAACGGCATTACCAAGAACTCATAATGCCCATATCGCGTCCTAAAGGCTGTCTTTGAGATGTCCTCTTCATGGACTCTCAATTGGTGGTATCCTGAACGAAGATCGATTTTTAAAAAGTACGAGGCGCCTTGCAGTTGGTCGAATAAGTCGTCGATTCGAGGTAGAGGGTATCGGTTCTTTATCGTCAACTTGTTGAGTTCCCTATAATCTATGCACATACGGAACGATCCGTCTTTCTTTTTGACAAAGAGAACTGGAGCTCCCTAGGGCGATGAGCTTGGACGAATTAGTCCATGACTCAGAAGCTCTTGCAGTTGACTGGACAATTCCTGCATCTCGGACGGTGCCAGACGATACGGTGTCTTTGCTACGGGCGCCGCTCCGGGAATTAGGTCGATTTGAAATTCAACTGGCCTAGGTGGGGGAAGTCCAGGTAAGTCCTTTGGGAAAACTTCAGGGTGATTTCTGACAACAGGAATGTCTTGAATACGTTTCTCCTCCGGCCTTTTGTCAACTACGTGTGCCAGGAATGCGAAGCATTGCTTCCCCAAGTACTTACGCATTTGCCTAGCTGACACCATGTTCAGTTTCTTGCCGGGTTTATCCCCTTGTATGACAAAGGTTTCGTTGTCGGAGAGAGGTATCCGAACAACCTTATCAAAGCATCCTATTTCCGCTCGGACCTTTGTCAACCAGTCCATTCCCACAATCACATCAAAGCTCTTTAGCTCAATCGGTATTAAGTCAATGTTAAACATTCTACCAGTTAGGTTCAAGGTACAGTCGGGTACTATGTCCATAGCTTCGAACTCATGACCGTTGGCGTATTCAATAGTAAAGATTTCATTTAGTTGTACGGAGTCTATTTCGATTAGTGGCCTGAATTTTAACGAGACAAAACTCTTCTCGGCTCCCGAGTCAAATAATACAGACGCGTAGTGATCGTTCAAGAGAAACGTACCTGTTACTGCATTTGGATCCTGTCTTGCTTCTTCAGCTCCGATGACGAATGCCCGGCCCCTTGCTGGTCCCCTGTGATTCCCAGCATTGTTGGGGGCGTTGTTCAATCGTGGGCAGGCGTTCCTCATGTGATCTTGGCTTCCGCATTCGTAGCATGCCGCTCTCGGACGGTCATTCACGTTCCCAGCTCTGCAATACTTGCTGGTGTGGCCCACCTGATTGCATTTTTCACACACTGGACAAACTCCAGCATGGTGAAATTTGCATTTATTGCACTTTGGGTGAGGACCACTGTATTGCTTCGGTCCCTGAGCCGCAATGCCAAAGTTTCTGGCCACCATTGGCTTTTTGTTGGGATAACCACCACCTCTTTGCCTTGGCTGGTCATCCACCTTGCGCTTACCAGAGTCGTTTCTTTTAGACGACCCACCAGACCGGACCACATCATTGGTCAGGCGGTTGGCCATCACAACTGCGGCCTGTATGGTGGTTGGGTTCGCCGCGGTAACCATCCCCCGGATTTCAGGTACCAATCCCCAAATGTACCTATCGATCCTTTTCTCCTCGGGGTTCACCATATGTGGCACGAGTCTCGCTAGTTCATGGAATCGGGCGGTGTACTTATCAATGTCCGTTCCGACCATGGAGTGATTCCAGAACTCGGACTCAAGTTTCTGGAGTGCGTCCTTCGGACAATACTCCTCGGTTAATAACTTTTTGAACTCCTCCCAGGTGAGGTTGTATGAGGCTTCACGGCCTCGGCACTGAATCTGGTTGTTCCACCAGGTCAGAGCCCTACCTTGGAGCATGCAAGCAGCATACTCGACCTGGTTTTCACCCGCACACTTGCTAATATGGAGTACGGACTCCATGCTCTCGATCCATGACAGCAGTCCGACCGCGCCCTCTGTTCCTCGGAACTCCTTGGGTCGGCAAGACATGAAAGTCTTGTAGCTGCACCCTGGATTGTTGTTGGTGGGAGGTGCTACAGGATTTGCTTGCGTGGCATTCAAGCTTGCAGTGATTTGTGCCACAAGGTTTGGCAAAGCCGCGTTAAGTTGTTGGGTGATTTGGTGAGCCATTTCGTTGGTGTTTCTCCTAGGAGGCATGATTCTACGACATTCACAGAGTTTTGTTTCAGAAACGCATACATGTTTAGTCTTAGTTATAGTTAAGGATTTCGCGCGTTGTAATTCGTAAGATTCGGTAGTAATAGATGAGCATAGCAATAATGAATGTATATAAAGTTAAAATAGGATAGTATTCATCTTTTTGGAAAATAGATAATACCAATATACATAATTTGTTCGGCCTTAAGCTCCTTAAGCCGCAACTTAATCAAATCAAAAGACATTAGTTACTACCAATCCAAGGGTAAACCTATGACATGGTCACCATAATAAGCCAAATGAGTACAATGGGCAACAACAGACCCAACCCTACGCAAATCCACACTAAATTCCTGGTAGTTCTCCTAGTCGATTCAGCATACGCCCCAGCCCTAACAGCCTGGTGGGACAATCCTTCTAACAATTCGGACATCTCGTACAAGAGCTGTCCTTGGTGATCAATCCTTCCCCGACAGTGGTGTAGCTCATTAGTCATTAAGTACATCCTCCTTAACTCTTTGGCGGTCATTCCTGCTCTATGACCTGCCGGCATTCCCATAACAGTACGGGATGACGATGCCTCTCTTGGTCGGGTTATGACAGGATTGACATAGTCATTCATCCTTTCCTGCCATGTGTATCTATCGGTGACTCGGGTTGGGGCATGGTTAGGCTGGTTGCCAAGATGGTATTCCTGTGGGGGTGCTCTTAGTGTGTCTCCAACGGGGTTAGCAACCCTCATTCTCGCAGTGTGTCTAACACGCGGACTTGATTGGGCTGGTTGTGATGGGACAGGTGCTGGTGATGCTCTAAGGGCAGGTGTGATTCCCTCACTACTTGCTCCTTGGTCAGTGCTAGTGTCCATGGTTGGTTCCTCGGAACTAGTTGGGACATTCCTAGGGCGACTCGTGATGTAACCCGATGCATCAGCCGAGTAGGGAGTATGAGTGGATGATGAATGAGACATGGTAAGACTGAAAATAAAAGTGTGTTAGGTTGCTAATAACAATGAATGGATCATATGATATGTGTAGCACATGCATGGTAAGGATGAACATTTACATTAACTCGTGACTAACTATTCCAAGTTTCTCACTACTTTTCCCGAATTAGACATAGGTGATCAGGCTATGCTTAATTGAGGCTAAATAATGAAATGCTTGAATTAGTTACACAAGTGTAATGTTCAATGCTTTGTAAGGTGTTGTTTTATATAAAAGAATTTTTGGTTATAGTTTATTTTTATTTTTGAGAAAAAACCGGTATTCCCTATAACCTTTGGCTCTGATACCACTTCTGTCACACCCCGCTAAAGCGGAAACACGAGGTGTCACAGCTAATGATTTCACAACACAAAGATATAGCAACCATACCATTTAAATTACGATAAAACAGCCTTGGAGGCATTCAAAAAATACATCAAATTGTTCAAAGTATACGGCATTATTACAAACATATTACAAAAATTTAGTTCAAAGTCCGTTTAAATGGCTTGGTCGACATAATCCCATGCATTAGCCCACATATGATCCGTGCTTACCGACGTTCTCCTGAAAAGCATGCCAAAAAAAAAAAAGGTCAACTATGGCCATAGTTGGTGAGTTCAAAGTTTGAAATAATTAAACCGAAAGTGTGTCCAAGCGTGGACATAAGTGTGGGTATAGCCGTCCGATTCGTGGACGCTATCATCCCTGTGTTTGTCCAATCGGGACAGTTATAACAAGCATTTGGTTGATAAAGATATTGCAAGTAAACATGTGGTAATAAAGAGAGAATGTATAAGCCTTGAGACCACAACTAATCCGGTTATCCGACCGCTGCCCCAAAGTATAAGAGCTGCATGTTCTTCAACAAACATGAGTAAAAGGCGATATTATGCACCCACGTTGAAGTGTGAGTGAGGGATGGTCCTACCCTAAATAGCATGCTACCCATAATATCTACGGCTCGTCGCTACGAGTTAATTAGTGGTGGGTTAGTTACAGGGGACTTTGAGTATAAGAAAAACCCAAGCTTAACATGTTGACATACCACAGTTCGCGTAAAATAGTTCAAAAGCAGTTGATAGTACGTAAAAGTTCAACCAAAAGTTTAAAGTAATTGCATGCTTTCAGCCCCAAAAATAGAAATCAGAAAGAGGGGACAATGAACTCACCTTGTGAGCTGAGTTTAACGAGTATAATTCTGTGAGCAAGTTACAAATCCGGAAATGATGCTCTAACCGTGACCTAGTCCAGTAAGAATGTGTCCATTAATGTTTAGTGATATGCTTTAATACATGAGTTCATACGAGTTGGTTAACCGAAATTTTAAATGATGAATCTACCCGGGGTTGTGTGGTTGGTTTCGTGACTCTTTTTAGCAAAGATTAAAACAGTTCTGGGCATCTCTTAATACACCTCAAAATACTAGGTCATTGGTGTATAATGTAGGTTTTGTGTGAAAGATTCAAAAGCAAGTCATTCCCAGTTTAGAGTCACCATTTTTATGAAGAATAGAGGGGGATACGGTTGTCCAAAGTTAACTTGAAAATCTGGACAGAAAGTTGTCCAATTTTATTATTTTACCAAGAACACATAACTTTTTATAAAATCCGTATGTAAATGACTCGAACAAACTTTAAATGTGTGTTTTATTTGCAAAACATTATCATATTTCAGGTACAAAAACCCTAATGCACACATATTTTAAGAAATGTAACAGTAAATAGAATGAAAATAAGTGGGTTGTGCAGAATAGAATGTAAACATTCTTGCACTTTATGATTACCTCTTCGACCAGGAGTGTAGGGTTTTGGGTTGTTGAGACATGTTTTGTGACAACAGATCTAGCTTGTAATAGTGAGTTTTAGTACTTTTAGTAATTGTAATCAAGTATGTACATTGGTTTTGAATTGTAAATAAAATATATTGCTTGGTAAACATTTTAGAGTTAAATATCAAAAGGCTGAAAAATGTTGACCAAGGTTGACCGCGAACCGAGTCAGTTCGCAGGACAAAGGTGGACTGCGAACCGAATCAGTTCGCATGACAAGTTTGTACTGCGAACTGAGTGAGTTCGCTGGGCCGTCATGGGCTGCGAACCGAGTCAGTTCGCAGAGCCCACGAGCCTGCGAACCGAGACGAGTATATTCGAAAAACTAGATTTTCATGTTCAGGACTTTTGCTATTTTCTGCCCAACGAAGTTGCTGCGATTCCAGAGAGTTTTTTTAGTGTCTAAAGGCTAGGTATTGATAGATTAACAAGTATTATAATCGATACAAAGCAATTAGATAATTGATTCGCTAATATATTGCGAAAGAATTCGTTATAGATCCTATAACTAGTATTGAGGGATTCCGCACCTTAATACCATAGATAACCTCGTTATCGATCCTATACATACGGACTTACAATTGGTATCAGAGCCTGAGGTTAGATACGCTTTGGTTCGAGGTTATTTAGGATAATAACGTGTGATTTCGGGTTGTTTTTATTGCATTACGTCTTTATTTACGACCAAAATCATTCTCTGGACGTTTTTAGTTTGGTTTACGATCGAAAACCACAAGTTTTAATCGTAAAAATAACTGACTTTTCGTTTTTGGGTTTTTCAGCCGTTTCGCGAACTGAGTTTAGGGTTTCAGCCGTTCCTGCGAAGTGAAAGCTGCGAACCGAACTGAGTTCTTGCGAACCGAACCGAGTTTGCGAACCGAACTGAGAATTGCGAACTGAGATTTGCGAACTGAGTTGAGTTTTGCGAACCGAGATCTCTTGCGAACCGAACCGAGTTTGCGAACCGAACTGAGAGTTGCGAACTGAGAGTTGCGAACTGAGTTAAGTTTCTGCGAACTGAGTTTTGCGAAGTGAGTTCCTGCGAACTGAGATTCCTGCGAACTGAAACTTCTGTTTTTTGTGACTTTTTAACTTTTGTGATTGACAAAAATGTCTGACTTAAGTAAAATGATTGAGATGGACCACGAGATTGGAAAATCTAATGTTCCACCTAAATTGCTTAGACTTGAGGATTACTATGGATGGAAAGACAGGTTTGAATCATACTGTCGATTCCATGATTTGTCAATCTGGATGTGTATCAAAAATGGATACACTGCACCTACAACCGTTGTTGAAAATGCAACTGTAATTGTTCCCTACAATCAAATGAATGATAACCAGAAGAGAGACTTTGAGATTGAAAACAAAGCACATTCTTCAATCAAAATGAGTTTACCTAAGGAAATCAATCATCAATTGAAATCTTTTCACACTGTTAGAGCATTCTGGATTGCTCTTGAGAAAAGATGTGAGGGAAGTCCACAAGTAAAAGCAGGCAAGATGAATCTCCTAAAGAAGCAGTTTACTGTGTTTAAAGCTTTTAAGGGAGAAGATCTTGATGCTTACACCACAAGATACTACCATCTGTTGAGTGAGCTAGATGACCATGAGATTTTCTATTCTGATACGGAGAAAACCGACAAGTTTATTGAGGGTTTACCGTATAAATGGGAAATGCATGGAGTTATGCTCAAGGATAATGAAGAGCGGTATGCTACAATGACTCTGGAGCAAGCTATTGATAAGCTCAGAGGTTATGATTTCACCAACAAGACGAGAGAGTCAGATTCTGATCAATTACAGAATCCTGGACTATATCATGGAAAATCAACTCTCTCAAATGCATCATCCAGTTCGACCACTACTTTACTAGTTGGTGATACTGGAGAAAAGGGTGAATTGATAACTGAGGATTTGTGTTTTATCGCTTCATCTGGAAGTGATACAAAAGAAAAATCTACTGAGAAGTCACCTCAAGGGCATCAGAAGATGCCGATGAGTGTGAAATCTGCTGAACAGCAATTGTCTGTTCTTGCTTCTTTTGTCGCTTCCTATGAGAATTAAATTCAAGGGAAAATCAATGATCCAGCTATGTTTGATGAAGATTATGATCAGATAGACCCTGATGACCTTGAAGAAATGGATCTCCAGTGGCAACTAACTATGGTGTCAAGGAGAGTTAAAAATTTCTTGAAGCGTACTGGTAGAAAGGTGGTTGGAAATTGACCAGGGTTTGACAAGTCCAAAGTTAAGTGTTATAACTGTCAAGGTTACGGACACTTTGCTAGGGAATGTCAACGACCAAAGGTTGATGTCAGCAATGGAAGACAAGGCTCGGGAAGTTCTTTAGCATCCAAAGCCTTGGTGGTTCAACAGCTAGATGGTTCTTATGATTGGTCTGCTCAGCCTGAGCAAGCTCTTATGGCTGAGATAGATGATCAAGAGAAAGCTGCTGAATCTACATCCTATATGCCGACTGATGTGGATTATCATGTAAGGGTGCCAGAAGTCACACCAAAAGCAAGTGATGATGATGTGCTATACATGGATTCAACTGAGGATATGAGTCCAGATGATTTAGTAGCACATATGGCTGAACTTCAAACAGACAAGAAAAGGGTATGTCTTGATTTGCTTACTCTTGTTGATGTCTGTAATCTAGTTACTAGTTTGCAATCACAAGTTAGTGTATTTGCTGATTCATATAATACGATGAAATCTGAATTAGAAATTGCTAAATGTGATGCTCAAAGGTTTAGTGAGGATAAACTAGCTCTAAAAGAAAAGATTAAGTCTGATGCTGCTGATAAGACCACTTTAAGAGACACTATAAATGAGCAATGTGTTAAGATTGATGGTTTGTACTTAAATCTAATGGACTTAAATCAAAGTATGGCCAATAAAGATAATGAGTTAGCTGAGTCAAAACTGAAATTGGTTGAGCTTAATCGTAAGTTTGAGAGTTATAGAACCTCTTCTTTAACTATGGACTCTATAATTGATGCTCAACGTAGTGTTAAGGATAAGACTGGATTAGGATACACTGATGTACCTCCTCCATTCAATTCAAATTACACTACTTCTGTTGACTTAGAAATGATGGATGTAGATGCTAAACCTGAGAATATAGTAACTAAGAAGTCTGAAAAGTTAGAGACACAGAAGGTTGTTCATAAAGATCTATCATCTGATGTTAGTAAGAACACACCATTCCCTAAAGTACAATTTGTCTCGAGTGGAATGATGGTTGATACTGACATAAATGATAAGGTTATTAAGGAACAAGATGTACCTTTAGTGTCTGAAACTCAGACTGAACACGAAAAGGCAAAAGGGGTTAAGTCACGAAAGCATAAATCCTGTTTCAAATGTCACCAAAAGGGACATGTGGCTTCTTGTTGTCCTAACAAGAAGTTGGAAACATCGATTAGGCTCGTGAATAACAATGAGACACCAAAAGTCTCTAGTTCAATTGTAGACAGGTTAGGTACCAAACCAGGATTAGGTAGTAAACCTGTGAACATTCTGAAAAGAGATGTTACTCATAGTGTCTCTCCGCCTAAACCTAAACGATCTTATTCTCTAAATGACACTAAGCCTAGAGATAAGACACCGTCGAGAGTTAGGACTCCAAGTAGAAACCATAGTCAATTTGAAAGTGGTTCTACTTCACATACACATAAAGTTGATTATGTGCCTAAGAGGTTTTCAACTCACTCTCCTCAGAGGCATAAGACTTCAGATCATCAACAACCTCTAACTTCTTTAGCAGTTACCAAGACTATTGACAATAATAGTTATGGTTACTTTAAGGAAGTTCAGATTGTGGATGATAAGGGACAAGCCAAGACCGTAATGGCTTGGGTCCCTCTTAAGAACTAATTGTGTACAACTTGTTATGTGCAGGAGCAGACTGTGAACAAGGACAGCTGGTGGTATGTAGACAGTGGTTGTTCTCGGCACATGACAGGTGAAAGAAGTCTACTGAAGGACTTCAAAGGTGGGATGAAACAGCGAGTTCATTTCGCTGGTGATAAAGGAGGAGTAATAACTGGGAAAGGAAAAGTTTCAAATGGAACTTTGACTCTAGAGGATGTGAATTACGTTGAAGAACTAACTCACAACCTAGTGAGTGTTTCCCAAGTCTGTGATAAAGGTCATTCTGTACATTTCAATGAGACAGAAGCCTTAGTCCTGAAGCCGGGTTTCACCATTCCGGAAAATTGGATATTGATGAGGGCTCCAAGGAAGAAGGACATTTATGCCATCAACATGGCTGTTCCTAATACTTCAATGGAATCTACATGTCTTTTATCCAAGGCTTCAGATGCAGACGCACTTTTATGGCATAGGAGAATGGCTTATCTGAACTTTCGAAAAATGAATTATATAACCAAGAATTGTTTAGTTCTGGGTGTACCACAAAAACGTTTCGAGTCTGAAGATAAGTGTGTTCCTTGCATGAAAGGAAAACAACATAAAAAACCACACAGATCTAAGACTGAAAACTCAATCTCCTCGCCATTTGAATTGCTACATATGGATCTTTTTGGCCCAATAAGCAAAAGAAGCATAGGTGGCAAATGGTACTGTTTAGTTGTCACATATGATTTCTCTAGATTCTCTTGGGTATTCTTTTTGGGATCTAAGGATGAGACTCCCGGTATTCTTATGGAGTTCCTAGATCTAATAGAGAATGTCTATAGAACACGAGTTAAGAGAATTCGTAGTGACAATGGAACAGAGTTCAAGAATTCAACGTTCAATGTCTATTGCTTAAGCAAAGGAATACAACATCAATTCAGTGCATCGTATGAACCTCAACAGAACGGTGTTGCTGAAAGGAAAAACAGAACGTTGATTGAAGGAGCTAGAACAATGCTTGCAGATTCAAGGCTTCCGGTCATTTTCTGGGCTGAAGCGGTGAATACAGCATGTCATGTTCTGAACAGGGTTCTTACGGTTAAAAAGCAGAATAAGACTTGTTATGAGCTTTTGAACAATAAGAAACCAAACTTAAAAGGGTTTGAACCCTTTGGAGTTTCTTGTACTTTGCTGAAGACTAGCACTCAACCGAAATTTGGTGAGAAGGCTGACGAAGGATATTTCCTAGGTTATGTGCCTAATTCACCAAACAAACGTGTCTTCAATAAAGCAACGGGACGTGTGGAGATAGTTTATAACATTGAAGTTACGAGCTACACACATGACGTACATAAGGGATTAGATTGGCAATTCGACTATTCAGATCTCTTTAAGTCTTTTAATGTCCCAATCAGTGACTACAAAGCTGACTCAGAAATCTCAGAACATTTATTGTCGGGTGATGGGGATATTGGCCCTGCACCAACATCGAATGTTCCTAGAGATACAACTTTTGTAGATCATAATCATGCTTCAACGAGTGCCACACAACAATCTTCTGATGAAAATATACCTCTATTGAAGGAGATTGGCACAAATCTAGAAGAAGAAATAGAACTTGAACCAGTGACGACAACAAGAACTAACAAAAATCATCCAATTGAAAATATCATTGGTGATCCGAATGCACCGGTTCAAACCAAGTCTAGTGTATCTGAGTACACTAGCCTATATGCTGAAATGAAAGAGACAGGGGTTACAAATCTATGTCTATATTCATGCTTTATCTCACAAGTTGAGCCTAAGAATGTTCAAATGGCGTATGACATTCATTTGCTTTTTACCTAAGGGGAATCGCCTTCTATAAAGTACAAAAAGAATATAAATCATAAAAAGTTTAAGTTTTTATTTGCTGGGAAGTGATAGTACATTGGGAGAATAAGCTTAATAATAATAAGTATAAGTCTTAAGTTAGATATGTTAGTAGATTCTGGTAAGTCACATTAAAGTTACATCTTTACAACCAGGACGGTACTTATATTTATTGTGTTATACACCTTTCTCCACATGTTATAATTGGATAAGAATAAATTTATGTCTAGACATATTCATTATATGATGTACTGGTAGGCAAATTATGCTATGATTTCTGAGCATTTAATAGGCATTAATTCTCTTGCATGTTATCCAGTGTGACCTATTATATGATGTATGACATAAGTCTTAATTTGAGATTGATAGTATCGTCATACACTGTTATCAAAATATGAATATATGAACTGACAAATAGTTAGAATAATGACTATTAGCAAAACTACTGGTGACTTTGTTGTACTATGTACAGATCTGAAGCCTTTAGTTTCGCCAATGGTCTCAAACCTATTTTGCTCATACTAAGGGATCTTCTGTTGTACTTCGTACAGATCTAGAACCTCTAGTATCTTCAAAATCTGTTTAATGTTTGTCAAAAACCTTCAAATAACTCAAGGATATGTTATATGTTACGAAAAGTGCATCATTTAGTAACCTCTACCTTGAACATAAATGATACAGTGTTATGAGTTATACTTGATTTCTCAGTATATCATTTATTGGCCCGCACTAGTTAACATGCATACTAACAATAAAGGTTTGCTTGGAAATCGTTGAATAATTTGTTTATATGGATCATAATATCGGTAATCATCTTGAACTGTCGATGACAAATGAACGTTCACTTTGGTGAATAATACATTCTCATTAATATAATAGTATGTTCAAAGAACATGTTATTCCATGTGGATAAAGGTAACTAAGTTATAATCTTATAAATATAAGTTCATAAATGGTTAAGTTGTAATTTTTCTGTAACTTATTTGATTTTCATGTACTAACAATCTTCTTAGACTTGTTTAATAAATAATAAGGTATAGCTTATTCTTCCTAATATGATCCCGATGCAGATAAACTCTTGACGCCAAAAATATGTAGTGTTTATTCTTTTTGTTTTTATTAATAAAATGGTACTTGATACCACTCATTAACTTGTTTATTTATTTAGTACGTTTTTATTTTTGGTTTGTATTTATCCTTTGAAAAATAAGTTAATCTGTCATTTATTGTTCTGTGTTGAATAAATGTGACAAAAACGCATTGGAAAGTTCAATATATTAACTTGCAAAAGTTCAATTTATATTTCCAACTAAATTTGCTTGAAAAGTCAAAATTGCGAAGTTGACTAGTCAACGTTGCGAATTGAGTTTTGAGTATAAAAGGAACAGGTCCTGCGAGCCCACATCTCACTTTCCAAACATTCACTGCGAACTGAAAATCTAATCCTGCGAGACGAATATTGCGAACCGAAACGAACCTCCTGTTTCCTAAAATTTTCGACACTTTCGTTCAATAATCGGTTTTTCACTCCGGACAACATTTACTTCTTTCAATTTCGCATCATTTGAAGTAAGTATCACTTGATTTCACCGTTTAATTCATCCTTAATCGAAAAATATAAGTTTCGGAGGTTTTGGTTTCGAATCTCACGGATTTCTTCGAAATGAGTGAAGATTAAAACCTAAAACTTATAAAACTTGTTAATCGGTATATAATAAACATGTTAATACCATTCAATTGCGTTTAAAAGTGTTCGATCATCGACTTCGAATTTCTTGGTGAACCAGACGCTCCTGCGAACCGAGCTCAATCTCAGTTCGCAGCGAACCCAGCATCTTTGACTTCGGTTGACTGCGAAGCGAACCCATCGGGTTGACTTTGCTTGACCGAAGCGAAACCAAAAGTTTGACTTCGGTTGACTGCGAAGCGAACCCATCGGGTTGACTTTGCTTGACCGAAGCGAAACCAAATGTTTGACTTCGGTTGACTGCGAAGCGAACCACATGGTTGACTCGCGTTGACTGCGAAGCGAACCAAATGGTTGACTCGCTTTGACCTGCGAAGCGAACCCAACAGGGTTGACTTTGTTTGACTAACCTTAATATTTTTAACGTGTACTCTATTTGTGACTTGTTAACTGTTTGTTATATGTTTCGACTTAAGATCTTTTTGTTATAAGTGAAATGCATATAATTTATTAATTATGTTCTATTATATCGAAAGACTTCCGACTCATATGTAGTCGTGCGGCGTGTTCCGATTTACTATCGGCGGTATAATATTTCGGATTCATTACTAGGACGTACGAACGATGTATATAATTTAGAGAATATAATTGAAAATTAAGTCTCGTATGCTTAATCGTTCAATTACGTTCAGTAAATTAAGTTATTAATTAATAGTAAACGTCGATGTTTGGTGATCTCTTTTGTTCACAATACATAAACGTTTAAAATTCATTAATGTTCGATAAGTGTCCTATTATTTGATCTAATTGCCATTTGTGTATATCTTATGACTACAGATATGGCTGCTCGATCTTTCACTCCTGCTCACAACATATTGGTGAACTTAGATGTAAATGAGCGTGGAGCTGCACGTTTCACAGAGATTTTGACGTATTTAGCACGTTCGAGAATTCGATATGCTATTACGGAATCTCCGCCATTGTCCCGAGATCTTCTGGAACAATTCTGGGAAAATGTCGTATTTGACGGTGCAGTAAACCCTCCAGTTATTCGCACGAGGGTTAACAACCATCCAGTGGTATTCTCTGCTGATGATCTGAGACAGATTCTACATCTGGGATCAGTTGATCAGGAAGCTGGACCTTCAGTGTACACCTCTGACTTCATTGAGGGTGCACTAGGTAGAATGGGTTATTCTGGACCCAAGAGAGGCCGCCAGTTTGTAAAGGCGTTTGTACTCGGCCAGTGGAGATTTCTCTTCCACATTATTGTTACCATCTTTGGTAACAAGAAGGGAGGATACGATGAGTTGAGTCCCGAGCTTCTCTCAGGCTTGCTGTCACTGGTATATAACAAACCATACAGCTTCTCCTCATACCTCTTTAACTCCTTCATTGGGCAGATAACTGGCACTGTTCGATCAAAGTTCATGGTATATCCGCGGTTCTGCATGCTTATCCTTAAACACTGTATCCCTGATCTTCCAGGATTTCAGCCAGATCTGCGTGTAGACACCATTGGATTAAGGACATACAATGCGTGCTTTCTTCATTCTTCCAGACGTCCGGATCAGGTCAAACCTGAAGCTTGCGACTTGTTCGGTCATCTTCTAGATGCCGCATATGTAGCTCAACCAAATAATAATTGGTTGGATGATGAAGCCCAACCTGAAGTACGACCTCAGCCAGCAGTTGTGGCTCAAAACCTTGGGCCGCAAGAGCTTATAGAAGATGTTATACATCAAGCTGGACAACCTTACATTGCGGCTCAGGTTTTACATGAGGTTCTATTGGAGAACGATGATGCTACTGATCCTCTCCTATGTGAGATAGATCAATATCAGGTATTATTAACATAATCATTGTTCAAACGTACATGTAATTTATAAGTTACTTATCATCTATTATCATTCATCATGACTAGGCTCCTGAAGCTGTAGACCCAGAGGTCATTCGACCTGAGGGTGAACAGGATCAGGCGAGTCTGGATGTTGGGCCCTCTAATGCCTTTGGCAAAGATGGTGCTACCACATCTGACTCCGACAGCGAGGAGACTGATGATGATCTTCCTCGTCCTCCTACTTTTTCGGGTATTCCGGCGGGAATGATCCGAAGAGGTTCCAAGCTAATCATGGATCCTGCCTTAAAGGGCAAGCGCAAAGTTGATGATATGGATCCTGATTTTTGCATGCTTGACGAGGACACTGATGTCGAAGAGGATCACTCTCTTCAGACACAACGCCGAAAGCGCATTCGTTCTGCTACTTCTCAGCTGACGATTGGCGATTTGGCTAGTCCAGGTTATTTTTTACCCTTATTATTCTCTTTTGAATGTTGTGCGTTCTACATATGAGAAACTGAGATAGATATTTCTATAACAGTCGCTCCAGATACACAACAGCAGGCTAGACCTGCGGTGCAACGTCCGAGTGCTCCGGTATCTGAAACCTCAGAGAAGGTTAGAGATACGAGTACTTATAGCTATTCAGAGATTGAGACAGTTTATTCTGTTACTTTTACTGATAACTATTGTCTAACAGGAGCCTGCTGCTGACGTTACCGTCACGATTCAGACTACTAAAGCTAGTAGAATCGTAGCTCGCTTACTCCTTACGGATGTTGCCACCCAGATTGAACAACATAATGTTCAACCTGGAACCACACCTACACCCCAGGCTACTACTTCTGTGAGAGCTTCTGAGCGGATTTCTAGTTTGGAACTTCGGGTTCGGATATTAGAGACTCAGAATGCTACTCTTGCAAAGGAGCTTGCAACTCAAGGCGAAGCCTACACTCATCTCCTGAAGTCTCATATGCTTTCTATCAGAGAGTCTGAAGATCAGCAGAAACAGCTTGATCGACTGCAAGGCCTTGTCACAAATTTATTGAAGGGCAAGTCGCCTCAGGGGGAGATCTTGCTATTTAATGAGGCATGCAGAGAAGATGAACTGAGAAGGAAGAGACGAGATGATACAGACGATGATCCCAATGCACAGAAAGATAGAGAGCCGACTGGTCCTTCAACGACTGGTGAGCCTTCTACCATTCAGGGGGAGTCTGAGCCTGCTGGGACAAGTGGTGTTGGTGGTGATGGTGCTGGTACTGCTGCTGGTGCTAGTAATGTTGGTGAGAAATTCACCACAGAATAATTTTTATATGTATTCTTAGATTGATTGTAATAACTCTTATAATCAATGAAACACTTACATTAAAAATTATTATTTGTTTCATGTTCATATAATATAAGATTAGTTATATACGATTTAGACCTGAGATGTTATGTTACAGGTTAAAACGATATAAGACTAATTATATAATACTAATTATATAAGATTTTGACTTGAGATTTATCTTGACAAGTTAAAATTATATAAGATTAGTAATCGATAGTGATTTCGTGAAAGAAATGATAAAGAAACTCTTGATAAAAGAATTTATATTATTCATTTGATTCATGACATATATATCACTTGTAGATATGAATGATGAAAGCGATTCTGACACTGAAGTCGAAGAAGAAGTAGATTACGATCTAGAGGAGGGAGAGTTTGTACCTCCTGAAGATTGGACTTCTATTTCTTATGTTGGGTTAGACGAAGGTGTAGATCCCGATGCTAATATCGATGAACACATCGTGAGCCCTTCAAAGACTAAAGTCGTTATTCAGGAAGAAGACGGAGAAAGAGTGATTGATTTAGATGAAGATCTAGACGATTCGACTGATTCTGAAGATGATCTTCCTGATAAACTCAAAAATAATCCGATGTTTAGGCCTTTGGAGAAGAAGAAAAAGGAGAAGACTAGGATTAGTGAAGTGGATATCTCTGGAAAGCGTATACCTAGAAGAGGTGTTATTGGTTGGTACTTCGACGCAGATTTGCAGCTTTTTGCTATAAAGAGATTTGACGGAGTTCAATACTTTGAGAAGAAGCTAGCTGTCTTCAGTTCTTTGCCGAGATTTGAAATCCGAGACTTGGCTAGATTGGAATTAAATAACCCTAGTAATGATCCTTTTGGAAGATATGTCGAAAAGATTATCAAGACTGAGGGTTGGTCAATGAAGTTTGAAAGAATTAAGCCAAGAATCGGAAAGACAATTAAGCTTGAAGAAAGAAGCGAAAGAACAGGAAGGCGTCGTAGAAAGAAGATATATCCAGCTGTGAAATGCATGCAACAGATTCCACTAAAGACAATGCCTCAAGACATCTTAGGAAATTTGAAGAGATGGTCTGTAGATTCAGTGACTGGGGAAGCTCTCATGTTCGAACACGATGATGAAGTTGAAAATGAAGAGAGAGAGATCTTAAAGATTTATGATCGTCGACATCTGATGAACCTATCAAAGGCTGACCTATTGATGTTACACAAGAATAGGATCACGGCGATTGAAGGTTGGGAAGATGTTGCACGAGATTATCAGTCAATGGTGAAGACATGCATTAAGCTGAAGATATATGCAGGTAGCAAAATTTACAACTGATTACCAAAGACAACTTGAAGACAAAGACTTAAAGATGCTAGAGCTATTGTCAAGGGGGAGTCTGTTGAGACATGTTTTGTGACAACAGATCTAGCTTGTAATAGTGAGTTTTAGTACTTTTAGTAATTGTAATCAAGTATGTACATTGGTTTTGAATTGTAAATAAAATATATTGCTTGGTAAACATTTTAGAGTTAAATATCAAAAGGCTGAAAAATGTTGACCAAGGTTGACCGCGAACCGAGTCAGTTCGCAGGACAAAGGTGGACTGCGAACCGAATCAGTTCGCAGGACAAGTTTGTACTGCGAACTGAGTGAGTTCGCTGGGCCGTCATGGGCTGCGAACCGAGTCAGTTCGCAGAGCCCACGAGCCTGCGAACCGAGACGAGTATATATGAAAAACTAGGTTTTCATGTTCAGGACTTTTGCCATTTTCTGCCCAACGAAGTTGCTGCGATTCCAGAGAGTTTTTTTAGTGTCTAAAGGCTAGGTATTGATAGATTAACAAGTATTATAATCGATACAAAGCAATTAGATAATTGATTCGCTAATATATTGCGAAAGAATTCGTTATAGATCCTATAACTAGTATTGAGGGATTCCGCACCTTAATACCATAGATAACCTCGTTATCGATCCTATACATACGGACTTACATGGGTGATGAAGTTCTTTCCACAGATTGAGCAGGGTTCCCGGAGTGTTTGGTACTGGATGAAGGTGATGAAGAAACTGGGGTGTTCTTGCTAAAATCGTGCAAGTGTTGAGAGAGTTTGAGAGAAATTAGATGAAGTGTTTTGAGTGTGAATGTATAATTCCTGCTGAGGTTAACAAAAAGAATAAGGGGTGGAGTGTTTAAGTTTACTATCCGGGATTTTGATTGGGTGAAGGTGGAGGTGATTTTATGGGAAGTGTAAGTCAATTGATTTTGTTTATGGGAAATAGGTTTGCTGGCCGTTTTTGAGAGAAAAGAGGTAATCATAACCCTTTTTGCGTGCACGGTTTAACTCTATTTCAAATCTTAAAGTTCCTTTTTACAGAATACGAATGGTTACTTATCTTTTATTATTACTTAAAAAAGCTTTTATATCGGGTAGGAGGGTTTGCTGTGTGTGTGTGGGTAACACTTGATTGGTCTTAAAATCGTTTAAGCATCTCACTGGTAATAGATTGACACTTAGTATTTCATGATTTGTTCGGGACATTAATGTGTTAACAGTGGAAACTTTGAACTAACAGTGGAAATGGTGATTTGTGCTAGCAGTGTTAACTACTTAGCAGTGGTAACTGAATGTCAAGCAGTATTAATTAATGCGGGCAGTAGAAACTGGACTAACGGTAGTAACTGAACTAGCAGTGGAAACTGACTAGCAGTTGTAACACAAGCAGTAGTAACTCGACTACCAGTAGAAACTCACTAGCAGTAGAAACTGAGCTAGCAGTTGAAACAATGAGAGCAGTAGTAACTATTAAGAGCAGTGTTAACTATGAGAGCAGTATTTACCATGAAAGGTGAGAACATTATTAACTCAACTACCAGTAGAAACTGACCAACAGTTGAAACTGAGGTAATTTGTACTAGCAGTATTAACTTGACGTTGTACTGGCAGTATTAACTAGACTTTGTACTGGCAGTATTAACTAAAGAATTTGCTCTAACAGTATTAACTTAGGATTTGTACTGGCAGTATTAACTGAAGTATTTCTCGAACAGTATTAACTTAGAATTGCACTGGCAGTATTAACTGAAGAATTGCTCTAACAGTATTAACTTAGGATTTGTACTGGCAGTATTAACTGAAGAATTGCTCTAACAGTATTAACTTAGGATTTGTACTGGCAGTATTAACCCGGTAAGAGGTATAAACTTTTAACCAACAGTATTAGCTGCGACTACCAGTATTAACTTTTGATTAGCAGTATTAACTATAATTTCTTAAGAAGGCCGGGTCCAGATTTAGGTGGAGATTAAGTTAAGTATTAACCTGGTATTTTTGGTGGTTGTTACACAGAGACTGAAAAGACTGAGGTTATAGAAGAAGTGTCAAGGACTGCAAGTATAAATTTGGATGATGATACTGTTGAAGTTGATTTAGATGGAAGAACAGAAGAATTAAGAGGTGATGATGATGGTGAAGAGGTGAATATGCCTGAGGTAATAGCTGCAACTGAAAAGGTTGTTACAGATAGGTTTGCTCAGAAATTTAGCAGGAAGAAAAGTGTACCACAGATTAAAGCTAAGAAATTAGGAACAGGAAGGAAGATTGAAACTCATAAGAAGAAACCATCACAACCATCCTTGCCTGGTTTCACAATCCGAGAGCCTGCTGCAACACCTACATTCCAAAGGGATTTACCTCACATTGACCCAAAGGAAAAAGGGAAAGGCAAGTTAGTGGAAGAGCCTAAGCCTAAAAAGAAATCAAAACAAATGCCTGCTGCTACTGCAAATGATGAAGAATATGCACATAGGCTACAGGCTGAACTGAATGCCGAATTGGGAACTGGTTTGATAAGAGTTGAGGTTGAGCCCGATAGATTTGTTATGATGACAAAGGAGGAAGTGAATAGGTTTGATGAGTGGATGTTAAGAAAGGAGAAAGAAGAATCTGTTGAGTATTTGGTGGGTCAAGTTAAGAAGAAGAAGGCTGAGCAAACAAGAATGAAGAAAGCAAGCAAGTCAATGACCATTGCACAGAAAAGAAGAGACTTATATAACAAGTTGAAGTGTACAATCCCTGCTGGGGTGTTAAAGAAAATGACATATCAAGAGATGGCCAGGGCATATGAAAGAGATATCTTTGTGCCTTATCAAGAAAATCAGAGAAAGGAAAAGGAGTTGAAGAAAAAGAAAGAATAGGAAGAGTTGGTTAATGATTTGGAGAGAGATGAAGGGCAATTGAATGATTTGAAGATTATACATCCAGTTGCTGCAGAGCCAATAACATGGGATTTGCCAGAGATTGTTGATTGGATGGTAATTAAACTGCTGATACCTAAGAAGGAGGAGAAAATTAAAATAGTTAGAGCTGATGGGAGTGAATCCTTCTGGAGGTCATTAAAAGAAATTTTAAGAAGGTTAAGTAGAGCAGATATGGTGAAAATGTATGAGATAGGAAAGAAGAAAATGGATGGAAAAAGATTTGATAGTATTATTGAAAAAATCACATGGGATTGGATAAAAATGATGTTTGAGCCAGAAGAATTTCCCTTTCAGTTTGGAACTTTTAAAGTTGTGAGAATGTGGATGTATTTTGAGGTGTCTGGAGTACATCAAGTTATTTTGGAAGATGGTGAGATTACAGATAGAGAGTATGATATGAACTTAAGTTTGTTGAGAAGTTTAAGATTAGCTAAATTAAATTCTTCTGTATGTAATGAAGTTGCTAAGGAATTGATATATATGATATTAAATCAGATTCACAGAAAAGAACAATTGGGAAAGAAATCTAGAAATTGGTTTTGAAAGCATCTTCAAGAAGTTATAATGGAGAATTAGAAGAAACTTAATGCTGTAGATGACAGATTAAGTTTAGGGGGAGATTGTTAGGATAAACTGATTCGGGTTTAGATTACCACTGTTTGTTAAAACTGGAGATACAGTGATTACCACTGAAGGTTGAAGATTAACACTGATGGTGAAGATTACAATTGTTTGAAGAATAGAAGTTACAACTGCTACAAGGATTAACACTGATAGTTAATTTGGTTAAGTAGTTACCACTGTTTGTGTAATTACAACTGTTAGTGTATTTTATAGTGGTTAACACTGTTAGTTGAATTCATAAATGAAATAGTTACCACTGATGGAAGTTTGTTTCCACTGAATGTTCAAATGTGGTAGTTAACACTGTTTATGACTTTGTGATAAGAATGAGTTTGTTATGGAAGTTATCTAATTCCATAATAATAGGAGATTGTACAGGACTCTATGTGTTATAAATAGAGATCCTTAGAACCTAGAATAGTATATACGAAATTAGTGAATAAAATAGCGCAGCTTCAAGGTGTAAACCCTAATACAAAAGTGTATTCGTCTTATTCATATTAATAAGATTGAGGCTTTGATTTTAATATTTGTGTTTCGTTATTTATTATTCTAAATATTTATCTTTGATCTTTCTAATATTATTGAGTGTTATTCCGCAACTTCTCAGTAATAATTCAAAGCTTGTTCAAGTTATATTGAATTGAAGTAAAACGGGACTGTCAGACTATACCACCTTTCCTACAGACATCCCACTCACACCAACTCCTACAACACAACCTATACCACCAGCACCTCACATCCTCAACCAACTGCACCTCCCATAACACCAACAACTCACCTTCCCCAATCACACTCAACACCGACACCACCAAATCCTACAACACCCTCCACGACTCCAACAACCCACCGTACTCAACCCACTCCACCTCCTCGACAACACCCTCTCAACCTTCGTCAAAATCCAAAGCCTCGTGTCCCATATAGTCCATCTGCCAAAAACGTCACAACTAAACCCACATAGGAACCGCGGATTTTTTGGTACATCACATTCATGCGTATTATTATCTAGAGTCTTAATGAATATGTATTCATCCAATATAAAGGATTAGTCAATCAAATAATAGATAGTAAACGAAATACTTATACAAAAAAATGCGGGAGAGATAAAAAAGTGGATAGTTCGACCGTGGAATTTCTTTGTTTCTGTATTTCTGGAATATGAGTGTGTGAAAACCCTCATGATTTTTTGAAAAAGTTTCCTACTTCTACATCATTATTTGAGTAAAGTTTTAATAATTGGTCCATTCTCAGTCTCGGTAAAGTCCATCTCGTTGCGATAGAAATGAACAAGAACTTCTCCGCAAAGTCGTAAGACCATGTATGGGGGAACCAACTTCGTTCACAACTGCGAACAAACATCCAGAGTGGCGACAATCCATAGTAGAAGAATACATTTCTCTCCTAAAAAATAACACCCGGACTCTAGTTCCATACGTCTCTAACACCAATGTCGTTGACTCGAAGTGGATTTTTAAGATACAAAGAAACCAAAATGGCAAAATCTCACGCTACAAGGCACGTTTCATAGCAAAAGGTTTTAGTCAACAGTTTGGTATCGATTTCAACGAAACTTTCAGTACGGTGATTATGTATACAACAATACGAGTGGTCCTCTCGCTTGCTGTTACAAAATAGTGGCCTCTACGACAACTCGATATTCAGAATGCCTTTCTACATGGTAATCTCACTTAAACAGTGCAAGTAAAACAGCCACAAGGTTTTGTCGATCCCAATCGTCCGAATCATGTATGCCTTTTTGTTGGTGCATATTTGTATGTCTGTCAGTTGGTCTTAGCTTGTAATAGTTTTTTAAGTAATTACGACGTTTTGTTTATTATTAGTATATTACAAGTTCTGTTTAGGCGACACAGAGCCTGTGTCGCTTATGCGACACAATGCTTGTGTCGCATGAACTGGCTGTGCGACACAGAGCTTGTGTCGCAGGTCAGTTTCGGTTTTCCTAGAAATAGAGCATTTTGGCCTCATTTGTGGGGTTGACGAATCCAGGGTTCCAGAGAGCATTTGTAAAGCATTTCAGTGTATTAAGCTAATTGGCAAATATATCTATATACAAGTTGATTTGCATTTGATTCGTTTTGTGTTTTACGTACTTTATACAATCGTTTGAATTCCGCCTCTCGATTGTTTGTGTTGATCCGGTTAGGTCCAAGACAAGGGAACCTACAAGTGGTATCAGAGCCATAATCTACGGATTTGGTGTTATCGGATCGTGTTAGTACGTGTTTTCGGTTAAAAACGACTAGTTTTTGGAATTAAATCGTTGCATTTCGGGTTAAGGATCTATATTCTAACGTTTCTGGAAGTTTTTGGAGATTTAGCAAAAAGGGTTATGATTACCTCTTTTCTCTCAAAAACGGCCAGCAAACCCATTTTCCATAAAACCAAATCAATTAACTTACACTTCCCATAAATCACCTCCACCCTCACCCAATCAAACTCCCTGACATTTATCATATACACTCTACCTCTTATTCCTTTTGTATCAAACGGCAGATTCACATACACACACTTACTCAAACACTTTCACCCATTTTCTCTCAACTCTTCCCACACATACATCCGGTTTTAACATAACACTCAACATATTCATCACATCTCACCCAGTAATCGGTCACTCCAGCATACTTGCTAAATCTCAACACTTGGTGGACAGAAACTTATCGCTCAACACCCATATCCCTGGTCGAAGAGGTAATCATAAAGTGCAAGAACATTTACATTCTATTCTGCACAACCCACCTATTTTCATTGCATTTACTGTTACATATTATAATATAAGTGCATTAGGGTTTTACACCTGAAAGTCTATAATATTTCTGCATAAAAGCACTCCTAAAAACTATTCAAATATTTACATCCAGTTTATGAAAGTTATGTGTTTTTGGTAAAATAAGAAAGTTGGACAACTTCCTGTCCAGATTTTTAAGTTAGCTTTGGGCACCCGCATTTCCCTCTATTCTTCATAAAAAATGACGACTCTAAACTGAGAATAACTACTTCTAATCTTTCACCAAAAACCTAAATCATACACCAACGACCTAACATTTTGAGGTGTATCAAGAGATGCCCAGAAAACTGTTAAAGCTTTGCTAAAAGGAGTCACAAAACCAACTACAAAACCTGGACAGATTTATTATTTAAAACCGTGGGTAACCAATTTGTACAAACTATTATATTAAAGCATATCACTAGACAATAATAAACACTTTACTACTGGACTAGGTCTCGGTTCAAGCATCTCTTCAGTTTGCAATATTCTCACAGCTTTACCCGTTAACTCAACTCACAAAGGTGAGTTCACTGTCCCCCTTTTCTGATTTCTGTTTTGGGGCTGAAAAGCATGCTTATACATCTTACCAACTTGGTTTTGCTCTTTATTCACTTACAAAATTGTTGATATACAAATTTTATGCGAATTGGAGTATGTCATATTGTTATGCTTGAGTGTTATTGCAAAGTCCCCGGGAACTCACACTACTAATTAACTCGTGGCTACGAGCCGTGGGTATTATGGGTAGCATGCTATTTAGGGTAGACCACCCCTCACTCACACTTCAACGTGGGTGCATAATATCACCATTACTCATGTTGGTTGAAGAACATGGAGCTATAGGGGCAAACCTCGGTCGGATAACCGGTTTAGTAGTGGCCTCAAGGCATGAACATTCACTTCCTTAATTCTCCAATTCTTTTCGCATTGAATTACTTATGTCCTCGATTGGACAGTATCTATATCCCCGATTGGACAAAACTTAGTCCCCGATTGGACAAATTACTTGGTTTATTGGTCATAAAACTGTGAGCTCACCAACTATGGCCAAAGTTGACTCTTTTGTTTTGACATGCTTTTCAGGAGAACGTCGGTAAGCACGGATCATAGGTGGGCTAATGCATGGGATTATGTCGACCAAGCCATTTAATCGAACTTTGATCTAAATTTTTGTAATACATTTGTAATAATGCCGTACACTTTGAACAAATTGATGTACTTTTGATGCCTCCAAGGCTGTTTTATTTTAATTTAAATGGTATGGTTGCTATGTCTTTGTGTTGTGAAATCATTAGCTGTGACACCTCGTGTTTCCGCTTTAGCGGGGTGTGACAAAAGTGGTATCAGAGCCAGGTTATAGAGAATACCAGTTTTTCAAAAATAAAACCAAACTATAACCAAAATTCTTTTTATTCAAAACAACACTTTATAAAGCATTGAACATTACACTTGTGTAACTAATACAAGCATTTCATTATTTAGCCTCAATTAAGCATAGCCTGATCACCTATGACTAATTCGGGAAAAGTAGTGAGAAACTTGGAGTAGTTATCCACGGGTTAATGTTAATGTTTACCCTTACCATGCATGCGCCTCAAATATCGTATGATCCATTCATTGTTATTAGCAACCTAACCCACTTTCATTTTTCAGTCTCATCATGTCCCAGTCATCATCAACCCGTACTCCCTACTCAGCCGATGCATCCGGATACATTACTAGTTGTCCTAGGAATCACTCGCCTAGTACGGAACAAGAAACGAGCAGTGAAGGAACTGCCCAAACCCTTAGGACATCACCAACACCTATTCCACCGCAACCAGCCCAGCCAGGCCCCTGGATTAGGCACACTGCGAGGATGAGAGTGGCTGACCCCGTTAGAGTGACCCTAAGAGCACCAACACAAGAGGTTCCTCCCCAAGAAATGGACCCCCGTACTTCTCAGCCCGTTAGGGGTGAGTACCACGTTGGGAATCAGTCCACCCCTGTCCCGACACGAGTCACCGATAGGTATACGTGGCAGGAACGTATGAACAACTACGTGAACCCTGTCACATCACGACCAGGAGAGGCTTCTTCATCCCGTACGGTTATGGGAATGCCGACGGGGCATAGGGCAGGAATGACCGCGGAAGAGCTCAGGAGAATGTACATGATGACGACAGAGATACACAGCTGTCGAGGGAGGATTGAGCACCAAGGGCAACTCCTGTATGAGATGTCCGAATTGGTGGAAGGACTGTCCCACCAAACGGTCAGGGCCTTGACATCTGCCGATTCGGCCAGGAGGACCGCTAGGAGTTTAGTATGGACTTGCTTGGGGTTGGGTTTGTTGGTGTTGATCATTCTTGTTTGGCTCCTTGTGGTGACCATGTCCTAGATGCACCTTTGAATTGGAAGTAAACTATTGTCTTTTTATTTTATTATTTTGTAATTCGGAAGGCTGAGGGCCGAATATTTATGCATCCCATCCTCGTCTATTTTTCCAAGTAAAGGAATGCTTATGATACTTTAACTTTCTTACACGTTCATTACTACTTTGCATATCCGTTATTGTCAAACTTCACATAATACAACACGCGAAAATTCCAATTATAACTTAGGTTAAACACGTACGTACTACTGAAACAAACTTTGTGAACATCGTAGAATCATGCCTCCAAGAAGAAACCCGAACAACGTGGCTGACCAAATTGCCCAGCAGCTAAACGCGGCAATACCAAATCTCGTCGCCCAAATCACCGCTAGTCTCAACGCTGCTCAAGGAAACCCGGAAGGGCAGACCACCAACAACAACCAAGGATGCAGCTATAAAACCTTCATGTCATGTAGGCCCAAGGAATTCTTTGGAACGGAAGGTGCTGTTGGATTATTGTCATGGATAGAGAGCATGGAGTCGGTGCTCCACATCAGCAAGTGCGCGGCCGGTGATCGAGTCGAGTATGCCGCTTGCATGCTCCAAGGGAGAGCTTTAACTTGGTGGAACAACCAGATCCAGAGCCGAGGTCGTGAAGCCTCGTACAGCCTCACATGGGAGGAATTCAAGAAGCTACTAACTGAAGAATACTGCCCAAAGGACGCACTCCAGAAATTGGAATCTGAATTCTGGAATCACTCCATGACTGGAACCGACATTGATCAGTACACTGCCCGCTTCCACGAGCTTGCTAGGCTGGTGCCACACATGGTTACACCGGAGGAGAAGAAGGTTGACCGGTATATCTGGGGTTTAGCTCCCGAGATCCGAGGAATGGTTACGGCGGCGAACCTGACAACCATACAATCCGCAGTGGTCTTAGCAAACCGTCTAACGAACGACGTAATTAGATCAGGCGGAGCGATAAAGGGGAATGACGCCGGTAAACGAAAGCTGGATAACCATTCAAGGCAAAGAGGTGGCGGTAATTCGGACAAAAGGCAGATGGTGGCAAGGAACTTTGGCATGGCTGTCCAAGGGCCGAAGCAATACAATGGTCCACACCCGAGGTGTAACAAGTGCCATTTCCATCATTCGGGGAATTGCCTGGTGTGCGAAAGGTGTAAGCAGACGGGCCACTTCGCCAAGTATTGCCGAGCCGGAAATGGGAACAACCGACCGAAGGCAGCCTGCTTTGAATGTGGAAGCCAAGAACATCTCAAGAATGCCTGCCCAAAACTGATCAGAGCCCCTAACAACAACGCTGGAAACCAGAGAGGGCCAGCGCGGGGCCGGGCATTTGTCATTGGAGCTGAAGAAGCAAGGCAGGATCCGAATGCAGTGACAGGTACGTTTCTTCTGAACAACCACTACGTATCTGTGCTATTTGATTCTGGAGCAGAAAGGAGTTTTGTCTCGCTGGAGTTTAGGCCATTAATTGAATTGAACTCAGTGAAACTAGAAGAGATTTTTACTATTGAATATGCTAACGGTCACGAATTCGAGGCTAGAGACATCATATTAAATTGTACCTTGAGCCTAGCTGATAAGACGTTTAATATCGATCTAATACCAATTGAGCTGAAAAGCTTTGACGTAGTTGTGGGTATGGACTGGTTAACTAAGGTCCGAGCGGAGATTGGCTGTTTCGAGAAGGTGGTTCGAATACCACTCCAAGACGGAGAAACCCTTGTCATACGAGGTGATAAGCCCGGCAGGAAACTGAACATTGTGTCGGCTATGCAAATGCGCAAGCACCTGGGGAAGCAGTGCTTTGCATTTCTAGCACACGTGGTTGACAGGAGGCCGGGGGAGAAGCGTATTCAAGACATTCCTGTTGTTAGAAATCACCCCGAAGTTTTCCCAAACGACCTACCTGGACTTCCCCCACCTAGGCCAGTCGAATTTCATATCGACCTAATTCCCGGAGCGGCGCCCGTAGCAAAGACACCATATCGTCTGGCACCGTCCGAAATGCAGGAATTGTCAGGGCAACTCCAAGAACTCCTAAGTAATGGACTAATTCGTCCCAGTTCATCGCCCTGGGGAGCTCCAGTTCTCTTTGTCAAAAAGAAAGACGGATCGTTCCGTATGTGCATAGATTATAGGGAACTCAACAAGTTGACGATAAAGAACCGATACCCTCTACCTCGAATCGACAACTTATTCGACCAACTGCAAGGCGCCTCGTACTTTTCGAAAATCGATCTTCGTTCAGGATACCACCAATTGAGAGTCCGTGAAGAGGACATCTCAAAGACAGCCTTTAGGACGCGATATGGGCATTATGAGTTCTTAGTAATGCCATTTGGTCTAACCAACGCACCCGCAGTATTCATGGACTTGATGAATAGGGTATGTCGACCATACCTAGATAAGTTCGTAATTGTGTTCATCGACGACATATTAATTTATTCCAAAAGCAAGGAAGACCACGAGCGACACTTGGAAATAATACTGAAGCTGCTAAAGGAACAGAAGTTATACGCCAAGTTCTCGAAGTGCGAGTTCTGGCTCCGAGAGGTACACTTTCTTGGTCACGTGGTCAACAAAGAAGGAATTCACGTGGATCCAGCCAAAGTAGAGGCCATTAAGAAATGGGAAGCCCCAAGAACCCCTACAGAGATACGTCAATTTCTGGGATTAGCTGGTTACTACCGAAGGTTTATCGAGAATTTTTCAAGGATTGCTAAACCACTAACTAAGCTGACCCAGAAGGCTAAGGAGTTTTCTTGGGGAGAAGAACAGGAAGAAGCGTTTCAGACACTGAAGAGTAGGCTATGTAACGCGCCCATCTTAGCTTTACCGGAAGGAACGGAAGATTTTGTCGTATACTGTGACGCATCGCACCAAGGAATGGGCTGCGTGCTAATGCAAAGGAATAAGGTGATTGCCTACGCATCGAGACAACTAAAGGAGCATGAGAAGAATTATACAACGCATGACTTAGAGCTAGGAGCGGTAGTGTTTGCTCTGAAGATCTGGAGACACTACCTGTATGGTACAAAGTGCACCATCTTCACCGATCACAAGAGTCTTCAGCATATCCTCGATCAGAAGATGCTCAACATGAGACAAAGACGGTGGGTAGAACTACTTGGTGATTACGATTGCGACATCAAGTATCATCCAGGCAAGGCTAACGTCGTAGCGGATGCATTAAGTAGGAAGGAAAAGTTAAGACCCTCGCGAGTGCGAGCATTGGGAATACAAGTTCAGACGAGTCTGAAAACTCAAATCTTGGGAGCTCAAGATGAAGCTATGAGACCGGAGAACATAAAGAATGAGACCTTGCATAACCTGGATCAAAGATTTGAAATCAAGTCCGATGGAGTTCGGTATTTCAAGGAAAGAGTTTGGATTCCGAATACCAATGAACTGAGAAAAATCATTCTTGAAGAGGCCCATAGATCCAAGTATTCAATTCACCCCGGAGCTGATAAAATGCACAAGGACCTAAGGGAATATTATTGGTGGCCAGGAATGAAAAAGGATATTGCGGTATTCGTGGGAAAATGCTTGACTTGCTCCAAAGTCAAGGCAGAGTACCAGAAGCCATCCGGATTATTGCAACAACCGGAAATCCCACAATGGAAATGGGAACAAATCTCAATGGATTTCGTCACGAAATTGCCACGAACGGCAAGAGGACATGACTCTATATGGGTCATAGTGGACAGATTAACAAAATCAGCACACTTTATTCCCATCCGAGAAGATTACAAGATGGACAAACTCGCTCAAATCTATATCGACGAAATCGTTGTACGTCATGGAATACCACTCTCCATCATTTCCGATAGAGATAGCCGATTCACGTCACGCTTATGGCAACAACTTCAAAAGGCTCTAGGCACCCAACTAAATTTGAGCACCGCCTACCATCCACAAACCGATGGGCAAAGTGAGAGAACCATCCAAACATTGGAAGACATGTTAAGAGCATGTTCCATAGATTTTAAAGGCAGCTGGGATACTCACTTGCCTTTAGTGGAGTTTTCCTATAACAACAGCTATCACACAAGCATAGGCTGTGCACCCTTTGAGGCCTTATATGGACGTGAGTGCCGATCACCACTTTGTTGGTTAGAAACCGGTGATAGGAAACTAATCAAACTCGATATTATACAAGAAACAACTGACAAGATAGTTACAATCAGGGAAAGATTAAGGACTGCCAGAAGTCGGTAGAAAAGTTACGCTGACAACCGTAGGAAGCCCTTAGAGTTTCAAGTCGGCGACAAAGTACTTTTGAAGGTGTCACCCTGGAAGGGTATAATCCGCTTTGGAAAGCGAGGCAAACTTAACCCGAGGTATGTCGGACCTTTTGAGATAATAGAAAGGATTGGTCCAGTCGCGTACCGACTTGAGCTACCTCAGGAACTTAGCAACATACACAACACGTTTCATGTATCCAATTTAAAGAAATGTCTGGCTGACGAGACACTTATTGTTCCTCTTGATGAAATTCACATTGATGACAAACTAAACTTCGTAGAAGAACCACTTGAAATCATGGACCGAGAGGTCAAAAGTTTAAAACGAAGTAAGATACCCATTGTTAAAGTTCGATGGAACTCACGTCGAGGTCCTGAATTTGTTGGGATAAACTGATTTGGGTTTGGATTATCACTGTTAGGTCTGAAGAGATCAAAAGAATTACCACTGAAGACTAACATGGTTACCACTGATTGTTGAAGATTAACACTGGTCGAAGATTACAACTGTTAGTTGATTTTGTAAGTAGTTTCCACTGATTATGTAATTAAGACTGTTAGTATATATAAGTGGTTAACACTGTTAGATGTTTATACGGACCTTCACAAATGAAGCAGTTACCACTGATGGAAGTTTGTTTCCACTGAATGTTTGAATGTGGTAGTTAACACTGTTTATGACTTTGTGATAAGAATGAGTTTGTTATGGAAGTTATCTAATTCCATAATAATAGGAGATTGTACAGGACTCTATGTGTTATAAATAGAGATCCTTAGAACCTAGATCAATATACGAAAATTAGTGAATAGAATAGCGCAGCTTCAAGGTGTAAACCCTAATACAAAAGTGTATTCGTCTTATTCATATTAATAAGATTGAGGCTTTGATTTAATATTTGTGTTTCGTTATTTATTGTTCTAAATATTTATCTTTGATCTTTCTAATATTATTGAGTGTTATTCCGCAACTTCTCAGTAATAATTCAAAGCTTGTTTAAGTTATATTTGAATAAAAGGAAATCGGGACTGTCAAGTGGTATCAGAGCTTGGAAAGCTTTGAATACAGAAAGATCTGGAATTTTAGATTAACTTGCTTTTTAAGGTGTAGTTTGTGATTAAGTATTGAATTTAATGGCAACAGAAAACAATGAAGGTATCCAGGTCACTAAAATCCCTATGCTCAGGCCTGATGAGTTTGATCTGTGGAAAATCAGAATCAAACAATATATGCTTCTCACAGATTATCAGATGTGGGAAGTTGTGGTAAATGGTCCTCCAGTTACAATAGATGGTGATGGTGTCAAGCAACAGAGACCACCACCAACTACTGATGCAGAAAGAAAAGTCAGATCTATAGAATTTAAAGCCCTCAGCACATTGTTACTGTCAATTCCTAATGAATACCAAAGAAGATTTGAAGCATGTGATGATGCCAAAGTACTCATGGAGGCTATTGAAAAGAGATTTGGTGGTAATGATAGCACCAAGAAGAACAAAAGATCTCTATTGAAGCAACAATATGAGAACTTTAATTCTGCAAAAACTGAAACTTTAACTCAAACATTTGACAGATTTTCAAAACTTGTTGGAGATCTAGAGAATCACAAGGTAAAAATTGATAAAGATGATCTGAACAGGAAGTTTCTGAGATCATTAGGTGAAGAATGGACAATCTACACTGTAGGTTTAAGACAGAGTGCAGATTTGGAGGTGAAGGAGCTTGAAGATATTTATAATGATTTGAGAAACTTTGAGCCAGAAGTTGAAAGCAAAAAGCAGGTTGTAGGAAACAATCATAATGCTGCTTTTATGTCAGTAGGTGGATCTCAAGTTGATTCAAATCAACAAGGGTCTGCTTATATTTCTGCAGGAGCTGGATCATCTCAAAATAACTCAAATGATCAAATATTAGAATATTTCTTTGCTAGTAATGTGAACTCTTCACTTACTAATGAAGATTTGGAACAGATAAATTCTGATGATCTGGAGGAGATGGATATCAAGTGGCAAATTGCATTAATTACTCAAAGAGCAAAAAGGTTTATGCAAAGGACAGGAAGAAATAATTTTACAAACCAAAGGAATGATGCTGCTTGGTTTGACAAAAGCAAGGTAGAGTGCTTCAATTGTCATAAAATGGGGCACTTTGCAAGAGAATGTAGAAGTCAGAGGCAAGAGCAGACTGGGCAGAGAGCAGGAAGCAATGGAATTCAGAGAAGGAACATACCAGTGCAGGAGAGTACATCAAATGCTTTAATTTCTCAAGATGGGCTTGAATTTGATTGGAGTGATCAAGCTGAACATGAAGTGAAGAATCAAGCCTTAATGGCCATTGCTGAAGAAAACAAGCCATCAGAGGTTCCTTATGAGGTACAAATCAAATTATGTTCTCCTGTATGCAAACAAACTGTTAAACATTATAGAGATTATAATATGAAATTTTGTGAGGAACTTAAGCAATGTGAGATTAAAAGTAGACATACTACAGCTGCAATAGAAAACTTGGAAAATCAAATAAAGGCATATGAAAAGAATGTAACCCAATATGAATATGATCTTAAGTATGCCAGATGGGAGAGAGATGTGTTAAAAGATAAGTTAGAAGCAATAAATCAGAAATTAGTAGAGGTCACATGTGAAAGAGATAATATAAAATTAACAGTAAGTGATCTTGAACATGCTTCTAAAAGTGTAAATCAAATTATCAAATCTCAAATTCATGACAAGATAAAAACTGGGTTAGGATATAATTATGTTTCCCCACCTTATAATAACAACTATTTTCCTCCTAAAACTGATTTAAATTTAAATAAGTTAAAGGCAGGAATAACAGTTGATGTTACAAAGGTTGATCCAGTTATTAACTTGGATAATAAAATTGACTTTGATAAGGTTGAAATTAGAGAATGGAGTGAGGAAGATGAACTCGATTATTCATCTGAAAATAATAACAATTCTAATTCTGAAACAACTGATAGCATAAATTCTGAAAAATCATGTAAGAATATCAAGAAATCAGATACTGGTCTAGTTTTAGAACTCAACAGTGATAAACTAGAAGAGGGTAAGAAAATGTTTCAGGAAAAGAAAAAGAATAATTTGGAAAACATGAAAGCCACGGCTAATAAATCTAAAGCTAGTCTAGGATACATTAGTAATTCAGTTAAAACAGTTAATAAATCTAATAATGTAAAATCTATAAATATTGACTGTGCTGACTGTAAATGTAAAACCAAAATTTCTAAATTACCACTTTCTCACAAATTAAAACCCAGAGGAAATCAAAGAAATTGGAACCAAATGGTTTCACAAAAGTTGGGAAAGAATTTTACAGTGGTAAAGGAGAAATCTTGCTTTACATGTGGCAGAAACAATCATCTTCAACATGATTGTTATTATAATCCTAAGAATCTTCAAAGGATTAGAAAACAACCATGGACAGGAACTGATATGATCAATAAGCAAAATTTTAAATCAAAAATTGATCGCATTACTACTGCCAAGAAGAAAATTGTCAAGGCTAATAAGTTGACTGCTACAGCTATTTCTACTGCATCAGTATTAACTAGAAAATTAGCCAATAGTAACAAGGCAAAAACAGTGGTAAAAACTAAAACTGTCAGTGTTAACAATATTAACACTGTTAGTAAGATTGATAAAACAGTTAACACTGTTAGATCAATTTCCACTGTTAAGCCTAAAATAAGTTGGATTTGGACACCAATTAAAACTGATAAATCAAAAGGTCCAAATACCAACTGTGCATCACAATCAATAATCTTCAAGAAAATTGACTTTGTGAATGCACATGGGAAACCCAAAGCCAAATTGGTTTGGGTTCCCAAGAGAAACTAATTATAGTTTCAATTTGATGTGCAGGGCAAGCCAGCAAACTTATGGCACATGGATAGTGGCTGCTCTAGGCACATGACAGGGGATAGGAAAATGCTGCAGGACTTCAAATCATTTAATGGAGGATATGTAGCTTTTGGAAGCAATCCCAAAGGAGGAAAAATCACAGGCAAAGGAACAGTGCACAGCAATAAGATAAGTTTTGAGGATGTGTATTTTGTTGAACAACTGAGGTACAATTTGCTAAGTGTGAGTCAAATCACAGATAAAAAGAACCCAGTTCATTTTACTGACACTGAATGCCTTATACTTTCTAAGGAATTTAAAATACCTGAAAATATGATTTTAATGAGAATTCCTAGAAAGCATAATGTATATAAGTGTGACTTGGCAAATATGGAACCTCAACCTGAACTAAACTGTCTTATAAGCAAAGCAACTATAAATGAATCTGAACTATGGCATAGAAGGATGAGTCACATGAATTATAAGACCATTAATAAGCTTGTCAAAAGCAAACTTGTTAGAGGTTTACCTGAAAAGGTATATTCATGTGATGATCATTGTGTTGCCTGCCAAAAAGGCAAGCAACACAAGTCTTCTTTTAAGTCCAAAATTGTGAACACAAATTTTTCACCATTACACTTACTACATATGGACTTATTTGGACCAACACACATAAGCAGTATAGGGAAGAAATTATACTGTTTGGTAGTAATTGATGATTTTACTAGATTTAGCTGGGTATTCTTCCTTAGGACAAAAGATGAAACAGGTGAAACACTTAGATCATTTATAACTAAGATTGAAAACCAAATGAATCTCAAAGTAAAAATCATTAGGAGTGATAATGGTACAGAATTTAAAAATTATGAGATGAATAAATTCTGTGAAAACAAAGGTATTAAGAGAGAATTTAGTGCACTTAGGACTCCA
The DNA here is from genome assembly GCA_963930675.1 of Gnaphalium uliginosum. Taxonomy (NCBI): domain Eukaryota; kingdom Viridiplantae; phylum Streptophyta; class Magnoliopsida; order Asterales; family Asteraceae; genus Gnaphalium; species Gnaphalium uliginosum. The sequence continues at coordinate 40,282,370 of OZ005686.1, read as the reverse complement.
CAACAAAATGGGGTAGCTGAGAGGAGAAATAGGACACTAATTGAGGCTGCAAGAACTATGTTAGCTGAGTCTAAATTACCTATGTCTTTTTGGGCAGAAGCAGTTAGCACTGCTTGTTATGTCCAAAACAGGGTATTAGTTGTCAAGCCTCACAACAAGACACCATATGAACTGTTTTTTAAGAGAAAACCATTGGTTAGTTTCTTAAAACCATTTGGGTGTCCTTGTACCATCTTAAATACCAAAAGTCATTTAGGAAAGTTTGAAAGTAAGGCTGATGAAGGTCTCTTTGTTGGTTACTCTATACAAAGTAAGGCTTATAGAGTCTTCAACCAAAAAACCAGAATCATAGAGGAGTCAATGGATGTCACATTTAATGAATATACTGAAAATACTGTAGGAAAAGGACCAAAAACTTTGTTTGATATTGATGCACTAACCCATGCTTTCAGATATACAAATGTGCAATCAAGTGCAGGTATACCAGCAGGTACAAGAACTTCATCAACAGATATACCAACTGCACAGCAAAACAAACCACAGGAATATATTGTATTTCCTGTTTGGTCACCTGATCCACCAGCAGTATTTGACTCCACTTCACAGCAGTCCACACAGAGTTCAGAAACATCACCAGACTTGCCTGATGATCCTAATATGCCAGCTTTAGAAGAAGATGTAGAAGAAAGTGAGAGTGAAAATGTGGATAAGACAGCTGCAGATTCAACTGATCTATCAGCGGTAGAACAGAGAATCATGGATAACATTTTCACTCCCTCAAGGCAGATTAGGGAAATTATCACATGAGATACACAACTACAAAATCTGGATGTGAATATAACAAACTTGGAATCTGAGATGTCAGTATCACCAACATCACACTATCATGGTCATAGAGACCATCCTCTAGAAAATGTGATTGGTGATATTGGTACACCTGTACAAGCAAGGCAGCAACTCAGAATATCAGAAGAAGGACTCCACACTTCTTTATATGCCTGTTTTATATCTCAGATGGAGCCAAAGAAGGTAACAGAGGCTCTAAAGGATCCAAGCTGGATTGAAGCTATGCAAGAGGAGCTGCTTCAATTCAAAGTACAGGAAGTATGGACCTTGATGGATCTACCCAAAGGCAAAAGAGCAATTGGCACAAAATGGGTGTTCAGGAACAAGAAAGATGAAAGGGGAATAGTGATCAGGAACAAGGCTAGATTAGTAGCCCAGGGGTATTCACAGGAAGAAGGGATTGACTATGATGAGGTGTTTGCTCCTGTGGCTAGGATTGAAGCTATCAGACTGTTCCTGGCATATGCCTCTTTCAAAGGGTTCAAGGTCTATCAAATGGATGTGAAAAGTGCCTTTCTGTATGGCACTATTCAAGAGGAAGTTTACGTATGCCAGCCTCCAGGCTTTGAGGATTCAAAGTATCCTGATAAAGTGCTCAGACTGGATAAAGCTCTTTATGGCTTACATCAAGCACCAAGAGCCTGGTACGACACTTTATCAGAATATCTACTGAAGAATGACTTCACAAGGGGTGCAATAGACAAGACCTACTAGTGCAAATCTATGTAGATGATATTATTTTTGGATCTACAAGGGACAGTCTTTGCAAGGAGTTTGAAGTTTTGATGCATGATAAATTCAAGATGAGTTCAATGGGAGAACTAACTTTCTTTCTGGGATTACAAGTCAAACAGCAGAAGGATGGGATTTTTATTCATCAAAGCAAATATGTGAATGACATTTTGGAGAGATTTGGCTACAGAGATGCAAAGGTTGCAAGCACACCTGTGGAGACACACAAATCATTACATGCAGATTTTGAGGGGGAGGATGTTGATATTCATCTTTATAGATCAATGATTGGCTCCCTCATGTATCTGAAATCATCCAGACCAGACATCATGTTTGCAGTGTGTGTGTGTGCAAGATTCCAATCCAATCCGAAGATGTCACATCTGCATGCAGTGAAAAGAATCTTTAGGTATTTAAAAGGACAACCAAAACTAGGCCTTTGGTACCCAAAGAACAGTTCTTTTGATCTGCTGGCTTACACAGATAGTGACTATGGAGGTGCAAATTTGGATAGGAAATCTACTTCAGGGGGTTGTCAATTTTTAGGAGAAAGGTTAGTCTCCTGGCAATGCAAGAAGCAATCCACTGTGTCTACATCAACTGCAGAGGCTGAGTATGTTGCTGCTGCTAGCTGCTGTGCTCAAGTGCTATGGATTCTGAATCAGATGTTAGACTATGGTTTGACTTTTCTTAAAACTCCTATATTTATTGACAATAACTCTGCTATCAGTATCATAAACAATCCTGTTAAACATTCAAAAACTAAGCACATAGAAATACGATATCATTTTATTAGAGATTGTAATGAGAAAAGGCTTATACAAATTTTTAAAGTTCATACTGATAATCAATATGCAGATCTGTTTACCAAAGCATTTGATGTGGGCAGATTTACATTTTTGATTACCAGCATTGGATTGATGAATTTGTCTTAAATTTTTAAGTGCTTAAACTTGGGATTGATACTGATATTTTAATTACCACTGTTCGTGTTAACACTGCTGGCGTATTTTAACACTGCCAAGTATTGTTAGTACTGTTAGTTATGTTTAACACTGACAGTGTTAACACTGAAACAAGTTACCACTGCCTTTGGTAACTTAGTACTGTGTATTCGTATGTTTGCTCTACTTAACACTGTGCAGGTATAATTTCCACTGCTTGACGAATTAGTACTGCTTATGGAAGTTTACAACTGCTTACGTTCAAAAAAAAAAAAAAAAAAAAAAAAAAAAAAAAAAAGAGTTACCACTGCTTTCTTTACTCAATAATGCTAGATTCTTAGTACTGCCTGTATTAAGTTGTGACTACCTTGGTCGGTTAGTACTGCTTATACAAGTTAACACTGCTAGCGCTATTAAGTATAAGATAGGCAAGCGCAAGAAAACCGTGTTTGGACAGTTATCACTGTTAGTGAAATATCTCCGTTTCCACTGTTAGTAATACTTCACCCGTTAACACTGTTCATGTTAAAATTGGGGATTTTTCCACTGACCTAAATTGAACAGTATATAAACCCAGACACTTGTCGTTCTTGAATACGCTCTCAATTCCTACCTACACTCTTGCGATTGATTGTACATCAATGGCTTCCACTTCCTCTTCCACTTCACTTGCAACAGGACATAATCATAATATGATCGCCTACCTCATGAAACCCAAAGAGGCACAGGACTTCACCCAAATTATTGATTTCCTACGTGCCTCTCACATCTACCATGCTCTTACAGTATCACCCAGAGTCTCCAAAGATCACATTAATGACTTCTGGGTAAATGCAACCATCGAAGACGAACAGGGGACTAAGAGCAAAGTCTCTATGGTGGCCAACACCAGGGTAGTTATCACTGAAGCCTCTGTTCGTGCTTCTTTACAACTTGATGATGAGGCAGGTATTACTTCTTTACCTAGTCAAACACTGTATGAAAACTTTCGATTGATGGGTTATGAAGGATCTTTAGATACTTTTACGTTTCAAAAGACTCTTTTCTCCCATCAATGGAGGTTTTTAATACATACTCTTTTACACTGCCTCTCATCCAAAAGATCAGCCTTTGAACAGTTCGGCAGCAACATTGCATATGCAACTGTGTGTCTTGCCACTGGACAAAGGTTTAATTTTTCAAATCTGATATTTTCTGGTATGCTCAGAAACATTGAGCAACCAAAATTAAAATTTTTAATGTATCCTAGGTTTGTGCAGTTAATTTTAAATTCTCAAATCCAAAACCTGCCAGACCTGGATACTGTAATTGGTGTTCTCTCTCACAAACCTAAAGTTTTTTCAAATATGAAGAGAGACTCCAAATTTTCTGGGAGGGTTACAGCATTGTTTCCAACAATGCTTCATGCACCCTCCACCACAGCTGCAGCTACACCCACTGCTGCTGAACCATCTGCTGAGAGAGAGATGACACACCCATCATCTCTCAACCCACAGCAGTTGGGGGTACCAAAAGAAAACAAGGGACCCACAAACCAACCACTACTAAAGCCAAAAGGGCTAAAACACAGGCATCTGAGGCTCTTGCTGCTCAGGTGTCTCAGTCAAATGAATCAACACAGCATGTGGTCGATAAGGAGTGGGATGACCATTCTGGGAGGGCTGCTTCTACTGCTTCTGGCCAAATGGCAGAGCAGGACAGAAGTAACATCAATAAGACCCAAACAGAGGCAACACCAGAACATGATCCTATGCAAAAAGGTGATTGTGGTGGACCCAGTACCAAGAACAGAGGGCCATCTGATGCTCATGCTAGGCATGAATCAGATGGAAATTCTGTCAATGATTCACCAAAGGAGTCACATCCTAAAGGTGATGAGGCTAGCATGAACTATGAAAAATTGACGGATATGCTGGAGTATATGTGGGCTGAGGTGGTGAGGCAGAAAAGGATCATCAAGAAGCAACAAGCTGAGATAGATGCCTTGAAAACAGTGGTGCTGAAGTGCTTGAAGCAGGGTAAGAAGTACTATATCATTGATGATCAATACAAACGTTCTATCCCTGTGCAACAAGCCAGAGTTGTTCTCTCTTCCCCTGAACCTTCCGAAGATGCATTCAAAAAGGGGGAGAATGAACAAGGTGGAGATGATAGGTCTGAGGAGGTGGATGAGGAGATAATGATGGAGAATGATGAAGAAGTTGAGGAAATAAGAGAGCAGGCATCCAAGACTGCCAGTGCAAACTTAAGTGAACAACCTGCTGGAGTAAACTTCGATGATGAAACAGAAGAGATAAGGGTGGCAGAAAATGAAGAAGAAGAAGTGGAGAGTCCTGAAACCAAAAAGACTAAAGAGGTTGCTGCAGACAGATTTGCTCAGAAGTTTAGCAGGAAAATAAGTGAACCATCCTTGCCTGGTTTCACAATCAGAGAATCTGCTGCAGCACCTACATTCCAAAGGGCAGACCTACCCAAGATTGATCCAACAGACAAAGGGAAAGGAAAATTAGTTGAGGAGCCTAAACAAAAGAAATCAAAGCAAGTGCCTGCTGCTGCTACTGCTAATGATGAAGAATATGCACAGAGGCTACAAGCTGAATTAAATGCAGAGATGGGTGAGGATTTGATAAGAGTTGAGGTTGAACCTGGTAAATTCGTAATGATGACCAAGGAAGAGGTTAACCAATTCGATGAGTGGATGCTCAGAAAAGAGACAGAGGAATCTGTGGAATACTTGGTAGATCAGCTGAAGAGGAAGAAAGCTGAACAAGCAAGAATCAAGAAAGCAAATAAGCCAATGACCATTGCACAGAAAAGAAGAGACTTATATAACAAGTTGAAGTGCACAATTCCTGCTGAGGTATTAAAGAAAATGACATATCAAGAGATGGCCAGGGCTTATGAAAGGGATATATTTGTGCCGTTTCAAGAGAGTCAGAGAAAAGAAAAGGAAGAAAAGAAAAAGAAAGAAGAGGTGATTAATGACTTGGAAAAAGATGAAGGGCAGTTGAATGATTTGATGATTATACATCCAGTTGAAGCAGAGCCAATAAATCAGGATTTGCCTGAGATTGTTGACTGGATGGTAGTCAAATTGCTTATACCTAAGAAGGAGGAGAAAATAAAAATTGTTAGAGCTGATGGAAGTGAATCCTTCTGGAAGTCATTTAAGGATATTTTAAGAAAGATGAGTAGAGCTGATCTGAATAAAATGTATGAGATTGGGAAGATGAAATTGAATGGACAAAGAATTGATAATATCATTGAGAAAGTCACATGGGACTGGATTCAAATGATGTATGAGCCAGAAAAGTTTCCTTTTCGATTTGGTACATTCAAGGTGGTAAAGATGTGGATATATTTTGAGGTGCCTGGAGTACATCAGGTTATCTTAGAAGATGGTGAGATCTTGTACATGCTCACAGACAGAGAGTATGACATGAATCTGAGTTTATTAAGGAGCCTGAAGTTAGCCAAATTACATTCTTCTGTATGTAATGAGGTTGCTCAGAGATTAGTATACATGATTTTGAACCAGATTCACAGAAAAGAACAGTTGGGGAAGAAATCCAAGATTTGGTTTTGAAAGCATCTTCAAAGAAGCTAAAATGGAGAATTTGAAGAAACTTAATGCTGTAGATGACAGATTAAGTTTAGGGGGAGATTGTTGGGATAAACTGATTTGGGTTTGGATTATCACTGTTAGGTCTGAAGAGATCAAAAGAATTACCACTGAAGACTAACATGGTTACCACTGATTGTTGAAGATTAACACTGGTCGAAGATTACAACTGTTAGTTGATTTTGTAAGTAGTTTCCACTGATTATGTAATTAAGACTGTTAGTATATATAAGTGGTTAACACTGTTAGATGTTTATACGGACCTTCACAAATGAAGCAGTTACCACTGATGGAAGTTTGTTTCCACTGAATGTTTGAATGTGGTAGTTAACACTGTTTATGACTTTGTGATAAGAATGAGTTTGTTATGGAAGTTATCTAATTCCATAATAATAGGAGATTGTACAGGACTCTATGTGTTATAAATAGAGATCCTTAGAACCTAGATCAATATACGAAAATTAGTGAATAGAATAGCGCAGCTTCAAGGTGTAAACCCTAATACAAAAGTGTATTCGTCTTATTCATATTAATAAGATTGAGGCTTTGATTTAATATTTGTGTTTCGTTATTTATTGTTCTAAATATTTATCTTTGATCTTTCTAATATTATTGAGTGTTATTCCGCAACTTCTCAGTAATAATTCAAAGCTTGTTTAAGTTATATTTGAATAAAAGGAAATCGGGACTGTCAGAATTTACTTGGGAACGCGAAGACCATATTCGACACAAATACCCACATTTATTTCCTAGCACTTTGGCAACCAATGGAACAAATTGAATTTCGGGACGAAATTCTCTTCAACGGGGAGATACTGTAACAACCACCAAAAATATCAGGTTAATACTTAACTCCATCTCCACCTAAATCTGGACCTGACCTTCTCAAGATTTATAGTTTATACTGCTAGGCAAAAGTTAATACTGATTGGTTGTAGTTAGTACTGTTGGTGAGAAGTTTCCACTGCTAAGATCATTTCTTAGTTAACACTGCTCGTGACATTCAGTTACCACTGCTAAGTAGTTAACACTGCTAGCCCAAATCACAGTTTCCACTGTTAGTACAAATTAGTACTGTTGTCACCGTTTCCACTGCTAAGTAGTTAACACTGCTAGCACAAATCACCGTTTCCACTGCTCTTAATAGTTACTACATTGTAGTCGAGTTACTACTGCTCTCATTGTTTCTACTGCTTGTGTTACCACTGCTAGCTCAGTTTCCACTGTTAGTTCAGGTACCACTGTAGTCGAGTTACTACAGTTTCCACTGTTAGCACATACTTCAGTTTCCACTGAATTGCTCAATTACCACTGTTTGAGTTTCCACTGGTGGTCGAGTTACTACCGCTTTCATTACTACCACTGTTAGTTCAGTTTCCACTGCTAGACCAAAATTATTACTGTTGGCACACTAATGTCACGAACAAATTATGAAATACTTAGTGTCAATCTACTATTAGTGATATGCTTAAACAATTTCTAAAATCAACCAAATATTACCCATATGTACAGTAAACCTTCCTGCCCGATTTAATTACTTTCTAAATAGTCTAAAATGATAAGTAACCATTCATATTCTGTAAAAGGAACATCAATATTTGAAATAGAGTTAAACCGTGCACGCAAAAAGGGTTATGATTACCTCTTTTCTCTCAAAAACGGCCAGCAAACCCATTTTCCATAAAACCAAATCAATTAACTTACACTTCCCATAAATCACCTCCACCCTCACCCAATCAAACTCCCTGACATTTATCATATACACTCTACCTCTTATTCCTTTTGTATCAAACGGCAGATTCACATACACACACTTACTCAAACACTTTCACCCATTTTCTCTCAACTCTTCCCACACATACATCCGGTTTTAACATAACACTCAACATATTCATCACATCTCACCCAGTAATCGGTCACTCCAGCATACTTGCTAAATCTCAACACTTGGTGGACAGAAACTTATCGCTCAACACCCATATCCCTGGTCGAAGAGGTAATCATAAAGTGCAAGAACATTTACATTCTATGTAGGTTCCCTTGTCTTTGACCTAACCGGATCAACACACACAATCGAGAGACGGAATTCAAACGATTGTATAAAGTACGTAAAAACACAAACGAATCAAACGCAAATCGAATGTATATAGATATAATAACCGAATAGCTTGAATACACTGAAATGCCTTACAAATGCCCTCTATACTCACAGATTCGTCAACCTCAAAGTTGAGGCCGAAATGACCTATTTATACTAAACCGAAACTGACTCTGCGACACAAGCTTTGTGTCGCACAGTCAGCTCATGCGACACAGGCCTTGTGTCGCATAAGCGACACAGGCTCTGTGTCGCCTAAAACAAACTTGTAACATACATAAAACTTCATAATTACATATCTGACTATTACAAGCTAAGACCAACTGACAGACATACAAATATGTACCAACAAACTCCCCCGTGTCTTCAGCTTGGTCTTCAAAAATCTTCACTCAACTCCAGCCTGCTGGGAATGTGCCACCGGCATGTATTCCCATTTTCAAACAAATCTCAACAATCTTTTGAAACTTCAGAGCCTCTTCTTGATCAAGAACATAATGTTGAATCTTGTTGGCATGAAGGACTCTTAAGTCATATTTCGTTAAATTGATGAGGCTTATAGGATCAAAAACACGAATAATTGAACCTCTTAATTGTTGAGAATAGATCCACTCTCCCGGACCCTGTTCCTGGTCTCTCTCAGTTAGATATTCAATAACAGCTTCACCAGTCTTCGGGTCGTACCACCAATATCTAAATTTCTTTAACAAATTTAGTGGTAGTTTCTCAAGTGGAATCGATTTCAGACTTGCAGCTGGCGGATATTTATACTTCACAATAGGCTCTTGAGTTCTTGGATCTAACTTCTTCTTGAAACGATAGCGAACTCCCAGCTCAGGTTTTATCCATACATAGTGTCTGCTGTAGATCTCTTTTCTAAGAACCTTTTGAATAAAAGCGCCTCGACAATCATTTGAATTATTTACCAATTCTAATTGCGCAAGACGATTAAGTTCAACCTTTGGCAAAGTGCTGATGCAATTGAATCTCGGCCTGAAGTATTGAACGCCATCCTTTCTTTTTATTAAAATGAGAGAGCTTTCAGCATCGAATTTCCAGCTATAAATTAGACCAGTGAAATCTCCTCGAACTTTGTAAGACTTACAAATAGAAGACGCCACAGCCACAGTTCGATATTTCACAACAGGCTTGGACTGTACTGATGGCCACGGTTCGGAGGCCAATTCATTTTCATCATCAGAAGAATCCGATTCAATGATAGGTGCATCAGGATCATACGATTCTTCTGGTTGAGCATGAGTAGGCTCACCTTGTCTTTCAATAGGAGATTCCGGATGATTTGACTCTTCATACACATCTTCATCTGAGGGAATCTCCGGTTCAACCTCAACATCCTCAAAGTCATAAGATATATTATCATTATTCACCGGATTTATTAAGCTTTGTAGATACGTGATATTTGCTTCAGAGTAATCTACAGCTATAGGAATCGGTTGACCTGGAATGTTTTCAGACGATGCAAAATAATCTAAAAGTAAATTTTCATTAATGTCTGAATTATTTACATCTACAGTCTGTGTTCCGGCGGAAGTCGTAGTTGTTGTTTCAATGGCACGCAGGCCTGACTCCCCCGAAACTACAGCTAGGGCTTCTAATTCTAAGACCCTAGTCTCCAAAATAGGAACTCTGACAGTCTGCAGCTCCAAATCTTTAATTTGTGCAGCTTGAGCTTCTAGAACCGCAGATTGTGACTGAATTAATGCAGCTTGGGATGTCATCGTTTGCTGCATCGTGTCCAACCGCCTCATTAATTCTTGAATGACAGACGGGAGAGGTTGGACAGGAACCTCCACACGGGGAATGTCAACCCGTGGCGTGGAAGAAGAAGTTGGAGCCAAGTGACACAACCCATGTCGCAAACTATGTGTCGCAAGCTAAGGCGACACAACATTTGTGTCGCATAGAAACAAAAACGACAGACACAAGTGCGACACAAGTGTTTGTGTCGCAACTTGTGTCGCAATGACGAACAGTTGCAAACCCAGAAAAACCCTATAATCAAATTTGGGGGTTTTCGAAATTTGAGGACACCAAATGATGCGCCAACGTTTGTAGAGCATGAAACCATGATTTTTAACATGATAGCAACGTCTCCCGTGTCCAATTTTACCCCAAACCAAAAACCCTAAAAACCGTATGTTTCATTTGACATTTAAACCAAAAGTATACGGTAAAAGTGAGTGAAAATGGTACCTATAAGTCGAGAAAATTTAGATGAACACGAAACACTGATTGGATTGCAAAGAAACACGGCCGAAGATAGAAAATCGAAAGAAAATTACGTCGCAGTCCTTGTGTCGCAAGAGAGAGACTTGTGTCGCTTTTTGTGTCGCAAAAACGTGTAGCGACTGAGAGGTAGGGTCCGGATTTTATACCTCATCCCTGTATAGCGACACAAGATGCGACATGGGTAGCGACACAAAATTTGTGTCGCATATGCGACACAGCGCTTGTGTCGCAACTGGGACTGTTTGGAAATTTTGATTTCAAGTTTTACAGTCGAAGCCAATTTGATATTTACTTAGAGACTTGGTATAATTAAGAACAATAAAGTAATAAATAAATAAATAAAAAATAAAAAACAATTTAAAAATTAAAAAACCGTTGAATCTATTTTACACTCAACGACAGAATCATAACATCTTTTTGGTGACGGGATTGGTTAAGTCTGCTTTAGGAATCATATCAGGATAACATGCACTTATTAGGAATAGTAAGTGTTATTTCGATTATCAGTATGTTTGTCCTCTTTAAATTTACTTAGCATAGTTAAATCACCTGTTATAAAGATTAGTTCAAGACGACTATTGATATTTTAACCATATAAACATTTGTACTGAAGTATATGATTTCAACTCATAATGAGATGAACCACTTGTGTTATTATTAGCATGCATATTATAGTGTATAAAACACATTAAAATATACATTTGAAATCAAAACATGTTATTATTTTCTATATAGTAGGTGAAGGTATGGACGTATTTTTAGAACCAAGTTAGCGGTGACAGGTCTGTACTTTCGTACAACAGAGTCACATAAACAATAGTTCGGGTTGAACAAACACCAGTCTGAACACTTTAAACTAGAGGGTACAGGTCTGTACTTTCGTACAACAGAGTACCATAGTTTAACACAACCAGTACGAGGCAATCTATTTATAACTTTTCTAGTACATTTGTACATTATATTTTAGAGTTTAGATATACCACGGGTACGCAATAGTTGTCTATAACTTAACATAGACTACGTACCTAAGTTCTTTTCAAGAAGATATTAGATGAAACCAGGTCTGTATTTTCATACAACAGAGGAGACAACTAATATGTTCCCCTAGATAACACCATACAAAGACCCTATATCTTAGATCATAACATGTTTATTATCCAAATATTAAGACGAAGCGTTAAAATATTTCGGACATTTTTGCCCTTATTTTAACTTAATGTCATACATATTAATATGGCTTTATATAAAATAATATGCATATTTGAAAGTTAAGCTTCTTAGTAACTTTAGAACAAATGTCTACCAATACATCATTTGATGAAGCTAATATTTATAAAAGGTATTTCAAGTATGCTAGATAAATCTACTGACACATCAAACATAAATCTTAAAATTCCATTTTATGCATGTTTCCTGATGTACTATCATTTCCCCAATTGTTTACAGACACAATTCAACGTCTAGTTTAACAATGTTGCAACTATTGCATTTCTTTAATACTAACAAGTATAAAGAGTGGCAGTTGCGGATTTTTTTTTTTTTTTTTTTTTTTTTTTAATCTAACCTAGTCTAAAAGATAATTCTGACCAGAAATGGAGAGTTAGGCATTGCTTAAACTCACCATTCCAATCATAGAGACAAGCTCATCAAATCGACTACGAGAGAAAGCTTTTGTGAAAAGATCTGCGTTTTGTTTAAGAGTAGGGATTTGGACAAGGTCAATTAGGTGCTTCTCATAGCAATCCCGTATAAAATGATAACGAATTTCAATATTCTTTGTTTTTGAATGCTGTACGGGATTGCGTATGATAGATACAGCAGCTGAATTATCAATATGAATAGGAGTAAGAGTTAAAAGTAACCCATAGTCACGCATTTGATGCTGAATCCAGAGAACCTGGGAACAGCAACTGGCAGCAGCAATGTATTCTGCTTCAGCAGTGGATGTAGAGACAGTTGTCTACTTCTTGCATTGCCACGAGACTAATCGGCTTCCTAGAAACTGACATCCTCCAGTTGTGGACTTCGCGTCCACTGAGCAGCCACCATAATCCGAATCTGAAAAAGCAGTTAGAGCAAAATCGTTTTCATTAGAATACCAGAGACCCAAGGAGGGTCTCCACTTAAGATAACCTAATATGCGTCTGACAGCCTTTTCATGGGAAGCTTTGGGCTTTGCTTGATATCTTGAACAGATGGATACAGCAAATAAAATGTCCGGCCTAGATGCTGTAAGGTACATAAGCGATCCTATCATTGAACGATAGTCACGCTGATTAACATCATCTTCGTCGTCAGCAGGTCCAAGTTTGTGACTGATGTCAATAGGAGTTCCATAGTGTCTGGCATCAAGCATCTGATATTTTGTCAAGATATCCTTGACATATTTTGTCTGATGAATATAAATACCCTTATCAGACTGCTCGACTTGAACACCAAGAAAAAATTTTAGTTCTCCCATGGCACTCATCTCAAACTTAGACTTCATGACTTTTTCGAAATCTCTGCACAACATCTCATTGGTCGATCCAAAAATAATATCATCCACGTATACCTGCACAAGCAACAAATCGTTTCCTGTCTTTTTGATAAAAAGGGTTGAATCAATCTGCCCACGAGTGTAACCATTTGTGAGCAGGTGTTGAGACAACGTTTCATACCAAGCCCTTGGAGCTTGATGAAGACCATACAATGCTTTATCGAGTTTGTATACGAAATCAGGATGCACTGAGTCTTCGAAACCAGGAGGTTGTTTCACATAAACCTCTTCGTTGACCTTCCCATACAAAAACGCACTCTTTACATCCAGTTGATAGACACGAAATTTCTTGAATGAAGCGTAAGCAAGAAATATCCGTATTGACTCCAAACGCGCAACTGGTGCAAAAACCTCGTCATAATCCAATCCTTCGATCTGTGTAAAACCTTGAACCACCAGACGAGCTTTGTTCTTCACAACTACGCCACGGTCATCTTTCTTGACTCGATAAACCCAGCGAGTACCAATCGGATAGAATCCTTGAGGTAGTTTAACCAGCTCCCAAACTTCTAACTTTTTGAACTGTTGGAGCTCTTCTTGCATGGCTTCTACCCAGTGAGAGTCAGTCAATGCTTCCTTGATATTTTTCGGTTCAATTTGAGAAAGAAAGCATGACTCCAATTGAGCTAATAGGCACTCGGTTTGTCCTCTGGTTCTAACTCCATCGTGTAAATCACCAATTATATTATCGACCGGGTGATTCACATTTACACGGCTACTTGGAATCTCTTCAGGTTCAATGACAGTTTCCAAACTTGTATCATCTCCCCCAGATACTAAAGTCTCTTCAAGTACCTCTGTGACAGATTCTACTTCACCATCGGATAATGCCGGCATATCTGGATCTGTATCTGTATCAGGATCTTGAACTGGTTCAGTAGTTTGTGGAGGAGGTGGTGATGTTTTTGTAGGAGACTTGGATACATCAGAGTATATATCAAGACCATGAAGCATTGTCACCACCTGTTCAATTTCATCTTCAACAGGAAGATTGAATGAATTAAACATACTGTCATAATCGAACAAGAAGTCGGGTCCCGTTCCTTGTGAAGGTTGAGTGTAACGCAAACAAGTTACTTCAAAATGTTCTTCCACTCTCTTTGTAGCTTTGTTATACACACGTTTATTTGGTGAATTATTTGAGAAACCCAAAAAATAGCCTTCACTTGATTTTTCACCAAATTTAGCCACTCTTTCTTTTGTGTGCATAATCATACATGGACACCCGAAAGGCTCGAAACTGTAAATTTGGTTTACGGTTGTTGAAGAGCTCATAGGAGGTCTTATTGCGTTTCTTAACCATGGACACTCGATTAAGAATGTAGCAAGCTGTGTTGACCGCCTCTGCCCAGAACGTGATAGGCAGTTTTGAATCAGCTAACATAGTCCTTGCAGCTTCAATGAGAGTCCTATTCTTACGCTCAGCAACTCCATTCTGTTGAGGAGTTCTAGCAGCACTGAATTGATGATCAATGCCTTTCTTTAAACAGAAAAGACCTAGTGTAGAGTTCTTAAATTCCGTACCGTTATCACTTCTTAGTTTCTTGATCTTCAAATTGCACAAATTTTCCAGTTTGTCGAACAAGTAGATAAGAATTTCAGCAGTTTCATCCTTGGAGGCCAAAAAATAAACCCAAGAGAACCTCGAGTAATCATCAGTGACCACCAAACAATACCATGCTCCACCTATACTTTTCTTGCTCACTGGTCCAAATAAGTCCATGTGCAGTAATTCCAATGGCTTTTCAACAGAGTTGACCAGTTTTGACTTATGGGTCTTCTTGTGTTGTTTCCCTTTTTGACAGGGAACGCAATGATCATTAATCCCGAATGATTGCTTCGGTACACCACGCACAAGATCATTTTTAACCAGATAATTCATCTTACGAAAATGCAGATGACCCATTCGTCTGTGCCACAACAAGGATTCTTTTTCATTGGCCTTAGACAGAAAACACGTTTGCTGCTTTGTTTCAACAGTACGCTTATCCAGAATGTACGTGTCTCTGTCTCGAGGTGCCCTCAGTAGCACCCACTCCTCGGGAATAACAAATCCCGGCTTCAGAATGCAACACTCACTTTTCGTGAAAACAGTAGTGTATGATTTTTCACAAACTTGCGATACACTAAGAAGGTTGTGTTGCAGCTGTTCTACAAAATTAACTTTTTCAAAGCTCACTCTTCCGTTTGAGAGTGTCCCTTGGCCAGAAATTACACCTCCTTTGTCACCAGCAAAAGCAACATATCCCCCATTATACGCATGAACATCAGAAAGCAGGGATATATTGCCGGTCATGTGCCGCGAGCAACCACTATCGATATACCATTTGCTATTTAGGACGGCTTCAGGTTGCGGCAGCATCAAAAACAAAGAAGTTAATTAGTAACGGAGACCCAAGCCTTTACAGACTTGGGGACTCCAGACGCATCATCCACAATGATCACATCAGTCAAAATTTTGTTTTTAAACATATCAGAAGTATTGATTGATGTGACACTGTTGGATGTAGAATCATTTGATGATTCTTTCACTTTCCAAACCTTTTTAGGTTTGGAAGGTTGCTTGTCAACAACATTGAGCTTAGTAATTGATGATTTAGTTGGCTCAACCGTGCTGATTTTCTTAGCGGGTGAGGGAGAACGTGAACCTTTAACTGAAGAATTTTTAATTTTAGAACTTTTAGGTACACCTTTCCCAGACCTCTTTTTAGCAAGCAACGGACAATCATTTATTAAATGACCTTGTTTCTTGCAGTAGAAACAAGTTCTTTTCTCAACAGGTTGTTGAAATTTTGGAACAGACCTATGAGGATGGTTGAAAGAAATATCAAAGACACACGCACACTTATGTGAGCATGTTGTATTTGACACTTGTTTAGAGAAAACAGTGGATTTAGAAGAAGTTTGATGTTTTTTAATATTTTCTTTGATTTTCAAAATCTTCTTTTCAGGCTCAGCCTTAGCTTTGCCTTTTCCACTTAAAGCCATGACTGAAGATTCGTTAGTTATAATTACATTGTTTGGCTTTACATTTTTCTTTTCAACCTTTGAGTACTCCTCTTCGGTTATATCCTCAATTTTAACAATCTCCTTTAAAATAACAGGAGAAGCACTCGAAGCCTTGTTTACAACAGGCTCACAAACATCTGAAGGTTTAACTGACTCAGCCTTGACACAAATAGTAACTGATTCAACAGATTTTACCTCTTGAGCCTTAACAATCTCAGGCTCACTAGGTTTTGCCTTAACAGGTTCAGACTCACTAGTGCAGGGTTGATCGTCAGTTACTTTAACTTTTTCAGCCTGAATTTTCACAGGCTTACTTATTTTGACAGGAGCAAATTTCACAGGATTTATTGCCGTCTTTGAAAAATTAGGCATAAATTCAGTGATGTCATCCTTAACAGGCATGGGAAAATAATTTTTAGGAGGCGGAACTTGATGAAAGCCAAGTCCAGCCTTGCTTTTCGTATCACTTCTTTGTGCCTGAAGGATCTCATCAAAGACTAGAGAGGAAGTTGAAAAGTTAGATAATTTTCTGTTCAACTCAAGAACTTCAGCCTGAGAATCAGCAAGTTGTTTCTTTACGAAAGAAAGCATATTAACATAACTTCCTATTTCATCTTGCTGTTCAAAAATTTTGGCTTTCAGCTCTTTCTTTTCTTCAAAAATAGCTTTTAGCTTTTTATCACAAACCTTATCATTATCTTTTAACATATTATTTGAAGCAGTTAATTGTTCTATGTTAGCGATAAGTCGTTCATTTTCCTCTCTTAACCTGTTCACTTGTCCTGTCAATTGAATGCATGAAATACAAGACAAAGGTTCATTATCAACCTCATGAATGTTGGCCATGAAAGCTTTGTTCTGTTGGTCATCATCAGCTTGTTCTGACCAGTCAAATGCTTCATCTGACAACATTAAGGCGGCCGATACCATTGCCTTTTCTTCAGCTTTAGCCTTCTCTGTAGGGTTGTTCTGAGAAGGCCTTGTGAAACCAGAGGAGGGCTGTCGTGTTTCACATTCACGAGCAAAGTGTCCATAGTTGTGACACTTATAGCTGTAAGTCCGTATGTATAGGATCGATAACGAGGTTATCTAAGGTATTAAGGTGCGGAATCCCTCAATACTAGTTATAGGATCTATAACGAATTCTTTCGCAATATATTAGCGAATCAATTGTCTAATTGCTTTGTATCGATTATAACAAGTGTTAACGATCAATACCTAGCCTTTAGAACGTAGAGAAGTCTCTGGAGTCGCAGGGTTTTCCCGTAATCGAAATGGCAAAAGTTCTGAACATGAAAACCTAGTTTTTCATATATACTCGTCTCGGTTCGCAGGCTCGTGGGCTCTGCGAACTGACTCGGTTCGCAGCCCATGACGGCCCAGCGAACTCACTCAGTTCGCAGTACAAACTTGTCCTGCGAACTGACTCGGTTCGCGGTCAACCTTGGTCAACATTTTTCAGCCTTTTGATATTTAACTCTAAAATGTTTACCAAGCAATATATTTTATTTACAATTCGAAACCAATGTACATACTTGATTACAATTACCAAAAGTACTAAACCTCACTATTACAAGCTAGACCTGTTGTCACAAAACATGTCTCAACAATAGCACTTAACTTTGCTCTTGTTGAATCCCTGACCCTTATCATTCGGGTCCTCCAGCGATCTCTTTCCTGTTTTCTTAAAATAGGTCTTGGCTCTACGAGTAAGCATAGCCAGGTTCCACCTTAAGTCCATTCGTTCCAGTTCGTCATCATCTATTTGACGAAAATCTTCCTCTGTTAGGTCCATGGAACCAGCTTTCTTGCATAGAAAGTCATCATAGGCTGATAACAATGCCGAGAAAAGTGCAGCATGATCTTGTGAAGCTGCAGGAATAGGTCCTTGATGACTTGGTGGTTGAAAATAAGAACCACCAGAAGAAGTACTAGGTTGATGACTTGACGAGCCACTGGTTCCACCAGCCAAGAATGCTGAGCCAGATGTTCCAGTTAATGAAACATCTACTCCGTAGATCTTAGGATTCTGGACATTTGCAGTCGCCTTTGTTTCTTTTCTTTGCATGTCCAGAAGATCAGCTTCTAGCTGACCAATAAGATCATCAAGAGACATGTTTAGAATGTCTGGATCCTTTTCCATCATTAAAACTCGAGTATCCCACTTGTCAGGTAGGGATTCAAGAAGTTTTTTATTAGTTTCAGACTTATCCAGAGTTATTCCCCCTTCCGTTAGCTCACTTACTAACTGTGAGTATCTAGAAAATAAGTCAGAAAGAGACTCATTTGGAAGAATATCAAACACGTCATATTGCTTCTTGACTAAACGCAATTTGTTCTGCTTATATTGTTCACTACCTCCACATCTTTTCTCAAATGCCTTCCATAAGTCATAAGCAACTTCCAAATGTCTAAATTGTTTGAGAATTGACGGTGGTAATGCCATGGTGATTGCAGAATGAGCCTTTTTATCATTCTCAAAGGCTTTGCGTTCCTCAGGCGTCATTGATTTAATTGACTTTAAGGGTGCAGTACCAGTATACACTCTCGGACTGACCGGACGTTCATATCTTTCTGTTAAAGCAACCCACATTTCGGGATCATTAAACAAAACAAACGCTTCAAAGCGTTGACGCTAGTAGGCATAATCCATCCCTATAGTATACATAGGTGGTTTATTCGTACTTCCGACTTCAGAGTTTTGCTTTAGTAGATCTCCAACACGTTGCAATGAAGAAGATGCCATATTGAGTAACCTGCAAAACAAACACACAAAGAACAAACTAAACTGTTATGCGACACAAGGATTGTGTCGCAGAATCAAATGGCGACACTACAGATGTGTCGCTAGAACTTAAGTATCAGTTAAACAGGCGACACAAGGGTTATGTCGCAAAGATTCTATGTCGCAAATTTAGCTTGTGTCGCAAATTTTAAACTTGTGTCGCTTGCTGGTGTCGCAGAACTCTTATATACGAGACGAAGTTGTGTCGCTTAAAACCAAACGTTGTGTCGCTTAAAACCTACTCGCGACAGAAGATTGTGTCGCTAAAACCCTAAATGCGACAGAAAAGCTGTGTCGCAGCTTGTGTCGCAGAAACGAGGAGAGCTGCGGCAGAAAACCCTAAAATTCGCAAACTTCCGAAACCGTAACAAAAAACCACGAACAACAGACGAATCTTAACACCAAAATCTTCCAGAAAATGTAGAATATGAACCTTTAACACGAAATGTAAAGATATAATTCCAAAAACTAGTCGATTTTAGCCGAAAACACGTACAAACACGATCCAATAACACCAAATCCGTAGATTATGGCTCTGATACCACTTGTAGGTTCCCTTGTCTTTGACCTAACCGGATCAACACACACAATCGAGAGGCGGAATTCAAACGATTGTATAAAGTACGTAAAAACACAAACGAATCAAACGCAAATCGAATGTATATAGATATAATAACCGAATAGCTTGAATACACTGAAATGCCTTACAAATGCCCTCTATACTCACAGATTCGTCAATCTCAAAGCTGAGGCCGAAATGACCTATTTATACTAAACCGAAACTGACTCTGCGACACAAGCTTTGTGTCGCACAGTCAGCTCATGCGACACAGGCCTTGTGTCGCATAAGCGACACAGGCTCTGTGTCGCCTAAAACAAACTTGTAACATACATAAAACTTCATAATTACATATCTGACTATTACAAGCTAAGACCAACTAACAGACATACAAATATGTACCAACATTCTATTCTGCACAACCCACCTATTTTCATTGCATTTACTGTTACATATTATAATATAAGTGCATTAGGGTTTTACACCTGAAAGTCTATAATATTTCTGCATAAAAGCACTCCTAAAAACTATTCAAATATTTACATCCAGTTTATGAAAGTTATGTGTTTTTGGTAAAATAAGAAAGTTGGACAACTTCCTGTCCAGATTTTTAAGTTAGCTTTGGGCACCCGCATTTCCCTCTATTCTTCATAAAAAATGACGACTCTAAACTGAGAATAACTACTTCTAATCTTTCACCAAAAACCTAAATCATACACCAACGACCTAACATTTTGAGGTGTATCAAGAGATGCCCAGAAAACTGTTAAAGCTTTGCTAAAAGGAGTCACAAAACCAACTACAAAACCTGGACAGATTTATTATTTAAAACCGTGGGTAACCAATTTGTACAAACTATTATATTAAAGCATATCACTAGACAATAATAAACACTTTACTACTGGACTAGGTCTCGGTTCAAGCATCTCTTCAGTTTGCAATATTCTCACAGCTTTACCCGTTAACTCAACTCACAAAGGTGAGTTCACTGTCCCCCTTTTCTGATTTCTGTTTTGGGGCTGAAAAGCATGCTTATACATCTTACCAACTTGGTTTTGCTCTTTATTCACTTACAAAATTGTTGATATACAAATTTTATGCGAATTGGAGTATGTCATATTGTTATGCTTGAGTGTTATTGCAAAGTCCCCGGGAACTCACACTACTAATTAACTCGTGGCTACGAGCCGTGGGTATTATGGGTAGCATGCTATTTAGGGTAGACCACCCCTCACTCACACTTCAACGTGGGTGCATAATATCACCATTACTCATGTTGGTTGAAGAACATGGAGCTATAGGGGCAAACCTCGGTCGGATAACCGGTTTAGTAGTGGCCTCAAGGCATGAACATTCACTTCCTTAATTCTCCAATTCTTTTCGCATTGAATTACTTATGTCCCCGATTGGACAGTATCTATGTCCCCGATTGGACAAAACTTAGTCCCCGATTGGACAAATTACTTGGTTTATTGGTCATAAAACTGTGAGCTCACCAACTATGGCCAAAGTTGACTCTTTTGTTTTGACATGCTTTTCAGGAGAACGTCGGTAAGCACGGATCATAGGTGGGCTAATGCATGGGATTATGTCGACCAAGCCATTTAATCGAACTTTGATCTAAATTTTTGTAATACATTTGTAATAATGCCGTACACTTTGAACAAATTGATGTACTTTTGATGCCTCCAAGGCTGTTTTATTTTAATTTAAATGGTATGGTTGCTATGTCTTTGTGTTGTGAAATCATTAGCTGTGACACCTCGTGTTTCCGCTTTAGCGGGGTGTGACAGCTCTCCTCGACATTGCGACCCAAGCTGCGACACAGCCTCTGTCGCATTTAGGGGTTCTGCGACACAAAACCTCTGTCGCTTTTAGGGTTTTCTGCGACACAATCTTCTGTCGCGTGTAGGTTTTAAGCGACACCAGCAAGCGACACAAGTTTGAAAGTTGCGACACAAAGACTGAGACACAAGTTAATATTATTGCGACATAAAAGTTTGCGACACAAATCTTGTTTCGCCTGTTTAGCTGTTACTAATCTTTTTTGCGACACATCCTTTGTGTCGCCAGTTGACTTAGCGACACAACCCTTGTGTCGCATAACAGTTTTGTTTGTTTTTGTGTGTTTTGTTTTGTAGGATATCAAAATGGCATCTTCTTCATTACAACGAGTTGGAGATCTACTCAAGCAGAACTCTGAAGTTGGAAGTACGAATAAACCACCTATGTATACTGTAGGGATGGATTACGCGTATTGGCGTCAACGCTTTGAAGCGTTTGTTTCTTTTAATGATCCCGAAATGTGGGTTGCTTTGACTGAAAGATACGAACGTCCTGTCAGTCTGGGAGTGTATACTGGTTCTGCACCATTAAAACCAATTAAATCAATGACTCCTGAGGAACGCAAAGCCTTTGAAAATGATAAAAAGGCTCATTCTGCAATTACCATGGCATTACCACCATCAATCCTCAAGCAATTTCGACATCTGGAAATTGCGTATGATTTATGGAAGGCATTTGAGAAAAGATGTGGCGGTAGTGAACAATATAAACAGAATAAGTTGCATTTAGTCAAGAAGCAGTATGACGTATTCGATGTTCTTCCAAACGAGTCTCTTTCTGACTTGTTTAC
The DNA here is from genome assembly GCA_963930675.1 of Gnaphalium uliginosum. Classification (NCBI taxonomy): domain Eukaryota; kingdom Viridiplantae; phylum Streptophyta; class Magnoliopsida; order Asterales; family Asteraceae; genus Gnaphalium; species Gnaphalium uliginosum. The sequence continues at coordinate 40,260,351 of OZ005686.1, read as the reverse complement.
TAGATACTCACAGTTGGTTAGTGAGTTAATATAAGGCTGAATAACTCTGGACAAAACTGAAATAAATAAAAAACTTCTTGAATCTCTACCTGATAAATGGGATACAAGAGTTTTAATGATGATCTTATTGGTCAACTAGAAGCTGATCTTTTGGACATGCAAAGGAAGGAAACAAAATCTACTGCAAATGTCCAAAATCCTAAGATCTACGGAGTGGATGTTTCATCAACTGGAACATCTGGTTCAGCATTCTTGGCTGGTGGAACTGGTGGCTCTTCTAGTCATCAACCAAGTGTTTCTTCTGGTGGGTCTTACTTTCAACCACCAAGTCATTAAGGGCCTATTCCTGCAGCTACACAAGATCATGCTGCACTTTTTTCGGCGTTGCTATCCGCCTATGATGACTTTCTCTGCAAGAAAGCTGGTTCCATGGACTTGACAGAGGAAGATTTTCGTCAAATAGATGATGACGAACTGGAACGAATGGACTTAAGGTGGAACCTGGCTATGCTTACTCGTAGAGCCAAGACCTATTTTAAGAAAACAGGAAAGAGATCGCTGGAGGACCCGAATGATAAGGGTCTGGGATTCAACAAGAGCAAAGTTAAGTGCTATTGTTGAGACATGTTTTGTGACAATAGGTCTAGCTTGTGAGGTTTAGTACTTTTGGTAATTGTAATCAAGTATGTACATTGGTTTCGAATTGTAAATAAAATATATTGCTTGGTAAACATTTTAGAGTTAAATATCAAAAGGCTGAAAAATGTTGACCAAGGTTGACCGCGAACCGAGTCAGTTCGCAGGACAAGTTTGTACTGCGAACTGAGTGAGTTCGCTGGGCCGTCATGGGCTGCGAACCGAGTCAGTTCGCAGAGCCCACGAGCCTGCGAACCGAGACGAGTATATATGAAAAACTAGGTTTTCATGTTCAGAACTTTTGCCATTTCGATTACGGGAAAACCCTGCGACTCCAGAGACTTCTCTACGTTCTAAAGGCTAGGTATTGATCGTTAACACTTGTTATAATCGATACAAAGCAATTAGACAATTGATTCGCTAATATATTGCGAAAGAATTCGTTATAGATCCTATAACTAGTATTGAGGGATTCCGCACCTTAATACCTTAGATAACCTCGTTATCGATCCTATACATACGGACTTACAGCTATAAGTGTCACAACTATGGACACTTTGCTCGTGAATGTGAAACACGACAGCCCTCCTCTGGTTTCACAAGGCCTTCTCAGAACAACCCTACAGAGAAGGCTAAAGCTGAAGAAAAGGCAATGGTATCGGCCGCCTTAATGTTGTCAGATGAAGCATTTGACTGGTCAGAACAAGCTGATGATGACCAACAGAACAAAGCTTTCATGGCCAACATTCATGAGGTTGATAATGAACCTTTGTCTTGTATTTCATGCATTCAATTGACAGGACAAGTGAACAGGTTAAGAGAGGAAAATGAACGACTTATCGCTAACATAGAACAATTAACTGCTTCAAATAATATGTTAAAAGATAATGATAAGGTTTGTGATAAAAAGCTAAAAGCTATTTTTGAAGAAAAGAAAGAGCTGAAAGCCAAAATTTTTGAACAGCAAGATGAAATAGGAAGTTATGTTAATATGCTTTCTTTCGTAAAGAAACAACTTGCTGATTCTCAGGCTGAAGTTCTTGAGTTGAACAGAAAATTATCTAACTTTTCAACTTCCTCTCTAGTCTTTGATGAGATCCTTCAGGCACAAAGAAGTGATACGAAAAGCAAGGCTGGACTTGGCTTTCATCAAGTTCCGCCTCCTAAAAATTATTTTCCCATGCCTGTTAAGGATGACATCACTGAATTTATGCCTAATTTTTCAAAGACGGCAATAAATCCTGTGAAATTTGCTCCTGTCAAAATAAGTAAGCCTGTGAAAATTCAGGCTGAAAAAGTTAAAGTAACTGACGATCAACCCTGCACTAGTGAGTCTGAACCTGTTAAGGCAAAACCTAGTGAGCCTGAGATTGTTAAGGCTCAAGAGGTAAAATCTGTTGAATCAGTTACTATTTGTGTCAAGGCTGAGTCAGTTAAACCTTCAGATGTTTGTGAGCCTGTTGTAAACAAGGCTTCGAGTGCTTCTCCTGTTATTTTAAAGGAGATTGTTAAAATTGAGGATATAACCGAAGAGGAGTACTCAAAGGTTGAAAAGAAAAATGTAAAGCCAAACAATGTAATTATAACTAACGAATCTTCAGTCATGGCTTTAAGTGGAAAAGGCAAAGCTAAGGCTGAGCCTGAAAAGAAGATTTTGAAAATCAAAGAAAATATTAAAAAACATCAAACTTCTTCTAAATCCACTGTTTTCTCTAAACAAGTGTCAAATACAACATGCTCACATAAGTGTGCGTGTGTCTTTGATATTTCTTTCAACCATCCTCATAGGTCTGTTCCAAAATTTCAACAACCTGTTGAGAAAAGAACTTGTTTCTACTGCAAGAAACAAGGTCATTTAATAAATGATTGTCCGTTGCTTGCTAAAAAGAGGTCTGGGAAAGGTGTACCTAAAAGTTCTAAAATTAAAAATTCTTCAGTTAAAGGTTCACGTTCTCCCTCACCGCTAAGAAAATCAGCACGGTTGAGCCAACTAAATCATCAATTACTAAGCTCAATGTTGTTGACAAGCAACCTTCCAAACCTAAAAAGGTTTGGAAAGTGAAAGAATCATCAAATGATTCTACATCCAACAGTGTCACATCAATCAATACTTCTGATATGTTTAAAAACAAAATTTTGACTGATGTGATCATTGTGGATGATGCGTCTGGAGTCCCCAAGTCTGTAAAGGCTTGGGTCTCCGTTACTAATTAACTTCTTTGTTTTTGATGCTGCCGCAACCTGAAGCCGTCCTAAATAGCAAATGGTATATCGATAGTGGTTGCTCGCGGCACATGACCGGCAATATATCCCTGCTTTCTGATGTTCATGCGTATAATGGGGGATATGTTGCTTTTGCTGGTGACAAAGGAGGTGTAATTTCTGGCCAAGGGACACTCTCAAACGGAAGAGTGAGCTTTGAAAAAGTTAATTTTGTAGAACAGCTGCAACACAACCTTCTTAGTGTATCGCAAGTTTGTGAAAAATCATACACTACTGTTTTCACGAAAAGTGAGTGTTGCATTCTGAAGCCGGGATTTGTTATTCCCGAGGAGTGGGTGCTACTGAGGGCACCTCGAGACAGAGACACGTACATTCTGGATAAGCGTACTGTTGAAACAAAGCAGCAAACGTGTTTTCTGTCTAAGGCCAATGAAAAAGAATCCTTGTTGTGGCACAGACGAATGGGTCATCTGCATTTTCGTAAGATGAATTATCTGGTTAAAAATGATCTTGTGCGTGGTGTACCGAAGCAATCATTCGGGATTAATGATCATTGCGTTCCCTGTCAAAAAGGGAAACAACACAAGAAGACCCATAAGTCAAAACTGGTCAACTCTGTTGAAAAGCCATTGGAATTACTGCACATGGACTTATTTGGACCAGTGAGCAAGAAAAGTATAGGTGGAGCATGGTATTGTTTGGTGGTCAATGATGATTACTCGAGGTTCTGTTGGGTTTATTTTTTGGCCTCCAAGGATGAGACTGCTGAAATCCTTATCTACTTGTTTGACAAGCTGGAAAATTTGTGCAATCTAAAGATCAAGAAACTGAGAAGTGATAACGGTACGGAATTTAAGAATTCTACACTAGGTCTTTTCTGTTTAAAGAAAGGCATTGATCATCAATTCAGTGCTGCCAGAACTCCTCAACAAAATGGAGTTGCTGAACGTAAGAACAGGACACTCATTGAAGCTGCTCGGACTATGTTAGCTGATTCAAAACTGCCTATCACATTCTGGGCAGAAGCGGTCAACACCGCTTGCTACATACTAAATCGAGTGTCTATGGTTAAGAAACGTAATAAGACCTGTTATGAGCTCTTCAATGACTGTAAACCAAATTTACAGTTTCTTGAGCCGTTCGGGTGTCCTTGTATGATTATGCACACAAAAGAACGAGTGGCTAAATTCGGTAGCAAATCGAGTGAAGGCTATTTCTTGGGTTTTTCAAATAATTCACCTAATAAGCGTGTGTATAACAAAGTCACAAAGAGAGTGGACGAACATTTTGAGGTAATATGTCTTCGTTATACTCAACCTTCACAAGGTTCAGGGCCCGAATTTCTGTTCGACTATGACAGTATGTTCGACTCTTTCAAACTTCCTGCTGACAATGCTTTATGGACTTGATATATATTCTGATGAATCCAAGACTCCTACAAAAACACCACCACCTCCTCCTCAAACTACTGAACCAGATCAAGATCCTGATATAGATCCAGATATGCCTGCTTTATCAGATGGTGAAGTAGAACCTATCACGGAGGTACTTGAAAAGACTTTAGTCTCTGGGGGAGACGATACAAATTTGGAAACTGTCATTGAACCTGAAAAGATTCCAAGTAGCCGTGTCAATGTGAATCACCCGGTAGAAAATATTATTGGTGATTTACACGATGGAGTTAGAACCAGAGGGCAAACAGAGTGCCAGTTAGCTCAAATGGAGTCATGCTTTCTTTCTCAAATTGAACCGAAAAACATTAAGGAAGCATTGACTGATTCTCACTGGGTAGAAGCCATGCAAGAGGAGCTCCAACAGTTCAAAAAGTTAGAAGTTTGGGAGCTGGTTAAACTACCTCAGGGATTCTATCCGATTGGTACTCGCTGGGTTTATCGAGTCAAGAAAGATGACCGTGGCGTAGTTGTGAAGAATAAAGCTCGTCTGGTGGTTCAAGGTTTTACTCAGATCGAAGGATTGGATTATGACGAGGTTTTTGCTCCAGTTGCGCGTTTAGAGTCAATACGGATATTTCTTGCTTACGCTTCATTCAAGAAATTTCGTGTCTATCAACTGGATGTAAAGAGTGCGTTTTTGTATGAAGGGGTCAACGAAGAGGTTTATGTGAAACAACCTCCTGGTTTCGAAGAGTCAGTGCATCCTGATTACGTCTACAAACTTGATAAAGCATTGTATGGTCTTCATCAAGCTCCAAGGGCTTGGTATGAAACGTTGTCTCAACACCTGCTCACCAATGGTTACACTCGTGGGCAGATTGATTCAACTCTTTTTATCAAAAAGACAAGAAACGATTTGTTGCTTGTGCAGGTATACGTGGATGATATTATTTTTGGATCGACCAATGAGGTGATGTGCAGAGATTTCGAAAAAGTCATGAAGTCTAAGTTTGAGATGAGTGCCATGGGAGAACTAAAATTTTTCCTTGGTGTTCAAGTCGAGCAGTCTGATAAGGGAATTTATATTCATCAGACAAAATATGTCAAGGACATCTTGACAAAATATCAGATGCTCGATGCTAGACACTATGGAACTCCCATTGACATCAGTCACAAACTTGGACCTGCTGATGATGAAGACGATGTTAATCAGCGTGACTATCGTTCAATGATAGGATCGCTTATGTAACTCACAGCATCTAGGCCGGACATATTATTCGCTGTGTCTATCTGTTCTAGATATCAAGCAAAGCCCAAAGCTTCTCATGAAAAGGCTGTCAGACGCATATTAGGTTATCTTAATGGAGACCCTCCTTGGGTCTCTGGTATTCTAATGAAAACAATTTTGCTCTAACTGCTTTTTCAGATTCAGATTATGGTGGCTGCTCAGTGGACGCGAAGTCCACAACTGGAGGATGTCAGTTTCTAGGAAGCCGATTAGTCTCGTGGCAGTGCAAGAAGCAGACAACTGTCTCTACATCAACTGCTGAAGCAGAATACATTGCTGCTGCCAGTTGCTGTTCCCAGGTTCTCTGGATTCAGCATCAAATGCGTGACAATGGGTTACTTCTAACTCTTACTCCTATTCATATTGATAATTCAGCTGCTGTATCTATCATACGCAATCCCGTACAGCATTCAAAAACAAAGCATATTGAAATTCGTTATCATTTTATACGGGATTGCTATGAGAAGCACCTAATTGACCTTGTCCAAATCCCTACTCTTAAGCAAAACGCAGATCTTTTCACAAAAGCTTTCTCTCGTAGTCAATTTGATGAGCTAGTCTCTATGATTGGAATGGTGAGTCTGGGCAACTCTTAACTCTCCCTTTCTGGTCAAAATTATCCTTAGACTTGGAAATTGCATTAAAAAAAAAAAAATGCAACTGCCATTCTTTTTACTTGTTAGTATTAAAGAAATGCAATAGTTGCAACATTGTTAAAATAGACGTTGAATTGTGTCTGTAAACAATTGGGAAATGATAGTACATCAGGAAACATGCATAAAATGGAATTTTAAGATTTATGTTTGATGTGTCAGTAGATTTATCTAGCATACTTGAAATACCTTTTATAAATATTAGCTTCATCAAATGATGTATTGGTAGGCATTTGTTCTAAAGTTACTAAGAAGCTTAACTTTCAAAAATGCATATTATTTTATATAAAGGCATATTAATATGTATGACTTTAAGTTAAAATAAGGGCAAAAATGTCCAAAATATTTTAACGCTTCGTCTTAATATTTGGATAATAAACATGTTATGATCTAAAATATAGGGTCTTTGTATGGTGTTATCTGGGGGAATATATTAGTTGTCTCCTCTGTTGTATGAAAATACAGACCTGGTTTCATCTAATATATTCTTGAAAATAACTTAGGTACGTAGTCTATGTTAAGTTATAGACAATTATTGCGTACCCGTGGCATATCTAAATTCTAAAATATAATGTACATATGTACAAGAAAAATTATAAAAAGATTGCCTAGTACTGGTTTGTGTTAAACTATGGTACTCTGTTGTACGAAAGTACAAATCTGTACCCTCTAGTTTAAATTGTTCAGACCGGTGTTTGTTCAACCCGAACTATTGCTTATGTGACTCTGTTGTACGAAAGTACAGACCTGTCACCGCTATCTTAGTTCTAAAGATACGTTCATACCCTCACCTTCTATAAAGAAATTACTAACATGTTTTGATTTCAAATGTATATTTTAATGTGAGCTATATAATATAATATGCAAGCTAATAATAACACAAGTGATTCATCTTATTATGAGTTGACATTATACACTTAAGTACAAATGTTTAGATGGATGAAATATCAATAATCGTCTTGCACTAATCTTTATAACAGGTGATTTAAATATGCTAAGTAAATTTAAAGTGGACAAACATACTAACAATCGAAATAAAGTTTACTATTTCCAAATTTTTGCATGTTATCCTGATATGATTCCTAAAGCAGACTTAAACTATTTCATCACCAAAAAGATTTTACGTTTTGTTTTCGTTGATTGCAAAATCGAATCAACGGTTTGTATTTTATTGTTTTACCTTTAGTTTATCCAAGTCTCTGAGATAATATCAAATTGACTCTCGAGTGTAAACTTTAAAAATAAAATCAAACTACAAAAACTGTCCCTGGTGCGACACAACTCTTGTGTCGCAATGCGACACAACCCTTGTGTCGCAAGCCATGTCGCATCTTGTGTCGCTATACAGGGTTGAGGTATAAAAGCCGGACCCTACCTCTCAGTCGCTACACGATTTTGCGACACAAATAGCGACACAAGACAAATACTGCGACACAACCACTGCGACGATATTTCAAGTTGTTTTTCAATCTTCGGCCGTGTTTCTTTGCAATCCAATCCGTGTTTTTTGTTCTCCTCATCTTTCTCGACTTATAGGTACCATTTTTACCCAATTCCACCGTCTAATTTCGTTTAATCGTTGAATGCAATATTCGGTTTGTTAGGGTTTTTGGTTTGGGGTAAAATTGGACACGGGATATGTTGCTAACATGTTAACACTCATGGTTTTATGCTCTTCATACATTGGCACATCATTTGGTGTGCTAAATTTCAAAAACCCCCAAATTTTATCATCGGGTTTTTCTGGGTTGCATCTGTTCGTCATTGCGACACAATATGCGACACAAGCCCTTGTGTCGCACTTGTGTCTGTAGCATTGCTGTCTTGCGACACAAGCTTTTGTGTCGCTTATTTAGCGACACAAGTTGTGCGACATAAGCTTTCTGTCGCTGTGATTCAATTCAATTAATTTATTGCAAAATGCGACACAACCCTTGTGTCGCATAGTCGCGTTAGCGACACAACCCTTGTGTCGCAGATGGCATTTTTGTGAAAAATAATTTTCTACGTGCATTGATGCTAACGCTTTTCGAGCTATATTTTTTGTGTATGTAGCTATGGCAGGTATCAACGTTAGTGTAAATGATTGGGAGCCGAGGCACAACATAGTAGCTTTTCTCGAGGATGATCGGGATTCGGCCGCGCCTTTTAGGCCGATGATTGCGTTCTTACGCCGTTCCCGCATTTATACCGCCATCTCCTCCAATGCCCCCATTTACAAGGATCAAGTTGGTTCCTTCTGGGACTCAGCTGTGATCAACTCTGATATGCCAGTCACGCCTATTATTTCCAAGGTAGATGACAGAGAATTGGTTATTACGGAGCAACTGCTACGTGAGTTTTTTGGTTTTGCTGATCACCCGGATTTGCCAATTCGGTTCTCCAACACGTTTATCAACGGCGGCATGCTCCGTCTAGGTTATCCGGGTATCCCTAGAGATCAATACCGGAAGGCCAACCTCACAAAGGTCTGGAGGTACCTCATGCATATCATGATCGTATGCCTCTCCAGCAGGAAGGCAGGATTTGACGGCATGAGCCATTCTACGGCTTCTGCCATGCTGGCTCTGGTATACAACAAGCCCTTCAACTTCTCGGGCTATCTTTTTAAAGCAATGGTTGAAAATGTCCATGCGGGGGACAACCGATGGAACTTATACCCCCGTTTCATCCAGCTGCTTATCAATCATCTTCTTCCAGGGGTGCCGGTGATTGCTGCTCATCGTTTCCGTCAGACTCCGATGAACACACGGATTTTTGCCATTTGTGCTCAAAACGCCAAAGGTGTCCCTGTACTAAAAGATGTTCCTTTATTTGGACATATCATCAATGAAGGATATCTCCCTCCAGTTGACGACAATTTTTTGGATACTCCTGCTGCTCCTCCACAGCCAGAGGATCTTTTTGTCAATGTGCCTGTACAAGCAGAAAATCCTCAGCTTGAGGCAATTTTGGACGACATTGAGACCTTTGGTCATGTTGAACATCTTGGAGGAGAAAACGTTCAGGCACAAGAGCCGTGTATTGTCGAAGACATGGCTGCCAGCTCTTCTGATGGTGGCTCCACTCCACCAACTTCCCCTCGGATAGTCCCTTCCGAGACTTCGTTGGAAAATATTCGTCGTTTCGATTTAAGACGCTTTAAGCGTATTCAACGACGCAAAAGGGCAGGGACAGGTTATGTGCGACCCGATGTGGGTAAAAGGCCTCGTCAATCAGAACCTACGGATGAAGATTGGGTGCCTCCGATGGTTCGTCAACGTCAATCGGCTCCAACTTCTTCTTCCACGCCACGGGTCGACATTCCCCGTGTGAATTTTCCTGTCAAACCTCTCCCGTCTGTCATTCAAGAATTAATGAGGCGGTTGGACACGATGCAGCAAACGATGACATCCCAAGCTGCATTAATTCAGTCACAATCTGCGGTTCTGGAAGCTCAAGCTGCACAGATTAAAGATTTGGAGCTGCAGACTGCCAGAGTTCCCATTTTGGAGACTAGGGTCTTAGAATTAGAAGCCCTAGCTGTAGTTTCGGGGGAGTCAGGCCTGCGTGCCATTGAAACAACAACTACGACTTCCGCCGGAACACAGACTGTAGATGTAAATAATTCAGACATTAATGAAAATTTACTTTTAGATTATTTTGCATCGTCTGAAAACATTCCAGGTCAACCGACTCCTATAGTTGTAGATTACTCTGAAGCAAATATCACGTATCTACAAAGCTTAATAAATCCGGTGAATAATGATGATATATCTTATGACTTTGAGGATGTTGAGGTTGAACCGGAGATTCCCTCAGATGAAGACATGTATGAAGAGTCAAATCGTCCGGAATCTCCTATTGAAAGACAAAGTGAGCCTACTCATGCTCAACCAGAAGAACCGTATGATCCTGATGCACCTATCATTGAATCGGATTCTTCTGATGATGAAAATGAACTAGCCTCCGAACCGTTGCCATCAGTACAGTCCAAGCCTGTTGTGAAATATCGAACTGTGGCTGTGGCGTCTTCTATTTGTAAATCTTACAAAGTTCGAGGAGATTTCACTGGTCTAATTTATAGCTGGAAATTCGATGCTGAAAGCTCTCTCATTTTAATTAAAAGAAAGGATGGCGTTCAATACTTTCGGCCGAGATTCAATTGCATCAGCACTTTGCCGAAGGTTGAACTTAATCGTCTTGCGCAATTAGAATTGGTAAATAATTCAAATGATTGTCGAAGCGCTTTTATTCAAAAGGTTCTTAGAAAAGAGATCTACAGCAGGCACTATGTATGGATAAGACCTGAGCTGGGAGTTCGCTATCGTTTCAAGAAGAAGTTAGATCCAAGAACTCAAGAGTCTATTGTGAAGTATAAATATCCGCCAGCTGCAAGTCTGAAATCGGTTCCACTTGAGAAACTACCACTAAATTTGTTAAAGAAATTTAGATATTGGTGGTACGACCCGAAGACTGGTGAAGCTGTGATTGAATATCTAACTGAGAGAGACCAGGAACAGGGTCCGGGAGAGTGGATCTATTCTCAACAATTAAGAGGCTCAATTGTTCGTGTTTTTGATCCTATAACCCTTATCAATTTAACGAAATATGACTTAAGAGTCCTTCATGCCAACAAGATTCAGCATTATGTTATTGATCAAGAAGAGGCTCTGAAGTTTCAAAAGATTGTTGAGATTTGTTTGAAAATGGGAATACATGCCGGTGGCACATTCCCAGCAGGCTGGAGTTGAGTGAAGATTTTTGAAGACCAAGCTGAAGACACGGGGGAGTTTGTTGGTGCATATTTGTATGTCTGTCAGTTGGTCTTAGCTTGTAATAGTTTGTTAAGTAATTACGACGTTTTGTTTATTATTAGTATATTACAAGTTCTGTTTAGGCGACACAGAGCCTGTGTCGCTTATGCGACACAAGGCTTGTGTCGCATGAACTGGCTGTGCGACACAGAGCTTGTGTCGCAGGTCAGTTTCGGTTTTCCTATAAATAGAGCATTTCGGCCTCATTTGTGGGGTTGACGAATCCAGGGTTCCAGAAAGCATTTGTAAAGCATTTCAGTGTATTAAGCTAATTGGCAAATATATCTATATACAAGTTGATTTGCATTTGATTCGTTTGTGTTTTACGTACTTTATACAATCGTTTGAATTCCGCCTCTCGATTGTTTGTGTTGATCCGGTTAGGTCCAAGACAAGGGAACCTACACTTCTCCACAAATCATTATATGGGCTCAAACAAGCCCATCGTGCATGGTTTCATCGCTTATCTGAAGCTCTCCACAACCACGTTTTTCGAGGTTCGCAAAATGATTCATCTCTTTTTACTTATAAACGTGGCGGCATCATTCTATACCTTCTGGTATATGTAGATGACATCATTGTGACTGGGAATGATCAAATGACAATAAATCGTCTAATTCTGTCTCTTAGTAAAACATTTGCAGTAAAAGACATGGGGGACTTACACTACTTCCTTGAAATTGAACTAGTTCCTCAGGGCAAGAACATTCATCTTTCTCAAAGGAAATACATAACTGATGTTCTCTGTCAAATTGCTTTTACCGACTGTAAACCCGGTTCTGTCTCCAATGAGCAAATCTCACTAACTATCTCTCAATGACAATCCTGCCTTAACAACCTATCCAAGTATTGACAACTAATTGGCGCACTGCAATATATCACCCTGTCCAGAGCAATCGCAGTTAACAAAGTATGTCAATACATGCATGCTCCTACTGACAATCACTGGTCTGCTGTAAAACGTATTATGCGATACCTGAAAGGTACAATCAACCATGGATTACTGATCAAACATGACTCCGGGTCTCAACTCCAAGCCTTTACGGACATTCACCGGCTTTCCCGGATGCCGACTGGGCTAGGAACCCTGATGACCGACAATCCACCGGGGGATATGCAATCTATATGGGATCTAACCTTATCTCCAGGATCACACGAAAATAGAAAATAGTCTCTCGGTTATCCACTGAGTCCAAATACAAAGCGCTGACTGATACAGTTGCTGAACTAACATGGCTACACGCCTTGTTCAAGGAACTTGGGATGAATACAACTTCAGCTCTTGTTCTGTGGTGCGACAATTTAGGTGCAACCTATCTTGCTGCAAATCCAGTTTTTCATGCTCGAACTAAACACATTGTAGTTGATTTCACTTTGTTCGGGAAAAGGTGGCTCAATGGGAACTTCAGGTGAAGTTCATTTCCACTGATGCTCAGGTTGCAGATATCTTTACCAAGCCGTTGCCAAATCGAAGATTTATGTTTTTACGCTCCAAGCTGCGGGGGGATATTAGACAATGTAAATATTTTATAGTTAAGGGTCCTATATGTAAATAGGACCCTAGTATTTAATGTATCCTCCCTTTATAATTACTTCATAACATTCACAATCAATACAACAACGACACATCTTTGCTTCCAGTTCTCATCAAAATGACGAGACATATACATCATACCACGTACTAATTTGAATCAAAAGATAACATTTTGATTTTTATCTAAATAGCTTTGCTACGACTCCAACGAGGGTTTCAACGGTTGCACGGATCCGACGAGGGTTTCAACAGCTGGACGGATCTGACGAGGGTTTCAACGGCGAAGGATCTAACAAGGGTTTTTTCATCACGACCACCTGCAATGCCGACGATGAAAGACATTTTTAGGGTAGTGACTGTTTAAAAAAGGTAAGAAAAAAGAAAGATTTAAGGGGGAACAAAGATGATAATTTGAAGATGAAACACAAATTTACGTAAGAGCACGGCGTAAAAAAAGGAAGAAAAAAAAGGAAGAAAATAAAAAATTCCATTATGTTGAGTAATAGAATTGATTAATCACCTGATTTATTGATTACAATACATAAATGCATGAATACAAAGTCGGAAATTCAAAAAGTAGAAACTAAAAATGACAAGTCTAGCTAGCCAGCCTTTTAATTATTTGGGAACATCAAGAACAAAAACTGGAATCTCTAATTTCATTTATTTTGTCAAACTACATGTGATCTGCTATTGATATTTGGAGAAAAATAAATCTTTTTTTGTTCATGACCTTGAATTGATGATGGATCAGTGCATAGTAGTTTTGAAGGGTCTATAAACTTGTAAATCTTTGATGACACCAGCAATGGAACCTGCAGCGGCACAAATGGAAATAACAAGACAAGAGAGACTCAAGATTTGTAGAGAAATCCATTTGTTACTCCATTTGGGTATTTTGTTTTGAGCAATGTACATTTCGACTGGAAAATAAACTGTTAGTGGCCAGAACCCAATCGCTCCAAGTATCCCCACAACATCTTCAAAAAACGGCATCAACATAGCAACAATTGTGGTCATACACACGAACATGGTTCTCCATATCATTCTAAATGAATTGAGTCTGTAACCCAATATGTGCATTTCCATGAATTTGCTTTCAGGGAAGTATTCTGAAGCGGATTGTTCAACAAAGGCAAATATGGGTTGTGCAAATACTTGGTAAGCACCAACGAGGTGGACTATGATAGCAACATTTGCAATGTCAACGAGCCAATAAGGGTCATAGAAACCAAATCCAGTAAGAAGGTTCCCAGGAGCATGGTCTCCAAATGCGGCATAACCAAAGCACCCACAAAGCATATAGAAAATCGTCGTTGTTATTACACTTATCAAAGTTGCTCGCTTCATTGTTTTTTGTTCTGTTGACGTTGGTATCACTTTGATCGTATCCTATTTTTATAGGAAATCAAAATATTAAAGGATTGTTGCATATTAATGAGAAATGCTAAACTTACAAAAAGAAGTTTACAATACCTCAATTTCAATGAGGACAGTGGAGTAAGAATAGGCAAAAGCAATGGCGCCAAATGCTTGGAAGCTCCTCCATATTTTTTGTCTTTGAGTCACTTCCCCAACACTTATACCACTTAAACTTCCCTTGATTTTTCCATTTTCTAGGGTTTAAACATTAAATAATGAAGAATAAAATTTAGGGTTTATTGTTTCGTTATGTAATAAACTTTATACATTTTTCTATTGTATGAGACATGCTTTCATTTGTTCTATTGTATGTATTGAACTTGTAAATATCGTATATTGTATGTAAATTTTCCTTTTTGGGTAAGGCCAAAAAATGAAACTTTCCTATTTTGGCCATACCCAAAAAGAAAATTTTACATACAATAGACGATATTCCTATTTTGGCCTTACCCAAAAAGGAAAATTTACATAGAATAGACGATATTTACAAGCTCAATACATACAATAAAAGTTTTCAACGTTCGACTCATACAATAGTAAAACGTATAAAGTTTACGTAACGAAACAATAAACCCTAAAATTTATACATTAAATAAATCATAATTAAAAGAAAAAAACAGTAATATTCACTTGAATGAAACGTAACTAAAAGACATCGTTTTAAGGTGTTCATCATATAAGCTTTGACGTTCTTTTCTCCGTTATATTAGATGGATCAATCATATATAAAGTAGGGTTCAAATGAGTACAATAATTTTGTGTGAGAATAGGAGAATCAATCTCAACCACTCATTTTCATCAAATACCCATTTCCCCATCTTTTTAAAAACTAAATATCTCACAAACGACAAGTCGAAAAATTATAAAAATTGCATCATAAAATTCAGCGTTTTCTCCTCTTCGATTTAAGATCACAAGCTATACTTTCGATGAGTTTTTTTTTCTTCATTTTTTGGTGAGTTTTACAAATTAATAACACGTGTGTTACTGATTAGTTGTACATTTGATTTGCGGTTAGGATTAAGGTTTAGGGTTTAGGGTTTAGCATGGTTTAGGGTTTAGAGTTTAGGTTTTAGCTGGGTTTAGGATTTAGTGTTTAGTATGATTTAGGGTTTAGGGTTTTGTAAAGCGTTTAGGGTTTAGGGTTTAGGGTTTAGGGTTTGCACTCAAAACCCTATACCCCAAACCCTAAACCCTAAACCCTAACCCCTAAACCATAAACCTTAAATGTAACACTAACACATGTGTTACTAATTTGTAAACCCACCAAAAATGAAAAAAAAAATCGTCAAAAGTATAGCTTGTGAGATCTTAAATCGAAGAGGAGAAAACGTTGAATTTTATGGTGCAATTTTCATAATTTTTCGACTTGTCGTTCGTGAGATATTTAGTTTTTAAAAAGATGGGGGAAAGTGAGTTTTGTGACGTGGCGCATTCCTATTGGTCCCTTATTCTCAACACTTTTGTTATTCTCATTTGAACCTAACCCATCGTATATAATCTCATTGCTTCAAATTAACAGTCAATCATGTCAAAATGTTGTGACAACATTGGTTTGAACTTTATTTCAATAGATCTTAACCAAATTAACGCCATTTATATTTTTCAAGATATAATAATATTATTATTAGGTATTTTAACTATTAAAAGAATATACAAATGTATATATATTGTTATACCAGCAAATTTGGCGATCCCAAGGCCAAGACCAATGGCGGAGTAAGTGAAGGACATGACAGCAGCAACCATGGAAAGCCATGAAATCTCATGAAAATTTGGTATTTGAGAAAGCAAAATCTCCACAACACCGAATAATATCATAAATGGAGTCCCTGATACTCCACATGGACTATCATGTCCCTTTTCATGGAAACAACTTGCTCTTTTTATTGCCCTTCATTATTTTTCCAAACCAAACAGAAAACATTCAACATTTTAATCAATTTATTAGCAGGAAAAATAAATAAAGATTATTACGAGTAATTAATACATACATCATGCTAATAGAAGAAGCAATGGTGTATCCAATTGTAGTTCCAGTAAGATTGAAGTACTGAATGAAGCCACATATCTTGAATTTAAACCCACCTGAATTATTAATTGTATTAAAGTTTAATTATATATTTATTCAATTTAAGTTTTTTTTCTTTTTTTCTTTTTTTTAAAAAAAATTAATTATCATTACTATACGGAGTAGTTAATATACATACCAAGATTGGACCTGACAGCTTCCATGTAAGTATAGTTTCGTTTTCCAGTAAGCGGGTCACCAGTGCGATAACATGAGGCAAGAAGGCAAGAACAGTAGTACGTTACAAATGAAAACAGAAACAGAACAGTGGGTCCTGCGATCCAGCCTAACTGTGCGGTCGCCCATGCCAATGCTAGCACACCCGACCCTATTACTGCGGTGATAATATGTGCACTAGCACTCCAAAGACTTCCTACGCGCATAAATACATGTGTATGGTACTTTTATATAATCAAAACCAAACATATTATAAACGTTGAACGTACTTTTATTTACGATCATATAAAATTTGAGCGTACAAGTGTAGGTAGTTAATTACCGGTTCTTTTGGGACGGCCATCATCGTCAAACAATTTAGAGGGGCCTGATTGATCAGAAGACAAGTCGCCAGAAACTTCAAAGCCTTGTTGATAATTTGCATCCATTTTCATTTTGGCGCTTTTGTATGTTTATTTATTATTTTGACAGATACTTTGAATTGAATCTGTTCTGAAATATATAGTATATATATATATGTACTCCACTCTATATATGTTGTGGTGGGCGAGAGAGACAAGAAGACGCTACATGATAAACAAAATTACCAAAATACTACATTTTGAAATTTAGCGAGCATCCTTTTATGGAAAAATTAAAATTAAATTATTTCACGTTTTAAGATTATTAATTACTTTATGGAATTCTAAACCATGTACATTTGCGTATGTATATGTACATATAATATAACTTGTATTTATTAGAAATCTTTAATAATTTTACTGTTGAAAATTAAAAATAATAGTAGCTAGCTAAGATCCGTACGTACGACTAGTACTAATTTAAAGTTTAATTACAACTTTAACTAACTATTTTTAAGGGTCTTGTCATTTTGATGAGACTTGAATACCTTTAAGTTGTACCACGTACACCAAATTAGATTAGAATAAGAATTAATATAATAGAAAAAAATGATGAATAAAAGTTAAAAGTTGGAATATAATCTATAATTGTAACAATAAAATAAAGAGCAAGATGGGAATCTCATTTGCTAGTCAAACGACGAATACCAAACAAGTTCAAGTATTTATTTATTTTTTTTCTTATATTTCTTTTCAAACATATAGGTAATGGATAGAGAGAAAACACATAATATAATTATAATTTATAATGTGTATTTATAGCAAAGGTACAAAACATCTGATCGAGAATTCAAAGATGAAGCTTAATTTGTATCGAAATTAATCACACCAATTTGAGATAGCAAAGCAAAATGAGTGGACCAAGTATATATGTAACAGTAAAACTCTGAAGCGATTGTCCATCAAACATGATAGCCGAATCATGAATCAAGTGAATAAAGAGTTGTAACTTATAAGCAAGTCCAATTGCAACTAACACTAAAGAGTTTTTATATAGATTTGATTTGATTTAAAAAACAAATTTTATACAAATATGAGCGTATACGTGAATCGTATACGTGAATAATCAAAGTGTATCATTTTCATACACTTTGTGCATTAACGACTATAACAAACAAACATATATATTTACTAGTTTTTTTACCCGTGCAATACACGGTAATATATCATTAATAATGGGCCAAATAGCCCGAAAAGGTAACCGAGTTGTCAAAAATTGCCAATAAAGGGAATATCAAGTTTACTGATGCCTAAAAAGAAGTTGCATTTTAAAATTGACACAATTAGGGGAATATTAACCGGTAACTTGGTTAACCGGTAAATTAATATATTACATGTATTCTTGATTTATTTACAGCAAATAAGACACTTCCTTAAAACATTTTTGATACACGTATTCTCGATCAAAACCCTAACACTCGATCAAACACAAAATTCTCACAATTTCGAACAAACCAGGAGCTAGACACTCAGATTTTGACATGCGACGTTGGTTTTGAAATTCAATCGATGAACCCTAGCGCAATTTCGTCATTTTGGTAAGTTTTTCTCTCATGGCTACTGTTGATGATGATTTAGTGTGTAATCCACACCAACCTTTTCATCTTCAACTTCAGTTTCTTCACCTCTTCTTCCAATCGAACGTTTTCAGCATTCAAGTCAAAAATTTTCTTCTTGTACCACAGATTAGGAAGCTCAGGATCCACCCACTTGAAGTAATTGCACTTTGCTTCCAATGGGAGTCTGAAATTCGGGCAACTTTAAAACCGGCGACATGGGTTTCTTTGTGTCCAGGATGTCCACATCCTTGCATAATCACCACACACACATGCCTCGACTCCATTTTGATCGTCTTGAAAGGTCGCCATTTTGAAGCCCTGATGATTTCGCCTCCCTGCTTTTGGCCTCCAAATATTAGAAACTCTAATTTTATGGTGAAAATTTATTGTAAAAAGATGACATGTGGCATGTATGGGAGGAGAGAAAAACATTTAGGGGGTTGGAGAGAGAAAAAATAGGGACATGTGACATGCATTGGAGGAGAGAGAAACATTCAGAAGGCTGGAGAGAGAAAAAAATAAGGAGAAATTAGGACACGTGTCACTTTCTAATTCCTTCTTACCCTTTTTACAATAACTTTCTTTTTACATGATGGATTGGTTATTTTGAAATAATCTTTACGGTAAAATAAATAAAATAAAATTCTAACCATTAAATCATGATCTGATCATAACACTTTCATTTTAGAACTACACTAATAGCCTTTCAAGGGCAAAAGTGTTATTCTATTCATTTTTTCTGATTTTATATTGTAATCAACACTCTTACAAAAATTAATAAACGAATAAAAAAAAGATTCATAACTTGAAAATATACATCTTCTACAAATTAAATTTAAAAAGATAAACGCTTGAATCCATTCTTTATAAAAGTCTACAATCAAACTAACATTTATTCGACGCACATATACATGTCGATACACACTTCATTCTCCCGAAACAAAACTTGATGCACGGCTGGAATATATGACGCACGTTGTTAAATTAAAAACCTCATTCATAACCAGTGAGCAACCTGGGGTAGATCGTGATCAGAACTATTTACACACACCGAAAAAGACGATACATTGTGGGGAAAAAAACTTGTAGGTTGTAACGGTTTTGCCGGATAAGAAAATAGGCAGATTAATGGTCGGCGTCGACGTAGGATCTGCTAGAAGAAGGCCAATCCTATTAAGGGTGTTCATAATAATCCGAAACCGGAAAACCGAACCGCAAACCGGGTGAACCGTACCGAATTTTAGGTTAACTGAACCGTTTTTTTTGTTTTCCGGTTTCGGTTAACCGAAACGGCATTTTTTTCAGTTTTGGTTCACACTTTGGGGATAACAGGTTAACTGAAAAACCGAAAAATTTAAATAATTATTTTTAATATGTATATTTCTAAATATAAATATATACTTAAATATATATATATATATATAGACTTATTATAAATCAACATTGTTAACTACATTTGTAAAAAGGAGAATGTATCTTTGTAAAAAGTGGGGGATCAAGATTGAAGAGTATATTTTTGTGAAGTGGCTAATACTTTTTGGTGAAAAATTTTAACTAAGATAATTATATATGAGTTTGCAAGTTACGGATATGTATCTTTTGTAATTTGGTGGCATATTCGCCAATGGATGTTGAATGTGTATTCGTGTGCTATTTTTATTTTTAATATAATTAGTAGATAAGAGCCGGTTAGTTGCTTAACCGCATAATCGAACCGTAAAAGTCGGTTAACCGATTACCGGTTAACCGAACTTTTCGGTTTCAATTTAGGTTCAAGAAATTGGTGAACCGGATTTTCGGTTAATCGATTCTCGGTTAACCGAACCTCCGGTTAACCGTCCGTGAACACCGCTGGATCCTATGAATTATGAAGGTTAGGGTAATTTGGTATTTAACGGAAAAGGTTAACAGATTTAACAAAGTGAACTACCTATGAATGAAAATAACGAATACACGAATAACCGGTGATTTTTTATGAACTTAAGGGACGTGATTTTTCGGACCAATTCAGAACAGTTTTCTCTTAATGTTATTGAGTCGGACCCTCAACCTGACCCTCTAAACATTCCAATTCCTTTTCCAATTTCTATTCCATTCAAGTCTGTCTATCACATCAAAATCCTCACGCGCACACAAACTTACACTTACAGACACCGTAGAACAGTTTGTGTCCAATAAGTAAGCAAGTAAGTTAGGGTTTCTGATCCGGATTCACTTAATTCGATTCACTTTAAAGGTATGTATTTGCTGTTTTCATATTATTCAATTCAGTTCAGTAATCATACAAATTGAATAAATTTTCCAAATTAAAGTGGAAATTTTGTAGATCTGTAAGTAAATCTCTGTAAGACAAAACCGCCGATCCATTTCATTTCATTTGTGGAATGAATGTATACACTTATACATCGATCTTATTACTTATCGATCTGCACTTATATCAATTTCAATTTCATTTTGTTCAGTAGTTTATTCTTCTAAATTTGATCAAATGTATATTGTTCTTTGAATTAATAATCGCATTAATTGTTGCGACATATAATGAGGATTATCAAAAGGATCAGCATAATTAAATTGCAGCATGCTGTATATTACCTAAGTTAAATTTGTATTATATCATTGTCAATTCATTATCCCTTATTCTCTTACAATTAGTTATTACTATATATTTTTTTTTTTTTTATTCAGAAACGACATTTGTAACAAAGGCAAGAAATCTGATGTTGAGTTATAAAGTATCATTATCAGTGTGCAAGGAGTAAAGAAACACTGAGATATAAATATAGTAATAACAATAATAATAGATTGTGAAAATGCCTCCATCAAGTAAGGCGGATAAGAAGGCAGCAGTAGACGCTGCAGCATGGATGTTCAACATAGTCACTTCTGTCGGGATCATTATCGTCAATAAAGCATTAATGGCCACATATGGTTTCACTTTTGGTACTAATCTTCTAGTGCACTTGTACTATATATTCTTTTATCTCTAATATTATAATATTATGTTAGAATTAGAATTAGAACTATAATATTATATTATATATAATATAATATATATAATATATGTTTGTATGTATGGCAGCAACCACATTAACCGGATTGCATTTTGTTACTACAACATTAATGACTGTTGTTCTTAGATGGCTGGGTTACATCCAACCATCCCATCTACCCACTCCAGAACTTATCAAGTTTGTCCTTTTTGCTAACTTCTCCATTGTTGGAATGAATGTTAGTCTAATGTGGAACTCAGTCGGATTCTATCAGGTAGATCATTTCCAACTCATCCTTTGGATTATGGCTGCTTTATTTATATGTTTATTTATTCCAACTGTTATTCATGTCAGATAGCAAAGCTGAGTATGATCCCGGTTTCATGCTTGTTCGAAGTTGTGTTTGATAAGGTTCGGTATTCAAGAGATACAAAGCTCAGCATTTTGGTCGTGCTTTTGGGTGTTGCCGTTTGCACTGTTACTGATGTCAGTGTTAATGCCAAAGGTTTTGTTGCGGCTTTTATCGCAGTATGGACTACAGCTCTCCAGCAATACGTAAATACATCTTCTATCCCTCTACTAAGATTAGATGTTATCAATGAATATAGTGATTAACTTTTCAAGTTGTCCTACTTCAAATCTATTTCAAAGATGTAAAACAAACATTAAACTTTTCTGGAGTGCACTACTTTGGACAAAATGCATATGCAAAGATGATGACACTAGGCAAATTCTGTCCAAAAGCTCTGATTTTTGTAAAATTTAAGATTTGCTCTTTTCTTTCCCTCCTGGAGAATGACGGTTCATTCTTAAAAATAAATAAATAAAATAAAAACTTAAAAATTAAAAATCCAAGTAGATGGTTTACTCACTTGTTTATTCAGTATTATGGGAACACATGTGGACCAGAGGTATGCTGATCTGAGTTCTTGAGAACTGCAATTTAATGAACTGCTTGTGCCTTATTCTGAACCTGTTCTGTAATGTACAGTACGTTCATTATCTACAAAGGAAATACTCGCTAAGTTCTTTCAATCTGTTGGGACATACTGCACCTATCCAGGCAGGATCCCTTCTAATATTGGGCCCATTTCTGGATTACTGGTTGACAGACAAGAGAGTAGACACTTTTAAATATGATCTAGCATCAACGGTAAGTGTACTTTCACTTCATCTACATTTCTTTCATAAACTTTGATTTCTGGTTCTTTATCGATTACATTATTTCTGGTTTATCATCCATGTTAAACATGTGCATATTATAGTGACTGGCAGATCTAAGAAGTTCATAGTGAGTGGTGCTCGTTATAGAGTATCATGCATATCAATTAGAAAAAGAAAACTCCCATGTAAAACCATTAAGATAATAATAGTAATAATGGTTAAACTAGAACATGGGGAGAGGGAGTTGAAAGAGAAACATTAATGACTACCAAACTCTGAAAGAGTTATTCCCAAGCGGGTTGCTTAGTGCCTCGGTGGTTAGAAGTCTGGGAATCTCCAATGGAGACCCATGTTCAATCCCCGCAGGCTGCAATTTTGCGGCCAGTATTCACGCGCATAGCTTTGTTGATTTTGAAGGGTAGGACTTTGTGAAAAAGGTCATGTTTTCCAATATTCAAAAACGTTGTACTTGGCCTTACACTAAAAAAATAAAATAAAAAACTTTTCTGCAAAACCACCAGGGTCCAGGGTACAATAGTCAGTAACATTGTTATCATCTCTCATCAGGGGATCACTATAAAATGACTTGTTAGGAAGTACCAAATTGCTTTTTTTTCTTTTTGTTGTTAATCATCCTTTTTTTTTCTCTTCTTGAAATAGTTTAATTATGTGTTATAAATTCCATTTATTTGATACTCTATTATATTATCGTGGATTACTTGTGCAGGCTTTCATACTCATATCCTGTACAATTGCAGTAGGGACCAATCTCAGCCAATTCATCTGCATTGGAAGATTCACCGCTGTCTCCTTCCAAGTCCTGGGCCATATGAAAACAATACTTGTTTTGATTCTTGGGTTCACGTTTTTTGGGAGAGATGGGTTGAATCTACATGTGGTCGTCGGGATGATCATAGCCATAGTGGGCATGATTTGGTATGGGAATGCCTCTTCAAAAGCAGGTGGTAAAGAACGTCATGCTTATTTGCTTCCGAAAACCAATCAGCAAACTTCAGGTACAGGTGACAAGGTCTAAGCATATCGCATAGAATGGATGAGAGTTAGTTGATAGCCACAATTTCTCCTACACAAGAAAAGATTTGTCCTCTTTTAATTAATTTATTATCATATTCTTGCATATATCCTTTGTTTTTTTTTTTCTCCCTTCTGATATGAAGATCCTTGTGAAGCTTAATGTTCCTTTCTAGTTGTAGTAATATATTTTGCGTCTTAATGTAGTGCAGAATGACAACAGTATGAATGATACCATTTATTTTCATTGTTGGTTACTAAAAATTCAGTATTACTGCCATCTCTTGAGATTTACTACTCGTATCATTTCTTTTTTACCCTTGATCCTTTTGGGAACTAGAAGTGGGCATAATGTTGAGACCCTAGGTTACAGCTAAAAGAAGTATACGTCTAACATGTTTCCACAGGCTATAAGGTAGTTTTAAACTATTTTTCATTTAAACGTTCTGCAGGGAGCTGATTGTATTTATTTTCGTTCTCCAATTTCAACAATTGTGAGTTAGTACTTTTTAATTTGGAAATATGACAGTACAATTTCCATCTAGTCAAAAGGGAAAAATATAAATAGAGAAGAATATGTGAGAGAAAGAAGTCAAGGCCTAACAAAAATAGAATCTCAAGACTGCCTTTCTTTACTTCTCAAATGCTTATATAGCACACTTAGGAAATGAATATATCTCTGAAGGAAAAATGTCGTTATTTTCGTGAGAAGGTTCAAAAGAATTACTACTATAACTTGAAAGTTTCTCAGTTTTCTTAAGCGTTACTTTCAAAACACCAAGTGCAAATATTTTCACTAATAACAGAAAGTCCAAACATCAGTTTAAGAATCTAAGCTCAATTTGTAAGACCGTTGTCAACGGGTTTGGCTGTCGACGAAAAACCGACGGGACCGACGCTGTTGGCACGAAGGCGTCGGTTGCCGGCCATCGCCTTTTGCGTCGAAAATTTGACGGGAACGGATGTTTGTGGGACCCCACGGACGCTTTCTTCCGGTCTTTATTTTAATTACTTTTTAGAATATAAAAATTAATTAAAAAAATAAAAATTATCCGTTGGAATGCAACGGTAATTTTCTTTTTTTTTTTCTTTTTTTTTCAAACTCAAAAAACTTATCTTTTTCACCACAACCAACTACAACTTATCTACTTTCTCTGATACACAAAATTACATCTTCCATACACAAATACACCATTCAAAAACAACTTCAAAAATGCCAAGAAATCAAAACAAATATACACCACCACCAACATCACAAGAAAGCGATATGTGAAACCATCTTATGAATAATCTCATACTGAATATTCAACCGAATCCACCTTTTTCACCAACGGGTTCATCTTTCGCTCAATCGAGCAACTCTTCACCTAGTCAACCACTCAGGTTTGCATCATACTCACAACACCCACCAGGCCACCACCATATCATCATTACCAAAATTACCAACCTTACCAACCTTACTCACCATATCCCCCACTCCCCCAAACCCCCTCGACTTTTCGAAACCAACCATTTCATCAACAACAACATGCACCATCGGATTTCTTTCCATATCCACCAACCCCAATTAACTATCCACAATTCGGAAACACTAATACACCCCCCGAAGAACAACCCGAATCCGAACCAGAAGAAAAGAAAGGAAAAAGGGTGCAAGTGAAATGGTCAGACGAGGAGGCAGTTATATTGTCCGAACGATGGGTCCACATATCCGAAAAAAGTCGTGAAGGCAATTCACAAAGCTATGATACTTTTTGGCAAGAATAGTAAACGACTATAATAAGGTGGCACCCGAAAAATGTACGATGAGTCAAATACAAGGAAAGTGGAATAAAATCTGCAAAGACGTCAAAGCTTTCATCAGAATTTACAACCATGCAACCGACCCGAGGCCAAGCAGGGCAAATGAAAAAGACATTGTTGACGCATGTTATAAACTCTTTAAGTCCCAACAAATACACAAATTCATATACAAGAAATGTTGGTATGTGCTAAAAGTATATCTATTCGGACGAGGGGGTCATGGCCAACCGGTGTACACACCAACCCCAAATCGATCCTATCAATCTTGGTGATGACATCCTTTCATCTGATCCTCTTACCACTAACATGGAAAGGTTGTTCCAACACGACCGGACTCGTTGTTCGCCCGGTCGTGGAATTTTAAGAAAAAGTCAAAAGAGTTCGGATTCGAGTGATGCAGCTACTTCTTCAAGAAGTTTGAAAGAAAGAGAACGTTTGGCTAATATCAAATCCCCAGACCCAAAACAAAAAACAATGTCTATGATCGACTCAAATTCGGAAAAAGGCAATTCTCAAAACGTGGAAAATGCTTTATAAAAAAATACCAAAGGGTCTTAAAAAAGGAGAAAAAAAATTCTCCAAGAGGTGCGAAACACCGTGGTTAGTAAGTATCAGTCGGATTACCAAACGGTTTTTGGTCAAGCTTCGGGTTCGGTTCCGGTTCAAGACATTGATTCGGACTAGGACGAGGAGGAACACGAGGACGAAGACGAAGCTGAAGATTCGGACGATTCGGAATAGACGACTAGTTGTATTTTATTTTTCAATAAATGTACATTTTTTAGTTATTGTAATGTTTTATTTTTAATTAATGTAATGTTTTTTATTTAAGTTTGTAGTTTAAATAATTAAAGTAAATAATGTTTGGTGTCCAGAAAAAACTGAAGTGATGTTAGAGCAAAGGGAGTGGTCACTTGACCATTTTGAAAAAAAATAGACATCAGTGCCACATCATTTTCATATTGAAACCATACTGAAACTAACTTTCACCCATAATCACCATACTGAAAATTGGACCCACATTTAAGTTTATAAATAATTATATACACACACAAAGTAAAAATAAAAAAGCTATCATTCAAAATGGTAGCCACCATCTTAATCCAACTATATTGTCAACCATTTTGAGGGGTGGAGTGGGCAACCCAATATGGTACTTAACCATTTTGTGCCACCTCACCCCACTCCCTTCACTCTTACTGTTGGCAGTGTAGTGTCAGTTTTGTTAACTGCCGACGTGACACTGATTTGGCAAAAACTGATACGTCAATTTGTGTTCATTATTGGGGGTGGTCTAAAATGTAAGATCCGTATTACATTTAACTATCAAAATCTAAGACGTGATCCTTCTCTCTCTGTAATTTTTTAAATAAAAGATTATACTTCCAGTCTATGGATTTCTTTTCGTCTCTAGGCATTTGATGCACGTGTCAAGCCAGCTTGTGGGTAACAACGGGCTGGAGCTGAAGTTTGTGGGTAGAGCTTGTGGCTGGAGCTGGGGCCAGGGCTTCTATTTAAAAGCCACTTCAAAATGTTTCTTGTTTAAGGGCTTATGTGGGCTTATCTTTTCAAGAAGCCCCATTTTTATTTTGCTTCCAAACAAGGTTTATGGACTGAGGCTTATAAAAAGTAGAAGCTCAAGCCCTTAAAAGCCCTCAAAAGCCCCATGCCAAACACACACCAGGTCTGCTTCCGAGTTGATGATGTTTGCACCAAAGTATTGATGTTGGCTACTTATAGTGGCATTTCACTACTCGGTATTATAGATTATAAAAAATAGTTTATTGATGAATATTAGTAGTTATAGCATTCGGTTTGATTAATATTTATTGGTGAATATATGTTTTTATACGTTTTGATTATCATTCATCGTGGACGAATGTTAACGCATAATTTTTCAAAGAAACCGATAATATCTACTTCGGTGAACATTGATTAATGATGAATGTTAGGAAATTTTCCTAATATTAATTATATGATATTATAAGTTATAAAAAGTAGTTTATCTATGAATATTAGTAGATATAACATCGGTTTTAATTAATATTTCTTGATAAAAATATGTTTTTTTTACGTTTGATTAGCATTCATCGCGAATGCATGGTTAGCTTCCTTCTTCCCTAAAAAAATTGCTTCCATTTTGATTCCTTACCCTATATATATAGTTGTGGGTTCAAATAAGAAGGTTAATTTTCGTGAGAACGTAGAAATTGCTTCAAAATCACTTTTTAAATATCCAAAATACATTATTTTATAAAATTTTCTTATGTAGTAGCACCTTACTCAAATAACTTTTAGAAGCTATTTTTTCAATAAAAAAAATTTAGATGTTTTTTTATTTTTTTTAATTATTTTATTCAAAATAATCACATTTTATAACTTGATAATCACATGAATAATATGTGATTATCAAGTCATATTTTGTGATTATATCGAATACATGATAATCATATTATATTAGAGAATAATCACATGTGATTATCATGTTATATTTTGTAATTATCTTAAATAATAACAACAGTAACGACCGTAAAAAAGTTAAAAAAAAAACTAATAAGTTTTATTTATATTTGTATCATAGCTTCAAAAAGTTATTTTAATAATAATTACTAAAAAAGTTTTGAAAAAAATATTTTTCAGATATTTAAAAAGTAATTTTGAAGTGTTTTCTACGTTCTCACGAAAATTAGTCTTTTTGTTTGAAGCCACTTATATATACTTATACTAGATGCAAACCCGTACGATTTACGGCAATCTCAAATTTACAATATTTAATTTTATGGTACATCAAATGAAGATCATCTACGTCGAACTTTTTTTCAAAAGTAAATAAATTTAGATATCAACTGTAATACAAACATAAATAATTAAGAAAATGCACTAATACAATTATTAAAATATATCCTAAACATAATAGAACTACACACGACAATAATAATTAATAGATAATTATTAATAAATTAATTATTCTAAACATATCCTTGTTTAATAATAATTTGACACTTGTGATAATAAGTTATGGTTATCCTAAACTATTTAAAATATAATTAATTTATTAGTTTGAAAATTATTAGAAATTGCCATGTAGAATTTTATGCCTGATGGGTTTTCTATTCCCTTGCTAGATTAACATACAATGCGGAAATAACAATTAATCTAGGGCATGAAGGAAACTAAACCCTAAAGGATCTTAACTTAATAATAATACGCAACAAAACAAAATAAATAAGGAAATACTAACCTTTGAGAAAATCGGATTTCTCACACGCAGACCAACTAAGTAGACCTTCTTGACTTGGAGGCGAGTACTCAAACTAGAGCACCTCTAATTGTTCACACCCACGAACCAAAGAGAAAATTTCAACTCCTAAGGTCCCGATTAAATCGTGTAAACTCTTACAAGGAGACGGAATGAGAAAGAAAGAAAGTTGTACTTTGAAACCATGACATGGCCCCTATTTATAAGGGAAGAGGAAAAATATGGTTTATACGTCAGCCGATGTGGGACAACCTGAATTCGAACTCCAACCGCCGGTTGGAATATTCAGCCGGCGGTTGAGCTCACGTTTCCACCGCCTTACTATCTTTGGGCTCCAGCAGCCGGTTGGAATATCCAGCCGGCGATTGGATATGGTTTCCAAAATCTTCCTTCGTTTCTTTTAGTTTCTAATTAATTCATCAACTATGATAATTAATAAACTAAATAATTTACCATAATATTAATTCCAATTAATATTATCTCTCATTTATTTTTCTTTAACTGTTCGAATGAGGGCGACCCAAAAAGGACTCCACTTTTAATGATATACTTACCAATTAGTTATGCACTTGGACACTATATCCAACAGTCTCCCACTTGGACAAGTCATCAACTATTATTGGTCTAAGTTTATCCGATTAACTAAGCAGAGAGTGTCATCCAACGCAATTGCCGAACTCTAAATCATATCTAGAGACAACCTTTAGATAAGTGATCAAATATTCCTTTGTTCTACTGATATCGTATGAAACTGAGACATGGATTTTAATCAATCTCAAGATTCAAGATTATGTTTTCTGATCTCCGATTATTTTGACTATATAAGACTACTGATTTGTGCACATCAACTTAGTCTCGGCTAGGCCTAGCACTTTAGGGTCAACTTTTAATCATCAGAGGGCCCATCATATCGCTTTTCCATTTTGGCAAAAGGAACAAATAAATTTCGACTACATAGTACTAGTCAACTAATCATGTTATACCTAGGATACCCTTTATAACTGGCATTTACGCGCAGCGTTTGAATAAACTAAAGTATAACAGATTCGAAAAACTAGAAACTCAATGTATCTCCATTTTAAGAATAGAGGATATTATCATCTTAAAATCACGTGATTTAATCCATGAAGTGATCTCTTTAAGTACGAGTCTCT
The DNA here is from genome assembly GCA_963930675.1 of Gnaphalium uliginosum. Classification (NCBI taxonomy): domain Eukaryota; kingdom Viridiplantae; phylum Streptophyta; class Magnoliopsida; order Asterales; family Asteraceae; genus Gnaphalium; species Gnaphalium uliginosum. Next base: position 40,230,795 of record OZ005686.1, on the reverse strand, counting down.
CCTATACTTAAATCCCCATTAAGTACTCATGAGTGTTGCAACATTCTCCATGCTATGTGTAATCTCCATAGACAATCTACTAACACTCCATGACAGTCTTAAATCAACACTAACTTCCTGTAGTATGAACGACTGAGGAGGTTTGAGTAAAACTAATTACTCGGGAAGTGGATTCTAAACATGCAAAAATGAAACACAATGACAAACAATAGTAAATGGTAGAACTCCTTCAAATAAATAAATCTCCATTATTTAATCACCAAGTCTATTACATTTCTATCATTGCTTTAATGTTTCGGATTCAAACTAACAACTAAAACTTTATATTATCTCGTAAAACTATGCTCCTAGCATGTTCATCGTGTTTGGACCTTGCCAATGCCTTTGTGAATGGATCAGCTGGATTATCCTCTGATCGTACATGCTTCACAACCACGTGTCCTTCTTCTACCTTTCTTCGAATAAAATGGTATTTTCTTTCTATGTGCTTTGACTTCCCATGTTCCTTGGATTCTTTAGTCAAAGCGACTGCACTTTCATTGTCGCAGAATATATCAATGGGGTCTTGAATTGTTGGAACAACTCCAAGATCTCCAATGAAATTCCTCATCCATATGGCTTCCTTCGAAGCTTCGCAAGCTGCAATGTACTCAGACTCGCATGTGGAGTCTGCTACTGTATCTTGCTTTGAACTTTTCCATGTTACCGCTCCCCTATTCAGTAAGAATACCCAACCAGACTGTGACCGACTATCATCTCTATCTGTTTAGAAACTTGCGTCACTATAACCTGTTACTTTGAGTTCTTCTTCTCCACCATAAACCAAGAACCTGTCTTTAGTATTTCTTAAATACTTGAGAATATTCTTTACAGCTGTCCAATGACCTTCACCAGGATTCTGCTGATGTCGACTCACCATGCTCAAAGCAAATGAGACATCAGGCCTTGTACACGTCATGGCATACATGATCGATCCTATAGCCGAAGCATATGGGACTCGACTCATTCTGTCCGATTCTTCCTCAGATTTCGGACATAGATCTTTACTAATCTTTATGCCATGATGTAAGGGTAGATTCCCTTTCTTAGAGTTTTCCATTTTAGACCTTTTCAAAATTTTATCTAAGTACGTGTCCTGGCTGAATCCAATGAGACGTTTCGACCTATCTCTGTAATTCCTTATACCAAGAATATATGTTGCATCTCCCAAGTCTTTCATAGCGAAACATTTTCCCAACCAGTCTTTTACACTTTGTAATGTTGGGATATCATTTCCTATGAGTAGTATATCATCTACATATAATACTAGGAAGACTACAATACTCCCACTGACTTTGACATATATACAGGACTCATCTTCGCTTCTAGAAAATCCAAACTGTATGACTTTCTCATGGAAGCAGAGATTCCAGCTACGAGAAGCCTGTTTAAGTCCATAAATGGCCTTTTCATGCTTGAACACTCTTTTAGGATACTTTGCACTTTCAAAACCCTCAGGGTTGTGCCATAAACACATCCTCTGTAAGTTTTCCGTTAAGGAAAGCGGTTTTGACATCCATCTGCCATATTTCATAATCATGAAATGCAGCTATCGCAAGCATTATCCTAATTGACTTTATCTTAGCTACTGGTGAGAAGGTTTCCTCATAATCAATCCCAAGGGTTTGAGTATAGCCCTTCGCTACCAACCTAGCTTTATAAGTGTGTACCTTCCCATCCATGTTTGTCTTCTTTTTGAAGATCCACTTACAACCCACCTTCTTAAGACCGGGTGTAGTGTCAACCAAATTCCAGACTTAGTTGTCATACAAAGACTGAATCTCGCTTTTCATAGCTTCCTTCCACTTGGCAGCCTCAGGGCCTGCCATCGTTTCCTTGTAGTTAGCAGGTTCGTTCAAATCAACTAGTGTACTATCACTAACCTTGTCCTCTTCTTCAATATGGAAACCATAATAGAAATGAGGAGGGTTGCTAACTCTACTTGTTTTGCGAACGGGTAAGGATATGTCTTCAGATTCAACAGGTGTCACCACCTCTTGTTGAGTGTCAGTGTTTACTATAGGTTCTTCATCGGTCGATTCTTGAATTTCTTCAAGATCTATTTTACTCCTACTGTCCTCTTTAGATATCATTTCTCTCTCAAGGAACACTCTTCTTCGAGCTACAAACACCACATTTTTCGTGGGTCTGTAAAATAGATATCCAAACGACTCTTGTGGATAACCGACGAAAAGACACTTTTCAGATCTGGACTCTAGCTTGTCCCGAGTTTCTCGTCTAACGAAAACCTCGCAACCCCAGATCTTGATGTGACCAAGAGAAGGACGTTTTCCCTTCCACATCTCATATGGTGTCTTTGAAACCTTCTTAGTGGGTATTTGATTTAAGATATGTGCGGCTGTCTCTAATGCGTAACCCCATAAGCTTATTGGAAGTGTTGCCTGACTCATCATAGACCGAACTGTTGATACATGTTTTGTATGTCTATCAGTTGGTCTAGGTCCAAGTCGTTTGTAATATTTTGATTATGATATAAATGTTATTTGGTTTTGAAATCAAAATAAATGTCACTGTTTAGGCGACACAGAGCTTGTGTCGCAATAGCGACACAAGGCTTGTGTCGCATAGGTCGGTTTGGCGACACAGAGCTTGTGTCGCAGGTAGTTTCAGGGTTTGGCTATAAATAGAGTATTACGGGTTCAGTTCTGGGGTTGACGAACCTAGAGAGTTTTCAAGCTATTTGTGAGGAATTGATTGTATTTGGTTGATTCGTTATTCTTGATATATATATAAAAGCTAATCGACTAGTTTCGTGTGATTGTTAACGTGCTTTGTTCAATTGATTGTATTCCGCGCTTTCAATTGTTGAATTGATTCGATTTAGATCCAGTACAAAGGGTCCAACAAGTGGTATCAGAGCCGAAATCTCTTGATTTTGTGGTATTGAATCGATTTTGTGCGTTTTTCGGGTTAAATCACATACTTTTTAGCAATTACTCTTGATTAGAAGTGGTAAAAGCTTTAAATCTGGTTTTTCTGAAATATCATTGAAGGTTCGTTCGATTGCAGGTCGTTAATATTCGTGGGGTTTACGAAAATTTTCGAATTTTGGGGTTTAAGTGCGGCTGAGTTCGCAGCATAGCGACACAACCTTTGTGTCGCCACTAGGGTTTTAGCGACCTAAGCTTTTTCTGCGACACAAACACTCTGTGTCGCGTTAGGGTTATCTGCGACATTACCATTGCGACATTGGATTGCGACATAACCTTTGTGTCACATTTGGACTCATTTATTCACTGTTAGCGACACAACCTTTGTGTCGCCTGTTGCTTTCATTGCGACACAACCCCTTGTGTCGCCATTTGCCTCTGCTTGCGACATTACCTTTGTGTCGCATTTGTTCTAACTTGTTTTTTCAGGTTAGCGACACTAAACTTAGTGTCGCCATTAGTCTGCGACACAACCTTAGTGTCGCTATTTAAATTTTTGAAAAACAAATTCCTGATTTACAAGTGTGCAGGAAATATAATGTCTCTTCAAAGCTTTACCCAGCTATTAAAACACAGTAATGAAGTTGGAAGCACAAACAAACCTCCTCTATTTACTGCAAACACTGATTATGTGGAATGGAGGCAACGTTTTGAAGCCTTCATTTCATACAATGATCCAGACATGTTGATTCCTTTACTTGAACGTTATGAACATCCACCATCTGATGGCCAATTCAATTCTATCAACCCTCCACCAAAACCTATTAGATCCCTGACTCCGGATGAGAAAAAGGCTTGGGATTTGGAAAGAAAGGTACATTCAGCAATCACAATGAGCATGTCTGTCGATGTTCTAAAAATGTTTAAACATTACACCATTGCTTATGATTTATGGAAGGCTATTGAACAATGGTGTGGGGGTAATGAGAGATACAAAAAGAGTAAACTTGCACTCATTAAGAAGTAATATGAATTGTTTGACATTTTACCTAATGAGTCTATTAATCCACTGTTTATTCGCTACTCGCATCTGGTTAGTGAGCTGAATGAAGGAGGGGTAACTTTAACTACTGAGGATGTGAACAAGAAACTCTTAGGCGCTTTGCCTAAGAAATGGAATCATCGTGTAATGATGATGGAGGAAGACGAAAGAGTGATGAGTCTTTCGTTAGATGATCTTGTTGGAAGATTACAAGCTTATGCACTAGATATGTAAACGAAGTCGGGTGCACAGGTTCAAGATCCCACCTTGTATGGTAGTTCGTCTCCCACTACCGGTGTTGCATTATTATCTGGTGGATCTGGTGTGGCTTCTGCACCTTCAGTTGGAAGAGCATCTTACTCTTCAAATACTCCTGTTTCACCCGATACCGAAGAGAATGCTGCTGTTTTTCAAGCATTTCTCAGTGCTGATGACAGTTTCCTTTCGAAGAAGACAAGCACCATTGATCTTACTGAGAGGGACTTTGAACAGATAGATCCTGATGATCTGGAAAGGATGGATCTACGTTGGAACTTTGCTATGCTAACCAGGAGAGCAAAGAAATATTTAAAGAAAACTGGGAGAAAGAATTTGGATGATGATAGTGATTCCGGTCTGGGTTTTGATAAAACTAAGGTGAAGTGCTACAACTGCCAAAATCTTGGACATTTCGCTAGGGAATGTGAGAAGGCAAAACATCCTGCTTCTGGTTTCTCAAAACCATCTGCCTACACAAGACCATCTCCGAGGACTCCAGAAAAAACGCCTGTTTCAAATGCTCTTCTTATTCAAAATGAAGAAGCGTATGATTGGAGTGAAGAAGCAAATGATGATCAAAACAGCGCTCTTATGGCTGAAATCTCCAGTGTGCATGAGGTACCCATTGAAGAACCATTCTCTTGTATATCATGCATTAAATTAACTGGTAAAATTAACAGATACTCTGAGGATAATCAACGCCTGAATACTGACTTAGAAAAACTTGCTAAGGCTAATAAAATCCTAAAAGATAATGAGAAAGCTTTTGATAAGAAACTAGATGCTGCATTTTCTGACCGAAAGGAACTAAAAGCTAAAAATTTTAGTCAACAAGATGCAATTGACAGTTATCTTAAATTACTTGCTGATCTTAGAAAGGAACTTGCTGACTCACAGTCAGAAATAATTAACCTTAAAAGAAAACTTTCTAATTTTTCAACATCCTCACTTGTCTTTGATGAAATTCTTCAAGGGCAAAGGTATGATACCAAAAGCAAAACTGGTCTTGGTTATCACCAAGTACCACCTCCTATAAATTATCTACCTATGCCTTCAAAGGACGAAGCCAAAGACTTTGTGCCTTCCTTTTTAACGGAAGTCATGAAATCTGTTAATGAGCCAGTTAAAGATTCTAAGCAAAATCTTGAATTTGAGTCTGAACAATCTCTTGCTAATGAATCTAAAACTGATGAAACTAAGCCTGTACCTGTTATGAAACCTGAATTTGGTAAAATTAAGATTTCAACCTCTGTTAGTGAACAGGAAGTAGTTGAAGTTGAGGTTTTGACTGAGGAAGTTAATGTGAAGATTAAGAAAGAAAATGTTAAGCCTGAAAATCATATAATAACTACTGAATTAAGTGACATGGCTTTTCAGAGAATAGGCAAAGCTACAGCTGAGCCTCAAAAGAAGATTTTAAAAAATGAGAAACAAATCATCTGAAAAATCTTCTAAAACTGTTGATGTCTCTGATAAACCATCAACATCTTCACCAGCATCTAACTCATCATGTACACACAAATGTGCATGTTCTGTTAATGCTTTATTTAATCAACCTTCAGTGCCTCATTCTCAACCTCAACCATTCGTTGAAAGACGATCTTGTTTCTATTGTAAGAAACAAGGTCATCTCATTAGTGTTTGTCCGTTGCTTTCTAAACAACAATTTGGGAGATTCACGCCACGAAATTCTTTATATAGAAATTCATTTAATAAAACTCAATCGAGGCGTTGCTCATCATCTCCCTTAACTGTCAAGAAAGTCAATAAGATTGTGCCCAGTAAACCTAGTGTCAAAAAGTACAATCCTATAAATAAGCAACCAACAAAACCTAAACAGGTTTGGCAGATTAAAAGGTCATCCAATGACCTGTCATCCTACAATAACACATCAGGAAACACCACTGATCTGTTAAAAGATAAAATTTTAACTGATGTTGTTATTGTAGATGACCTTGGAAGACTCAAGTCTGTGAAGGCTTGGGTCTCCACTATTAACTAATCCACTCTTGCATTTTGTGTCTGCAGCAATCCGAGGAAGTGAAAAATAGTAAATGGTATATCGATAGCGGCTGCTCACGGCACATGACTGGCAACTTAGCCCTACTTTCTGATTTGAAGCCATATAATGGGGGTTATGTTGCATTTGCGGGTGATAAGGGTGGAGAGATTACTGGACAAGGAACACTCACAAATGGGCAAGTGAGCTTTGAAAAAGTGAACTTTGTTGAACAGTTGAATCACAACTTGCTCAGTGTTTCTCAAATGTGTGACAAGAAGTACATTATAGCATTTACTGATGTAGAATGCTTGATTCTGAAGTCGGGATTTGTAATTCCCGAGGAATGGGTGCTAATGAGAGCACCAAGGACAAAGGACACGTATGTACTTGATATGCGTACCGTTACATCCACAGAGCATACCTGTCTATTGTCTAAAGCTGATGAAAAGGATTCACTAATGTGGCACAGACGAATGGGACATCTCCATTTCCGCAAGATGAACTATCTTGTAAAACATGATCTTGTGTTAGATGTGCCTAAAAAATCTTTTGGATTAAACGATACCTGTGTTTCATGTCTCGAAGGAAAACAACACAAGAAATTCCATAAGTCTAAGTTAGTGAATTCCAATGAAACACCACTTGAGTTATTGCATATGGATCTTTTCGGGCCAGTGAGCAAACGGAGTATAGGAGGAAGTTACTACTGCTTGGTCGTAACTGACGACTATTCGCGATTTTCTTGGGTGTACTTCATTTCTTCTAAAGATGAAGTGCCTGATATTCTGATTTATCTGTTTGACAAACTGGAGAACTTATGCAATCTGAAGATAAAGAAACTGCAGAGTGACAACGGAACTGAATTCAAGAACAAAACATTAGAGATGTACTGTTTGAAGAAAGGAATAAATCATCAATTCAGTGCCGCAAGAACTCCACAACAAAATGGAGTCGCCGAAAGAAAGAATAGGACTCTCATAGAGGCTGCACGCACCATGCTCTCAGACTCAAAATTGCCTATCACCTTTTGGGCAGAGGCGGTTAATACAGCCTGTTATGTTCTCAACAGGGTTTTGACAGTGAAGAAACGAAATAAGACATGTTATGAGCTATTTAATAACCGTAAACCCAACTTGCAGTTTCTTGAACCTTTTGGGTGTCCCTGCATCATCATGAACACACGCGAACGACTTTCCAAGTTCGGTGAAAAGTCAAGTGAGGGATTCTTCTTGGGATACTCTGTTAACTCTCCAAATAAGAGAGTTTATAATAAATCAACGAAGGGGATTGAGGAGCACTATGAAGTTAATTGTTTACGATATACTGAATCTCCTCAAAGCACGGGACCCGACTCACTATTTTATTATGATGAATTGTTTGACTCATTTCATCTACCTATGGATGATAATGTTGATTAGGTGGTGACCCTACTGCATGGAATTGATATGTTACAAGATATATCTACTCCTCCTAAATCCACACCACCCTTAAACAGTGATATCCCTTCCACTTCTGGAACAGCTCCTAGTGCATCTAATCCACACCCTAATTCTGAGATGCCTGGTTTATCCGATAATGAAACTGAGGATAAATCTGATGAAGCTGTCCAATCGCCTGAAATTCATGAAGTTGAGGGAGATTTAAACAACTTGGATTCTGAGATTGTGCCACCACAGATTCAACAGCAACGCGTACACACATCTCACCCGACTGATAATACTATTGGTGAGTTGTCTAAAGGTGTACAAACAAGACATCAAGTTAAAGCCACTCCATCCGACTCCTCTTCTTGCCTTGTAGCTGAGATGGAATCATGTTTTCTATCTCAGATTGAACCGAAAAATGTGAAAGAAGCATTAATCGACTCTCATTGGGTCGAGGCTATGCAGGATGAACTTCATCAATTTCAAAAGCTACAAGTCTGGAATTTGGTTCCGCTTCCGAAGGGACAACATCCTATTGGGACGCGTTGGGTGTTTCGTGTAAAGAAAGATGATCGTGGTATTGTGACACGGAACAAGGCTAGACTAGTGGTACAAGGTTTCTCTCAAATAGAAGGTCTTGATTATGATGAGGTGTTCGCTCCTGTTGCCAGGCTAGAATCGATTAGAATATTTCTTGCCTACGCCTCATACAAGAAATTCAGAGTGTTCCAGCTAGATGTAAAAAGCGCGTTTCTATATGGAAAGGTCAGTGAAGAAGTGTATGTCAAGCAACCTCCTGGATTTGAAGATTCAGTGCATCCTGAATATGTCTACAAGTTAGACAAGGCACTGTATGGACTTCATCAAGATCCAAGGGCGTGGTACGAGACGTTGTCAAAACATCTGCTGGCTAATGGATTCACACGATGGCAGATTGACAGCACACTTTTTATTAAAAAGGTTGGAAACGATTTGTTACTTGTACAGGTATACGTGGACGACATTATCTTTGGATCTACCAATGAGAAGTTGTGTAAGGACTTTGAGAAAATCATGAAGGACAAGTTTGAGATGAGTGCCATGGGAGAACTTACATTCTTCTTAGGTGTACAGGTTGAGCAATCTGATAAAGGTATTTACATTCATCAATCTAAGTATGTCAATGACATCTTAACAAAATATCAATTGCTCGACTGTAAGACCTTTGGGACTCCTATTGACATAAGTCACAAACTTGGTTTGGCTGAAGACTAAGAAGACGTAAATCAGCGAGACTATCGGTCAATGATAGGATCACTGATGTATCTCACAGCATCAAGACCCGACATTATGTTTGCTGTGGCTATTTGCTCAAGATTTCAAGCAAATCCAAAGGTGTCTCATATGAAGGCGGTTAAGCGAATCTTTAGTTACCTCAAATTTAGACCATTTCTGGGTCTCTGGTATTCTAATGAGGATAATTTCGCTTTAACTGCCTACTCCGATTCAGACTTCGGTGGTTGCAATGTGGACAAAAAGTCTACGACTGGAGGATGTCAGTTCTTTGGTAGTCGTTTAGTCTCGTGGCAGTGTAAAAAGCAAACCACAGTCTCTACATCATCTGCTGAGGGTGAATATATTGCTGCTGCAAGTTGCTGTTCTCAGGTTCTCTGGATTCAGCATCAAATGCGCGATTACGGGTTACTCTTAACTTTAACTCCTATCCATATTGATAATACTGCTGCTATCTCTATCATACGCAATCCCGTACAACACTCAAAAACTAAACATATTGAACTTCGTTTTCATTTCATACGGGATTGCTATGAGAAACACCTGATAGACCTTGTCCAAATTGATACATCTAAGCAAAACGCTGATCTTTTTACAAAGGCTTTTTCACGATCTCGATTTGATGAACTTGTCTCTATGATAGGGATGAGGTTCTTTGTTAAAAATTAATTTATGACTTGGAGTGTAAAAAAAAAAAAAAAAAAAAAAAATAGACGTTGAATTGTGTCTGTAAACAATTAGGGAAATGATAGTACATCAGGAGACATGCATAAAATGGAATTTTAAGGTTTATGTTTGATGTGTCAGTAGATTTATCTAGCATACTTGAAATATCCTTTATAAATATTAGATTCATAAATTGATGTATTGATAGGCATTTGTTCTAAAGTTACTAAGAAGCTTAACTTTCAAATATGCATATTATTTTATATATAGACATATTAATATGTATGACACTAAGTTAAAATAAGGGCCGAATTGTCCCAAATATTTTGACGCTTCGTCTTAATATTTGGATGATGAACATGTTATGATCTAAAAATATAGGGTCTTTGTATGGTGTTATCTGGGGGACTATATTAGGTGTCTCCTCTGTTGTATGAAAATACAGACCTGGTTTTATCTAATATATTCTTCAAAAGAACTTAGGTGCGTAGTCTATGTTAACCTATAGACAACTATTACGTACCCGTGGCATTCCTCAAATTCTCAAAATAAAATGTACAAAAGTGCAGAAAAGTTATAAAACGTTTGCCTTGTACTGGTTTGTGTTAAACTATGGTACTCTGTTGTACGAAAGTACAGACCTGTACCCTCTAGTTTAATTGTTCAGACTGGTGTTTGTTCAACCCGAACTATTGCTTATGTGACTCTGTTGTACGAAAGTACATACCTGTCACCGCTATCTTAGTTCTAAAGATACGTTCATACCCTCATCTTCTATAAAGAAAATACTAACATGTTTTGATTTCAAATGTATATTTTAATATGAGTTATATAATATAATATGCATGCTAATAATAACACAAGTGGTTCATCTCACTATGAGTTGAAATCATATACTTAAGGACAAATGTTTAGATGGATAAAATATCAATAATCGTCTTGAACTAATCTTTATAACAGATGATTTAAATATGCTAAGTAAATTTAAAGTGGACAAACATACTGATGATCGAAATAACACTTACTATTCCTAATAATTGCATGTGTTGATACATTTAGAGTGTCTGTCACTTGGTCTAAGTTTCGAGTTGTAATTAATTAGATTAATTTTGTATTAGGCGATATTGTTAATATCGCTTAGACGATATCACTAATATCGCACAGGCGATATCACCAATATCGCCCTTTAGTCCAGATTAGTTACATATAAATACTTGTTTAGGGTTTCAGTTTCATAGGCTTTTTCGACACTCTGCATTTTGATATAGGCGAATTTTCTTGGCAGCTTTTGTCATTCTCAGTGTTCCTGTCATTGTAATTCACATTGCTTTATATGATTAATTCAATATATGTGTTTGTGATTTTGTTGTTGAACGTACAATCGATAGCTATTGAATTCCGCGCATTAGTTATTGTTTATTGATTCATTGTTTAAGATCAGTCTTTATTGCGATCCTACAATTGGTATCAGAGCCATTTAATCATTGGATTAGTGGTTATTGAATCATTATTCGTACGTTTAAAAGTCGTATTAACTAGTTTTTTAGCATAAACAAATTGTTTTTACTCTTAAAAGGCTATTTAATCAGTATTTTTAGTGTTTTCTGGATTCGTGTTCGTTGTTTGCTACTCTAAACTTTGAAAATTTCGTTGTCTTTGAAATTTTAGGGTTTACAGCCGTTTTAGCGATATTAAAAGCGATATTGCAATAATATCGCCTTTAGGGTTACAGCGATATTACGTGTTCTGTGCTCATTAATTTGAGCGATATCTCTAGCGATATTACTAGAGATATAACCTGGTATCGCCTTGTTAATTTTTGCGATATTGATTCAATATCGCCTGATTAAGTTTAGCGATATTACTTGCAATATCGTCTGTGATATCGTCTGCTTTGTCTGATTTTGATTTGCGCTTTAATTAGCGATATTGATAGTGATATCACCAATATCGCTCAATCATCAGATTGTTAGCGATATTAGCAATATCGCTATAGGGTGTTAGACAAATTTTAAACCTTTTTCAAAAGTTAATTTTAATTAATATAAATTAAAATGTCTACTTTACAAGCTGTTAATGCAATGTTAAAACACAATGCTGAAGTGGGTAGTGCAAACAAACCTCCATTCTTTGCTCCAGGAATGGAGTATTCTGAATGGAGAGGTAGATTTTTATCGTTTGTCGCGTTTACTGACCCTGAAATGGAGATACCTTTACTGGAACGATACGTTAGACCTGTTTCAAGTGGAGAGCATGTTGGTATTCCTCCACCAAAGCCTATTCGTTCCATGTCTGTTGAAGAACGCAAAGCATGGGAATGTGAGAGGAAAGCTCACTCTGCTATAACCATGTCTTTACCTGCAGATGCCATGAAAATGTTTAAACAACACGACATTGCTTATGATCTGTGGAATGGCATAGCTGAACGATGTGGAGGTACTACTGAGTACAAGCAAAGTAAACTAGAGTTAGTGAAGAAACAGTATGATCTGTTTGACATCCAGAAGAACGAGACGGTGAAAGATTTATTCTGCAGATATTCGCGTCTTGTAAATGAGCTGACTGAAGGAGGCTACAAATTTAGCTCTATTGAAGTCAACAAGAAGCTACTGAATGCTCTGCCTCCTCACTGGGAAACTAGAGTGCTGATGATGGAGAATGATCCAGACATACTAGCTATGTCTCTGGATCAACTTATTGGGAAGCTTGAAACATGTGCCTTGGACATTCAAAAGAAAAGCACAAGATCTAGCTCTTTGCTTCCTGATAATAGCAATTTTGGATATGGAAGTACAGCACTTCTATCTGGGCCATCTGCATCTTCCTCTAAACCAAATTACTCTTCGGGAAATAACTCAGTTGGGACATTCTCTTCTTTTCCATCTCAATCATCCTCTTCTGCTACTGCATCTCATAATGAGCATGCAGTAATCTTTAATGCCTTTCTATCATCATACGATGATTTTCTTTCAAAGAGGATTAACTCGGTAGATCTTTCCGACGAAGATTTTGCCCAAGTTGATCCTGATGAGTTAGAGAGAGTGGATCTTCGTTGGAACATGGCCATGCTGACAAGAAGGACTAAGACGTATTTAAGGAGAACTGGAAAGAGATCTCTTGAAGACGTCACTGATAAAACCAACATGGGATTTGACAAATCCAAGATCAGATGCTACAAATGTCAAAATCTGGGTCACTTTGCACGAGAATGTGAGAAGGGTAGACAACCATCTACGGGTTTTTCAAAACCTTCTACCTACAAAAAGGATAATGAAGTAGCCAAGGCAGCCATTCTGTTAGAAGAAGAAGAAGCATATGATTTTTCGGCTATGAATGATCAAGAAAATGTTGCCCTTATGGCAGATGTTCAAAATGAGGTAGAATGTGATTCTTTTAATTGCCAAACCTGTATCACACTAACTGGTAAAATCAACAGGTACATGGTAGATAATGATCGCTTAAATATAGATCTGACCAATCTTATTGAAGCAAACAAAGTTTTAAAAGAAAATGAAAAAGTCTATGTTATAAATCAGAAAACTATTATGGAAGAAAAGAAAGAGTTAAAAGCAATGATTTTTAACAAACAAGATGCGATTGACAGTTATTTAAAACTCATTTCTCATCTTAAAAAAGAACTTGCTGAAACTCAATCGGATAATGTTGATTTAAAACGCAGACTTGCAAATATTTCCACATCTACTATGGTCTTTTCTGATATTCTGCAAAATCAACGGACTGATACAAAGAGTAAGGCAGGAATTGGTTATCACAACCAACCTCCTCCCTCAAACTTGAATCAGCCTATTCTTTCGCAGGAAGAAATTAAAGATTTTGTACCTTCTGTTCTTAAGAAGGATAAAAATCCTGTGGCAGAACCAGTTAGTGTTGAAATTCCCAATCAGCCTGAAACTGTCAAGGGTGATGATGTTAAACAGCCTAAGCTTGTTAAGGCTGCTGATAACAAGCAACCTGAGTTGCTTAAAGTTTTTAGTTCAAATAAAAGGAAGGCTGAGCTTATTAAGCCTAAAGTTGAACCAATCAAGTTTGTCCTTTCAACAAATGTTAAAGAAGTGGTAGAAGTGGAGGATGTAACTCACGAGGTTACACAGAAAGTTAAAAAGAATAACCTCAAACCTGAAAAGAAACAAGTCATCCAGGAGAAGTTTAAAAATAATAAAGTTTCAATTAAAAATCCTTCTCCAAAGATTACCTCAACTGTGAATACGTTTACTCCATCATGTTCACATAAGTGTTCATGTGCAGTAAACGTACCTGAAATTAAACCTCGTAGGGTTCCTCTTTCGCCTAAACCACTATCAAGTTCTGATCAAACTTTCCGAGAAAGACGATCATGCTTCTACTGTCAAAAGCAGGGTCATCTCATTAATCAGTGTCCTGTGCTTGCTAGAAAATGGGCATCACGATATAGTACAGGTTATAATAAAAGAAGAAATTTTCAAAAGTCAAAACAACCTGGATTATCTCGACATGCTCCAACTTCTAAAGTTAACAACATTACACCTACTCAATCAATTGATCGAAAGGTTAATGTTATTAATAAGCAACCGACTTTATCTCAGAAAGTTTGGATAAAGAAGAGTACAAAAAATGTTATGTCATCTGAAGTTATCACATCAATAAAAAATAATTATGTACTAAAAAACAAGGTTTTAACTGATGTGATAATAATAGATGAAGTCTCAGGAGTACCCAAGTCTGTCAAGGCTTGGGTCTCCATTTCAAACTAACATTCTTTTTTCTTGTGTTGTGACAGTCAAAGGTGCAGAATAGCAAGTGGTATGTTGACAGTGGCTGTTCGCGACACATGACTGGCAATATCTCCCTGCTCTCAGATGTTAAACCATATAATGGGGGACATGTTGCCTTTGCTGGTGATACTGGAGGTACAATAACTGGACTTGGAACACTCACAAATGGTCAAGTGAGCTTTGAAAACGTCAACTTTGTCGAGGAGCTGAAACACAATTTGATTAGCGTCTCTCAAGTTTGCGACAAGAAGTTCACTGCTGCATTTACAGATTTAGAGTGTTTAATATTGAAGCCGGGATTTGTAATTCTCGAAGAATGGATTCTTATACGAGCACCAAGGGTGAAGAACTCGTATATCCTGGATATGAGGACTGTGGAAACTGAAGAACATACATGTCTTCTTTCCAAAGCATCTAGCAAGGATTCATTGTTGTGGCACAGACGAATGGGTCATATTCATTTCCGTAAAATGAATCATTTGGTTAAACATGGTTTGGTGGATGGCATTCCTAAACAAGTATTTGCTTTGGAAGATCATTGTGTTTCCTGTTTAAAAGGGAAACAGCACAAGAAATTTCACAAGTCTAAGCAAGTAAACACCATTGAATCTCCTTTGGAATTGCTTCATATGGACTTGTTTGGACCTGTAAGCACGAAGAGTATTGGAGGTAAATCCTACTGTTTGGTTGTAACTGATGACTACTCTCGTTTCTCATGGGTCTACTTCTTGCGCACCAAAGATGAAGTACCAGATAATTTGACCTATCTATTTGATCGTCTTGAAAATCTGTGCAACTCCAAGATCAAGAAAATACGAAGTGATAATGGAACGGAATTCAAGAACAAAATTCTTGAATTATACTGTCTTCGTAAGGGAATTGTTCATCAGTTTAGTGCTGCAAGAACTCCACAACAGAACGGGGTGGCAGAGAGAAAGAATAGAACCATCATTGAAACTGCTCGCACTATGCTGTCAGATTCACATTTGCCAATTACTTTTTGGGCAGAGGCAGTCAACACGGCGTGTTATGTTTTAAATCGTGTTCTGATGAACAAGAAGAAGAATAAGACGTGTTATGAGTTGTTCAATAACCGAAAGCCAAACCTAAAATTTTTGGAACCATTCGGATGTCCTTGTACTATTTTGATATCCAAAGATAAAGTTTCTAAATTTGGTGAAAAGGCAGTCGATGGATTATTTCTCGGCTATTCGGTTAACTCTCCTAACAAACGGGTCTTCAACAAAGAAACGGGAAGAATTGAAGAACATTTTGAGGTTCAATGCTTAAAGTACACGGAGACTCCAAAAGGAAAAGGTCCGGATTGGTTGTTTGAGTATGACAATCTTCTTAACTCATTCAATCTCCCAAAGCTTGATGAAGTGGATCAAGTTGTTACTCTTCTTCATGGATTACATCTTAATCCGGATAATTCTTCATTACACTTGTCTTCTACTTTGTCTTCTACTGCTACTGATCCTCAATCATCTTCATCTACTGCTGTTCCCGAAAGTGTTCCTTCTGATTCTGAAGATTATTCTGCTAATGTTGATAGTGTTGAAGACATTCTTGTTGAAACTGAAGATGATCCTTCCGCTCAAGAGGTTGAGCTAAATAATATGGAAACAAACCTCACACCTGATCCAATACCCGTCTCCCGTATTCACACGAATCATCCGATTGAAAATATCATTGGAGATTTGGATGCAGGTATTCAAACAAGAAGCAAATCAGCTGGTCTTAATGCTGCAATTGATGCTGATATTGAAGAATGCTTCTTATCCCAAGTTGAGCCAACAAAGATTGATGCGGCTCTAAAGGATTCTCATTGGGTATCGGCTATGCAAGAAGAGTTGCAGCAATTCGTGAAGTTGAAAGTCTGGACTCTAGTTCCACTTCCTAAAGGTGTACACCCAATTGGAACTCGTTGGGTGTTTCGTGTTAAACGTGATGATAGGGGAGTGGTGATTCGCAATAAGGCTAGGCTCGTTGTCCAAGGATATACACAACAAGAAGGTCTAGATTATGATGAAGTTTTTGCACCTGTTGCAAGAATGGAATCTATTCGCATCTTCTTAGCCTATGCAACGTTTAAGGGGTTTCGCGTCTATCAACTGGATGTGAAAAGTGCGTTTCTATATGGTAAGGTTGCTGAAGAGATCTATGTCAGACAACCTCCTGGCTTTGAAGATTCGGTCAACCCAGACTATGTGTGCAAGCTGGATAAGGCACTTTATGGTCTTCATCAAGCTCCGCGTGCGTGGTATGATCGGTTGGCAACGCACTTGATCAAAAATGGGTTTGAACGTGGTCACATCGACAGCACTCTTTTCATCAAGAGAACTGGAAATAGTCAACTACTAGTTCAAGTCTATGTAGACGACATTATTTTCGGTTCAACTGATGAGTCTCTGTGTCGACATTTTGAAGAGATAATGAAATCTGAATTTGAGATGAGTGCGATGGGGGAGCTAAAATTCTTTCTGGGTGTTCAAGTTGATCAATCATCAAAGGGCACCTACATTCATCAATCCAAGTATGTTAACGATATGTTAACACGCTACAAATTGCATGATTGTCGAGTGTATGGAACTCCCATCTCTACAAACCACAATCTTGGACCAGACGAAGATGAGGAGAATTGTGAAGAAAAGCTATATCGGTCGATGATTGGATCTTTAATGTACCTTACTGCTTCCCGACCTGATATAGTATTTGCTGTCTCACTTTGTTCAAGATATCAATCTCAACCCAAGGTCTCACATTTGAAGGCGGTTAAACGGATATTTGGGTATCTCAAACATAGACCTACTCTAGGTCTATGGTATCCAACTGAGAAGTCATTTGCTCTCACAGCATTTTCGGATTCTGACTATGGCGGCTGTAGCATTGATAAAAAGTCAACATCAGGAGGATGCCAGTTTCTTGGTTCATGTTTAGTTTCTTGGCAATGCAAAAAGCAAACAACGGTTTCTACTTCAACTGCGGAAGCTGAATATATTGCTGCTGCCAATTGCTGTTCACAAATCTTGTGGATTCAGCACCAACTTCGTGACTACGGTTTACTCTTAACCATGACTCCATTATTTATTGATAATACTGCTGCTATCTGTATCACTAAAAATCCCGTACAACACTCTAAAACCAAACACATAGAGATTAGGTTTCATTTTATACGGGATTGCTATGAGAAGCATTTGATAGACCTTGTCCAAATAGAAACTGATAAACAAAATGCTGATCTGTTTACCAAGGCCTTCTCTAGAACTAGGTTTGACCAGCTTATCGACATGATAGGGTTGCGCTTCTTTCAAGTAAAACAGTAAGTTGTGACATTTAATTCTTTTGTTTCTTAGTTTCATTTAAAAAAAAAAAAAAAAAAAAAATTAATTACGCAACTGCCACTCTTTATACTTGTTAGTATTAAAGAAACGCAATAGTTTCAACATTGTTAAAAATAGACGTTGAATTGTGTCTGTAAACAATTTGGGAAATGATAGTACATCAAGAGACATGCATAAAATGGAATTTTAAGGTTTATGTTTGATGTGTCAGTAGATTTATCTAGCATACTTGAAATATCTTTTATAAACATTAGATTCATCAAATGATGTATTGATAGGCATTTGTTCTAAAGTTACTAAGAAGCTTAACTTTCAAATATGCATATTATTTTATATAAAGACATATTAATATGTATGACACTAAGTTAAAATAAGGGCTGATTGTCCGAAATATTTTGACGCTTCGTCTTAATATTTGGATGATGAACATGTTATGATCTAAAAAATATAGGGTCTTTGTATGGTGTTATCTGGGGGAATATATTAGGTGTCTCCTCTGTTGTATGAAAATACAGACCTGGTGTCATCTAATATATTCTTCAAAAGAACTTAGGTGCGTAGTCTATGTTAACCTATAGACAACCATTACGTACCCGTGGCATTCCTCAAATTCTCAAAATAAAATGTACAAAAGTGCAGAAAAGTTATAAAAAGCTTGCCTCATACTGGTTTGTGTTAAACTATGGTACTCTGTTGTACGAAAGTACAGACCTGTACCCTCTAGTTTAATTGTTCAGACTGGTGTTTGTTCAACCCGAACTATTGCTTATGTGACTCTGTTGTACGAAAGTACAGACCTGTCACCGCTATCTTAGTTCTAAAGATACGTTCATACCCTCACCTTCTATATAGAAAATACTAACATGTTTTTGATTTCAAATGTATATTTTAATGTGATTTATATACTATAATATGCATGCTAATAATAACACAATGGTTCATCTCATTATGAGTTGAAATCATATACTTAAGTACAAATGTTTAGATGGATAAAATATCAATAATCGTCTTGAACTAATCTTTATAACAGATGATTTAAATATGCTAAGTAAATTTAAAGTGGACAAATATACTGATAATCGGAATAACACTTACTATTTCCTAATAATTGCATGTTATCCTGATATGATCCCTAACCAAACCAAAACAATTCCGTCCCCAAAAAGATTGTTTATTTATTGCTTTCAGTATTTTAATTCTGTCTTATAAAGAAAATTACAAAAATATTTTATTTCTGAGTTATTGTATTCAATTTATTTCGTCCCCAAAGTTAATTGTTATTGAATTAGTTTATTTATTTATGTTTTAATTATATTTTATTTTAATTTTTTAGAATTATGTCACAATTAACTGTTTAATTTTGAAATCAAGGCGACATTGTCAATGTCGCTGCCAATATCGCATACAAGGACAACTATAAATAGAAGAATTTGAGCTCTAATTTGGTACGTTTTCAAAACATTCAAGCGATATTGATAGCGATATTGGAGTGCGATTTTGCGATATCGCCTGTTCGAACCATTTTCTTCCTATTTTTCGACCCTCACTTCAATCCAACCACTCCCTAGTGTGCGCCAGTGTTTATTTCATCATTAGAAATGGAAGATTTCGCGCTATTCGATTCCAAGTGTGACACCCGTCACAATATCACTGCTTTCTTGGATGATACTAAGGACTCTTCTGAGCCCTTTAGGCCTCTGATTGCCTTCTTGCGCCGTTCGCGAATTTTCACAGCGATTACTGCCTCCGACACCATATACAGAGATCATGTCGGGCAGTTTTGGAGGAACGCGTCCGTTAACTCTGCACTTGAGCACACACGTCTTATCTCAACAGTGCACGGACATGAAATTATTATCTCTGAACAGCTGATAAGAGATGTTCTTCGGTTCGAGGACAATTCTGATATGCCGATCCTCTTCTCCAACGAATTCATTGTTGGAGCAATGAACCGAATGGGATATTCTGGTACGCATTCGGATCAGTACCGGAAGGGCAACTTGACTCGGGTTTGGAGGTGGCTTATGCACATTTTCATCTTGTGCCTCTCCAACCGTAAAGCTGGGTACGATGGTACCAGTCATCGGACGGTTTCAGCAATGTTGGCTCTCGTCTACAATAAGCCCTATAACTACTCTGGTTATATCTTCAGGGCTATGGTCGACAACGCTCAACTAGGGGATAACAGATGGTTCATGTATCCCCGCTTTATTCAGCTTTTGATTAATAGGGAGCTACCGGATCTGGCGACTGATGCCACCCGTGTTTACCGCCAAACCCCAATGTCCAATCGGATTTTTGGGGTAATGAGCTCAAATGGCAAGGGGGTTCCGATTCCCCCAGATACTCCTCTCTTCGGTCATATCATTGACCCGAACTACCAGCCGCCGGCAAATGAGGGTTATCTGGATCCTCCTCCTATTTTTGAAGCAAACCTTGCTGACATTCCTGTACAAGCTACGGAAGATCCCTTGGCGGATATATTTTTGAGTGTTTCCTCTCAGGGTGACTTGCATACTTTGCATGTTCACCATGATACCTCTGAGGGATCCACTGATTCCGACTCCTCGGGGCCAGCCGGAGGTGACACTGATACGGAATCTGAAGGGCTGGTTCCGGATCGTCGAGAGATCGAACTCATGAGGCGTATCAATCCTCAGCGTTACTTGAGGATTCAGAGGAGGATTGCTGCCGGCAAGCAGCACGTACCGCAAAAGGATAAGCGGGTACGGGAATCCTCAGATGATGAGTATGTGCCTCCACCACCGAAGAAATCAAAGGCAGCTCGTTTAGTTTCAACTTCGGCCACGCCTCTGGATACACCGCAGGTCGACATTCCTGTTCAACCACATCCCTCGGTTATCCAGGAACTAATAAAGAGGCTAGATTCGATGCAACACACCCTGGATGCTCAAGCTGCGGTCATCCAAGTTCAAGCTACTCGAGTTGAAGCTGTGGAAAAAGAGAATGAGGAGCTTAGGTCTAGGGTTGTAGCTTTGGAGTCCCAATTGGTCGTTTCGGGGGAGATAGATAATAGTGAAAGACCAAATGTAACTCCCCCTGAAACTGAAAATGAAAATGTAAACGTTGAACCAGGCAATGAAAGTGCTCGTTTGGATTACTTCTCGTTTGAGGAAATACCTGGACAACCAAGACCACTGTCCGTTGACTATTCGTGTGCTGATTTGACATATCTGGCGAGAATGGTTAACAGATCTAATAATGTGAGAGAGGATACACCGGATGAAGATTCTGACCTCGAAGCTGAAGATGAAACATTTGATGAGGACGAATTTTATTATGGTGCTCCTATTATTGAGTCAGATTCATCTGAAGATGAAGAAGATGAATCACCTGATGACTCAACCGAACCTCAAGCTGAAATGCCTGAATCTCCTAAGGTTCCGGAAACCGTGGAAGAAAGAGCGGCTCGTCTGGCATCCTGGTGGCCTCAAGGTAAAGAAAAGATTGTGCCTGTTACTTGCAAATCTTACAAGGTCAAGGGAGATTACAAAGGATTGATCAAAAGCTGGAAAGTTGTGAATGCAAGGTTTATGATCAAAAGAACCGATGGAGTTCAATACTTCAAACTTTCATTCAATAAACTGAGCACGTTGCCTAAAGGAGAATTAAATAGGCTTGCTCAGTTACAACTGATAAATCCTGAGAGAAATACCCGTGCAGACTTCATTCAGACTACTCTTCAAAGAGAAATTCGTACAAAGAGGTACAGTTTTATTAAGCCGACATTGGGAAAAAGAATTATCTACAAGAAACGGCTAGATCCTGCGCTACAAATCAGCCATTAATCATAATGCGCTATCCTCCGGCTGATTGTGTGAAGAGGATTATTTTGGAAACTGTTCCCCTGAACTTTCTTAGAAGATTTCACTACTGGGAATTTGATAGCCAGACTGGAGAAGCTGTATTGGTTTTTGTGCCAGAGAATGTTGAACCTGAGAAGACTTCTCTCTATGGGTTGAAGAAAGCACAATATCGGATTTTTGATCCTATGAGCTTGATAAATTTATCAAAGGAGGATATGAGGAAGTTGTTTGATAATAGAATAAGATATTACCGAGGTAATCCAACAAATGAAAAGCTTGCTCAACAATTCCAGAAAATTGTAGATATCTGTGTAACCCATGGAATCCATGCGGGTGGCAAATTTCCTACTGGATGGGTTTAGACTGAAGACTTTTTGAAGACCAAGCTGAAGACACGGGGGAGTTTGTTGATACATTTAGAGTGTCTGTCACTTGGTCTAAGTTTCGAGTTGTAATTAATTAGATTAATTTTGTATTAGGCGATATTGTTAATATCGCTTAGGCGATATCACTAATATCGCACAGGCGATATCACCAATATCGCCCTTTAGTCCAGATTAGTTACATATAAATACTTGTTTAGGGTTTCAGTTTCATAGGCTTTTTCGACACTCTGCATTTTGATATAGGCGAATTTTCTTGGCAGCTTTTGTCATTCTCAGTGTTCCTGTCATTGTAATTCACATTGCTTTATATGATTAATTCAATATATGTGTTTGTGATTTTGTTGTTGAACGTACAATCGATAGCTATTGAATTCCGCGCATTAGTTATTGTTTATTGATTCATTGTTTAAGATCAGTCTTTATTGCGATCCTACAGCATGTTATCCTGATATGATCCCTAACCAGACTTAAACATTTCTGTCACCAAAAACATATGTTATGAAGTTTCCGTTGATTGTAAAATTGAATCAACGATTTTCTTTTTGTATTATCTATTAATTATTTGTAGCTTAATTAGTTTCTCCAAGTTTATAAGTAAATATCGAATCGAGTATCGAACCTTAAAAATTGAAATCGAATTGAAAATTCACCAAGTGTCACAATGTGACACAAGCCTAGTGTCGCTTCCTGTGTCGATGCCTGTGTCGCTGCCTGTGTCGCAGGCTGTGACACCTACCAATCTAGGGCTGTAAATATTGCCTAGACATTAGTAATACGTGTGTTTAGCATTAGTTAATCTAAATATATGTGACATTTCATGCGATTACGTGCACACGTTAACAATCGGTTAAAATCGTATAACCGCGAATTGGACGAAGTCCTACAATCATACGGCATTGGTGATAACTCTTTCTAAATAACGTAAATCTATTTTTATAAGTAAATAGTAGTTATTTGCACTTATATTATTATCTTAATATAATAGTACGCGAAAAACCTAGACGTTTGGCCCAAAACGTAACAAACGCGATGAAAACGCGCAAACCGAGTCCGACGCTCGAGCGAAACCCACACTATATTTTTGTAACCCAACTTAAGTATTTTAAGAGCACTTAGTCATCCCGAATGTCATTTTGCAAATTTAAAATGTGCACGAACACATAACGTAAATTATTAACTTTAAATCGCGAAATTTCGTTTAAACGAACGAGAAACGTAACACGAAATCAAGAAGCTAGTCACGAGCCCAACCCATGGAAGGGTCAGGCCCGGACCCATGGCCAAAGGCCCAACTCGGCCCAAGAGAGGGGAGCCCAAAGCCATGGACTTAGCCCGTGTATATATAAGCTTTCTCCCTTCATTTCTTTCACTCTTCACTCAACAAACACACACACACACACCCTAATTCTCAGCAATCAGACCTCATCACCAACACCACAGCCACCTAACACCTTCCTCCAGCCACCACAAGGCCGCCATCCAACCACCCTAAGCCACCATTCGGAAAATAGCACGAAACGGGAAAACTAGTTTCCTTTCTCCTCTTTCGGTTTCACAAACGTGGTAAGAACTTCAACTCTTCAAAAATTTACTTGTAATACTCTTATAAACATGTTATAAAGTTCACTTAACAAGGAAATGTCCAAATCATAACATAAAACCCGTTTTTCATGTTTAAAAGTGTCAAAAACGTCACATGCAAGCTGATCAGAAAATGTTCTGACTTTGAGAGGCTGTTTCTCCCTCAAAACTTAACCAAAATGGACGATTCAAAAGGCAAAAATTAATTTTAAGAAGTTAGCTTTCATTTCCAAGTGGTTTCATAATTTTTTAAGCCCGTTTGATACCCGAAATGATTTTTACAAAAACATGTGTCCGGGCTGTGTAAAAGGACAAAAATTTCACCTTTCTTGTTTTAATCATAACTCGAGATATACACCTCCAAATGACATGAAACCACTTCCAAAAGTTCAGAAATTTTGTTAGGTACAAAAGTCGTTTTGATGATTTTGTCTAAAAGTGTACGAATTCTGCCTAGAAAATGAGAACATTTGCATGTGTCCGGATTGGTCACTTTCTGACCACAGGGAACACATGGAATTTTTAAAAATACTTAGGAATACCTAAAAATACTGGAAAAATTATTTTAAGTAGCTAACACACTAAGGAACAACATAGATTTTTCTTGAAATTTTATTTGAACATTTGGAACCCGAAATAAAATGTGCAAAACTGACCTATTACAGGCCTCTGTGTCGCAGAAGCTCAGTAGTCTGCTACACAAGCCTTAGTGTCGCAATAGAACCGAATAGTCACCTTTAGCGACACAAGTCTTAGTGTCGCACTAGATCCGAATCGTCATCTTTAGCGACACCAGCCTTAGTGTCGCAGAAGGGGAACGAATCGTCACAATAGCGACACAAGCCTTTGTGTCGCCATAACACCCGAATCGTCACATTAGCGACACAAGCCTTGTGTCGCATAATACCTTAGTGTCGCACATAGCGACACAAGCCTTTGTGTCGCTAAAAACACAAAAATCTATACGTTTTTATTAAAGCAACACAAGCCTCGACCCCAGCCAGGGTCTCTGCCCCTTGGACCCCGCCAGGGGTTGCCACCCCTTGGACCCCGCTACTAGGGGCGCTGCCCCCGGACCCCCGTCCTTAATGGGCTTCGCCCCTTGTCACACTAATCCATTAACTATAACTAGAAAGTAGAAAATGCGTAACATAATTTATCAAATCTGTGTTTTCACAAAAATAACACCAACGGGCCGTACGTATTTACTAAACATAAATGATAACCGAACAAATGGACATCTCTAATTGAGTGAACATACATTAGTGAAAGTTAACCTCCTACTTACATAGATGGTCTTTTGAGACATCTACTTACACACACAACCTCATACGTTTAGGGCGTTAGGAAGTTGCACTTGGATACTCACTTCGCTCATTGATTGCTAGTTGCTTATCATACTCAGGTGAGTTCACTGTTCCCCTTTTTCTGATTTCTGTTTTGGGGCTGAAAAGCATGAATTTACTTTAAACTTTTGATTGTACTCTTACATTTTATCAACTGTTTTTGAACTGTTTTACGCAAACTGTGGTATGTCATTATGTTAAGCTTGAGAATTCTTGTATAAAGTCCCCGGCAACTCATTCACTACTAACTAACTCATAGCGACGAGCCGTAGATATTATGGGTAGCATGCTATTTAGGGTCGACCATCTCTCACTCACACTTCAACGTGGGTGCATAATATCGCCATTACCCATGTTGGTTGAAGAACATGGCGCATTTGGGGCAAACCTCGGTCGGATAATCGGATTAGTAGTGGTCTCAAGGCTTGAACATCTCTCTCTTTATTACCACATGTTTATTTACATCAACATTTAACAACCAAATGCTCATTATACTTACATCCCCGATTGGACGAACACATGGGTGATAGCGTCCCCGATTGGACGACTATACCCTTACTTATGTCCCCGATTGGACACATCTTTGGTTTAACAGTTACAAACTTTGAACTCACCAACTATGGCCATAGTTGACCCTTTTGTTTTGACATGCTTTTCAGGAGAACGTCGGTAAGAATGGATCATGTGTGGGCAAGTGCATGGGATCATATCAATCAAGCTATAATGCATGGACTTTTTTTTTTGAACGAAACTTTTATGATCTTATTTGTAACAGTACTTTTGTAACCATGAACAAACAGATGTATTGTTAAGTGCCTTTAAGGCGACTTTTTAAATCTATGGTATTGTTACTATATCTTTGTGTTGTGAATTCCTCAGCTGTTACACCTCGTGTTTCCGGTTTAGCGGGGTGTGACATAGGCTATGTCGCTATTTAGGGATGGGTATAAAAGCCAACCTCATGCGACCTTAAAGCGTTTACTGTTTTTAATTACCCGCGACATCACGCTTAATCACTGCGACACAACCACTCGATATTGCGACACAAGCAAACCGTGTGATTCTTCGATTTGATCTTCATTTTCTGAGCTTTCTGTTCCAATCAATTCATACAATCTCATTCTCCTTACCTTGCTTGATCTAGTGGTATATATCTATCCCTTTTTCACCGAGTATTTTGCGTTTAATTGTAAATTAAAGTCACGGGTTTAAAGGGTTTCGGTTTGGGATTAAATTGAGATGTTTGTGTGCACTTAACTGGATAAAATGGATACTTTATTGTTCCTGATGATGCTACGCAGCTAGTGGTTGCCTTGTTTTGCAAAAACCCCAAAATTTTGGATCATCGGGATCTGGGCACGGTTTGGTGTTCATCTTTGCGACACAACCTGCGACACAAGCCTTTGTGTCGCAGAAATTTTCAAATCAATTTAGTGCCAGCCTTTAGGTGCGACACTAAGGTGTGTGTCGCTATTCTATGCGACACAATCCCTTGTGTCGCTTGTCTATCAAAATCAATTTTCTCGCAAGTGTTTGGTTGCGACAATAAGGTTTGTGTCGCTACTGTTCTGCGACACAAGTCCTTCTGTCGCCTAAGTTAATTAATTTTAAAATAATTGCCAAATGCGACACAACCCTTTTCTGTCGCACCTTTAGTTGCGACACAGGAGCTTGTGTCGCTTATATGATTCCAATTAATTAACTTTAATGTTTGCGACACTATGGTCTATGTCGCACCTAGTGTGCGACACAATCCTTGTGTCGCCTCCACAGATTGCTTAAATTAACTGATTATTCCTAACGCTTCTGTAGTGTTTTTCTTTGTGCGTTATTTTAGAAATGGCAGGACAAGATGCTTTTCTGAGGTTGCTCGAACCTCGTCATAACACGGTCGCTTTTCT
The DNA here is from genome assembly GCA_963930675.1 of Gnaphalium uliginosum. Lineage (NCBI taxonomy): Eukaryota > Viridiplantae > Streptophyta > Magnoliopsida > Asterales > Asteraceae > Gnaphalium > Gnaphalium uliginosum. The sequence goes on along the minus strand of OZ005686.1, from coordinate 40,204,044 downwards.
CGAAGACGATAGGGATTCAGCAATCCCTTTTCGCCAAATGATCCAGTTCCTGAGGCGTTCCAGGATTTTTTACGCTATCACTGCTGCACCAACCATTTACAGAGACCATGTTGGTCCGTTCTGGAGAAATGTGGTAGTAAACACCGAACTGGAGGAGCCACGGATTATTTCTACCGTTTTTGATCATGAAGTCATTATAACGGAGCAGTTGATTCGTCAAGTTCTCCGATTTAATGATACTTCGGACATGCCCACTCAATTCTCTAACGTTTTCATTGTTGGTGGCATGGCAAGAATGGGCTATCCAGATGTCCCCTCTGATCAGTACCGCAAGGGGCACCTCACTCGGGTTTGGAGATTTTTGATGCACATGCTGATCGTGTGCCTGTCTGCCCGGAAGGTGGGATTTGACGGGGCTAGCCACCGCACTGTCTCTGCTATGCTGGCCCTGGTCTATAATAAGCCGTACAACTTCTCTGGCTATCTGTTTCGCGAGATGGTAGATAATGCCAAAGCCGAGAAAGATAAATGGGTTATGTACCCAAGGTTTATTCAGATGTTGCTGAATCATTTATTACCGGATCTTCCGGTTAATCCTGATGCAACCTTCCGCCAAACGCCAATGAACTTGCGGATTTTTGCCATCTACAACTCCTATGGCAAAGGATTTGCCACTCCGCCGGATGTGCCGTTGTTCGGCCATATTATTAATGAGGGCTATGTCCCTCCAGCTAATGATGACTTTAAGGATCCAGTTGCTCCTCCACCGTCAACTGCCGATGCTGAGGCTTTTGTAAATATTCCCATTTTTGAGGAAGGAGCGACCGAGTCACAGCACAATGTGTTAGTGGACATCGAGAATTTTGGGATAGTTGACGAGACTGCTGCTGATGCGGCCTCGGATGATACTGTCTCCGTGGATCCCAATGACACTCCAATGGATTCGGATGGTGATGTCCCCTCACCGAAAACCATTGAACGCCTCCGAATCCACAATACTCTTCGCTTCGAGCGGGTTTGTCGCCAAATTAGGGCAGGACGGGTGCATGTGTCGTCTAACCGGGGGAAACGGCCTTGGGACGTACAGAACTCCGATGATGATATTTACGCACCCCGTCCTCGTCCTCGTACTCAACCTCATCCGGTCTCTACTTCTGCTGATCCTCCACCACCACCAGCGATTCTCAAAAAGATCTTGGATGATCTAGTAAAGATGCAAGCGCTGATTGCTGATCAAGCGGCTGTCATTCAAGTTCAAGCTTCGAGGATTGCGGATTTAGAAGCAACAGCGGCTCGGGTTCCTCAGCTGGAGAGTCGATTGTTAGAACTAGAGGCAATAGCTATTGTTCCGGGGGAGGTAGGCTTAGATGAAACAACATCAATGGCCCCTGGTTCAACTGAAATTGTAAATACTGATGATGTAACCGAAGAAGCTATGAATGAAAATATTAATTTGGATTATTTTGCGTACTCTGCACCGATCCCAGGACAACCAATTCCATTTAATGTAGATTACTCCAAAGCAAACCTAGAGTATCTACAGAGTCTGATAAATGAGGAAGGGCAAAGTACATAAAATGATAATGAGGAGTTTGTGTTTGATAATGAAGAAGTGGAGGTTGAAGAAGAAAATGTTCAAGAAGATTTTGTGAATGTTGATGAGATGAATTTCGGAGAGGAGATGGAGGTCTCTGATACTGAGGAGATTATTGAGGAAGAACAACCTGCAAATTCCACTCCTGCTTCGGCTACAACTGAACCATCTACTTCCACTGCTGCTAAGCCTAATCTGTCAAAAAACTTGCAAGTTCTATAAAATCAGCAGCAAGCGCTACAAAGGTCAAATCATTTCCTGGAAGTATGATGAGGTGAATAAAGTGATTGTTATTAAAAGAAAGGATGGGATGCAGTATTTCACCGTAAACTTCAAGGTGTTAAGTACCTTACCATATTGTGAGATACTGCACTTAGCACAATTGAATATCATAAATCCCACCAACAACGAATTAGCCAACCAATTTCAGAGAATTTTGAGGAAAGAGGTCAACACGAAAATGTTTTATCTGTTGAGACCACATCTGGGGACGAGGTACATTTACCGCAACAAGATGCATCTTGTTACCAACAAGCCCTGGATTAAGATTGTATATAAATCTCCAAAGACTTTAAAGTTTATTCCTCTGGAGAAGCTCCCAGTTGATTATTTTGAGCAGACTACAACTGTGGACATATGACGGGTATACAGGCGAAGCAGAGATTCTTTATTTTTCCGATACAGAGCCTGAAGACCTATGGAAAGCCAAACTATCAAGGATTAGAGTGTATGATCTGTTGAGCTTGATTAACCTTACCAAGAAAGACCTTGAAGCTCTTCATGCTAAGAAGATCGATTATTTTCAAGAGTTCAAGACTGAGGCGATGCGTTTTCAAAAGGTTGTCAATGTTTGTATAGCTCAAGGAGTACACGTTGAGGCGATGCATTTTTCGTGGGTCTGTAAAATAGATATCCAAACGACTCTTGTGGATAACCGACGAAAAGACACTTTTCAGATCTGGACTCTAGCTTGTCCCGAGTTTCTCGTCTAACGAAAACCTCGCAACCCCAGATCTTGATGTGACCAAGAGAAGGACGTTTTCCCTTCCACATCTCATATGGTGTCTTTGAAACCTTCTTAGTGGGTATTTGATTTAAGATATGTGCGACTGTCTCTAATGCGTAACCCCATAAGCTTATTGGAAGTGTTGCCTGACTCATCATAGACCGAACTGTTGATACATGTTTTGTATGTCTATCAGTTGGTCTAGGTCCAAGTCGTTTGTAATATTTTGATTATGATATAAATGTTATTTGGTTTTGAAATCAAAATAAATGTCACTGTTTAGGCGACACAGAGCTTGTGTCGCAATGGCGACACAAGGCTTGTGTCGCATAGGTCGGTTTGGCGACACAGAGCTTGTGTCGCAGGTAGTTTCAGGGTTTGGCTATAAATAGAGTATTACGGGTTCAGTTCTGGGGTTGACGAACCTAGAGAGTTTTCAAGCTATTTGTGAGGAATTGATTGTATTTGGTTGATTCGTTATTCTTGATATATATAAAAGCTAATCGACTAGTTTCGTGTGATTGTTAACGTGCTTTGTTCAATTGATTGTATTCCGCGCTTTCAATTGTTGAATTGATTCGATTTAGATCCAGTACAAAGGGTCCAACACGAACCATGTCTAACAGGGTTCTATTTCTCCTCTCCGCAACTCCATTAAGTTGTGGTGTTCTAAGAGGAGTCAATTGTGAAACTATTCCACAGTTTCTAAGATGATCAAGAAACTCGATACTAAGGTATTCTCCTCCCCTATCAGATCGGAGTACCTTTATCTTTCTGTCCAGTTGATTATCTACTTCGTTTTGATATCTTTTGAATATTTCAAAAGTATCAGACTTATGTTTAATCAGATAAACATATCCATATCTACTGAAGTCATCAGTAAACGTAACGTAGTAGCGATTTCCATCTTTTTTGGCGCATCGGAATGGTCCACATACATCTGTGTGTACCAAGTCCAATAGTCCTTCTCCTCTTTCACATGATCCAGTGAATGGAGATTTAGTCATCTTGCCCAGTAAGCAAGATTCGCATACATCATCCGACTTGATGTCGAATGATTCCAACACTCCATCCTTTTGGAGTTTGGCGATGCGTTTCCTGTTTATGTGCCTAAGACGATAATGCCACAATTTAGATTTATCAAGCTCATTATACGAATCAACATTTAAAATCATATTGCTAACACATTCAACATTTTCATATATGCCTTTGCAAGGAGAAGCTTTAAAAATAGAACTATTATTTAAATAAACCAAAATATCTCCATTTTCATTATCAAATGAAAATTGATAACCATCCATAAACAATGCATAAAATGAAATTATGTTTCTTGTCATTTCTGACGAATAACATCAATTATTCAAATCTATCCTAACTCCAGACTTCAGCATGAGCTCAAATCTTTCAATCATGGTCACGGGCGTGATTTTTCTGTTTCCCATGATTAAGTTGAGCTCTCCATGCTTCAAACTTCTACTTTCCTTTAGCCCTTGAGATACAGTGCAAATGTGAGTACCACACCCTGTATCCAGGACCCACGAATCAGAAATTGTAGTATCGTGGAGTTCGATCATAAACATACCTGAGTGACTACTCTTTTCGACCTTTCCGTCTTTGAGATCATTCAGATATTTTGGGCAGCTACGCTTCCAGTGCCCCTTTGTGTTGCAGTAAAAGCACACTGCTTCCTTTGGATCATTTGGATATGCAATCTGAGAATCAAACTTTCTTTTGGAACCACGACTAGACTTTCCAGTCTTACCTTTCCAAGTTTTTCTTTTCTTTGCATTTTGACCAATAGCCAACACAGGAGCTGCTGAGGCAGAGGGCACATCAATCTTCTTGATCCCTTGCTCAGCGGTTTGCAACAGGTTATGGAGTTCCATTATTGAGGTTTCTTTCTCATTCAAATTCATTTGATATGAGATTATAAACTGATTGTAGACAGCTGGTAGGTGAGATAGAATTATATTTATAGAGAGCTCGGTATCAAACATCATGTTCAAAGATTCCAACCTATCAAAGTACCCTTTCATCTCCAAGACGAAAGCACAGATAGATGCTCTAGGTTTGGGTTTGCAAGCCATGAGGGATTTAACCACATCAAGGCGTTCTTTGCTTGCCTTTGCCTGAAACATTTCTTTCAGCTGTTGGTTCATTTCATAAGCCCAAGTGTTCTCAAAAGTCTTTTGCAACTCTGGACTCATGGAAGATGCCATGATACAAGACACTTTGTTCGCATCATCATAATGTTTACGGTGAGCTTCAATCTCCTCTTGGGTTGAATCATCATCAATAGTGGGAATCTGCTCATCGAGAACATACTCTTTGTTCTCGTACCTTAGGGTAAACCTAAGGTTCGCATCCAGTCCATATAGTTTGGACCGGTAAGTCTTTCCCTCCCAAGAACTGAGAGTAGTGAGAAGTTCGAGTTATTCGCGGAACTGAGAATGGGTGGATTTGTACCATGTTCGGTAGACATATATAATATAAACAGTTTTAGTTAGTATGAATATTCCTTAATTATTTACCCAATTCTAAATTAAGGCTAGGACCCATATTTTCAATTCGTTTTATGAAGAGGTATGCCGTAATCATATCACGAATTTATTTTAGGTAGACAATACTTTTGTCAATGTCAATCTCTATGAAATTCCTAGTTCTTTTGAGATTCATTGATCCAATCAATGACATGTTAATCTCAGATATGCTTATCTACCATTCATGACTGGGATGCCGAGGATCATGAACAAGATAGTGAACTTAACCATGCAAAACCCGCGTGGTCCCCGGCCCGAGTAAGCTCGAGAATCGCGAGTCTCACATAACCTCTCACTTATGTCCTCTCATTAATGTGCCGGTGAACCGCACACGCTCCATTAACAGTCCATATGAGAGATCTGCATTTTCATGGGATAGCATACAATTCACATTTGTTATACTTAAACGGGATTTTGTTTTAGTACTTTAATTCAATACTTTTTGATCTTGACATTATCCTATCAAAAGTTCTCGGTAGCTCCATTGAACGCACAAAGAAGCGGAGAAGTAGGTCAGCGCGAAGCATATTAAAAACCTACTTCTTTAGGGAAGTAAAGTGTCCCGCCTTATACCTCTCTTATAGTTTGTTCACTATGGGTGAGCCGATTTATCAATTGACTGACAACGTATTTAAACTTTAAATGATACATATATATTTATCATAATATATATAGGTCTCTATAAACTTTTAATGTTTAGGGTTCTATTTTAAACATTTCAAAATTTAGGGGTATCATTTAAACAATTTAAATATTAGTATTTGCTCTAGATCCATATTAACAATTAATGATCATACAAATTTATCTATAAATTACTATTTACAATTAACCATTAACGAAGCAGTAATGCCATATTAAGTGCCTATATTATTAAGCTAATGCTCTGATACCACTGATTGGTTTTCTATTCCCTTACTAGATTAACATACAATGCGGAAATAACAATTAATCTAGGGCATGAAGGAAACTAAACCCTAAAGGATCTTAACTTAATAATAATACGCAACAAAACAAAATAAATAAGGAAATACTAACCTTTAAGAAAATCGGATTTCTCACACGCAGACATACTAAGTAGACCTTCTTGACTTGGAGGCGAGTACTCAAATTAGAACACCTCTAATGGTTCACACCCACGAACCAAAGAGAAAATTCCAACTCCTAAGGTCCTGATTAAATCGTGTAAACTCTTACAAGGAGACGGAATGAGAAAGAAAGAAAGTTGTACTTTGAAACCATGACATGGCCCTATTTATAAGGGAAGAGGAAAACTATGGTTTATACGTCAGCCGATGTGGGACAACCTGACTTCGAACTCCAACCGCCGGTTGGAATATCCAGCCGGCGGTTGGATATGGTTTCCAGAATCTTCCTTCGTTTCTTTTAGTTTCTAATTAATTCATCAACTATGATAATTAATAAACTAAATAATTTACCATAATATTAATTCCAATTAATATTATCTCTCATTTATTTCTCTTTAACTGTTCGAATGAGGCGACCCAAAAAGGACTCCACTTTTTATGATATACTTACCAATTAGTTATGCACTTGGACACTATATCCAACAATGCCAAGTGAAAAGTTATAGAGCTTTCTTTTATACTCCTTTAGTATATATATAGATATAGAGTTTGGATCAAATTAGAACACTTTAAAAATAAGAACGGATAAGAAAGCCTCAAATTCATAATTACTCTTGATAAAATCATTAGATATATACTCGTACATCTTAAATATGCAAAGAAAAATAAATGCATATTTTTAAAAATGCACATAAATCGAAAAAATGATTGATGCACAATTATTTCTATTATTGTGCATCAATCATTTTTCAATTTTTATGCATTTATGAGAGTGGACATCTATTTTTGTTGAAATGTATGAGTATGATTCTAATGATTTTGATGGTTAGTTGCGTGATTATGAAGTGTTCTTAGCCGTTCTTATTGGAACTCCACCCTATATATATATATATATATATATATATATATATATATATATATATATGAGTTGGTTCCAGGGAGAAGGAAATTTAGGGAGAGAAGAAGGAGAAACAATCTGATTCAATATTTTATTACTATGATTCAAACTTTTATTACCTATACTTTTGCAATCATAGAAACTAAAGACTAAATCTTATTACTAAAATATTGAATTACAGTAATAAAAATTTGAATTATAATAATAAAAATGTGAATCAAAGTAATAAAATATTGAATTATATTGCTTATTTCTCTTCTCTCCCTACATTTCTCTCTTTTTTATCCTCCTGTATATATGTGTATGTGTTACAAATTTATTTGATTTTTTTTTTATCATAAATCATAAATACGCGATATATAAATTTTAAATAGTTAAAGTTTGATAATCAACGTTATATGTTAACTATAATGTTAACTAATATATACTTAAGTAGTAACAAAAATTATTTAAAGGATGATATAAAGAAAGAAAAGCAAATAAATGCACGTAGGGTACAAAAAAAGACAATAAAATATATAGATATGCAAATGAAATATGGACAGAGAAAATGATGAATGGTGAATTGGTGTTACAAGTTTTTTCAAATTATTACTCTAATAAATACATATCACATGACTCGTTTATAGAACTCAAAATAATTGCAAATCGATTGTATCGATAGTTTATTAAGTTAAATTTGAGTTTCACTTAAGATTCGAGAAAAACAACTTAACCCAAGTTGAATCAATTACATAAGTAAAATATATTTGTTACATATAAACCTGGATGATTCGAATTTGATTAGTCAATTTTAGCGATTAGTCAGGTTGCTGAATTGACTAAAATTACGCAATATTTACACTTTTATAAGTATAACTAAGATCGACTGACCTAAAGATGTATTACTCTCGAATACATAATCATGTATACTTTTAGAACTCAACCACAAAGTATGGGTAAAAACACTCATTATATATCCTCCTTAATTGCTACACTTCCCCACAACCCAGGGCATATAATGTCACCATCGCTCGCTCTGGAAACACCTACCCTAGTACTAGATCTCCGGGGAGTAAAGTCGAGCTCTCGTATTTACAAGAAACTCTTTGGCAAAAGCTGTAATATGAGCAACCGGTAAAAAGTATATCCAATGTGTTCATAGGTACGACATATTTTAACAACATTTTGAGAAATGGTGAATGGTCCAATGTATAAGCCACCTACTTAAACCAATCAAATTTCATGGATCTGCCACAGAATGAAGGGTTTTGGCAACACACTTCTTTAGGAGCAACATTTTTCAGACCTTTAGCTTCTAAGAATCTAGCCGACAAGGGGAGTTTCTTCATCCTTACTTTTGTTTTTTTTCGTTAAATAATATTCATGATGTAGTCAAATCCTATGCTTATCATTAGGTGTGGGATTCCGGCTCAAAATACACCCACTTGAGAAATATTTCCTAAAGTGTTCAACTCTAATTGTTAGATTTCACTTTTACTAAAATCTCTGTAGCAAATAAAATGTTAGGGACAATATTTCTCTAAGTATGAAATAGCAGTATAGTATACTTTATGTAGATTTTTCTTTCCTAAGACAAACTCATAAAATATTCCTCAAGAAAAAAACCCTCACGTCAGAGTTTTAAAATTTTTGAATTAAAATGCTTTAAGATAAACATCATGAAAAATTCATACTATTAAACCACTTATAGCGACTAATACTTTGATTCAAATATTTATTACTCTAATTCAATATTTTATTGATAATAATTAGTCTTTAGTTTCCATGATTGAAAAATTATAGGTAATAAAAGTTTGAATCATAATAATAAAATATTGAATCAGATTGATTCTCTCTCTTCTCTATTTAAAATATATATATAGGGGTGGGATAAAGGGAGAAGAATTTTTAGGGAGTGAAGAAAGAGAAAGAATTTTTGTTACTATGATTCAGTATTTTTATTTTAAGATTCAATTTTTTACTACTATAAACTTTTGAATCATAGCAACAAAAGACTAAATTTTATTAATAAAATAGTGAACCAAAGTAATTATATATAGAATTAAATTAATAAAAATTTGAATCATATCAATAAAGTATTGAATCATAGTAAAAAAAAAAATTATTGTCCCTCTTCTCTCCCTACAATGTTTCATAACGAATCATTAACCAGATTTGAACAGGTGACATGAGGATTTTCAGTCCTCTGCTCTACCGACTGAGCTACCCCGACTATTCTATTTTTCTTCTTTTTTGATCCTGTTTATATATATATGCAAAACCCCAAACCCTAAACCCCAAACTCCAAACCCCAAACCCCAAACCCTAAACCCTACTAAAATCTAAACCCTAAACCCTGCTAAATTATAAACCCTATACCCTGCTAAACCCTAAACCCTAAATCCTAACCGTAACCCTAAATCCTAACCGTAACCCTAAATCAAATGTACAACCAAACACTAACACATGTGTTAGTAATTAGTAAAATCCACCAAAAAATGAAAAAAAAACTCGTCGAAAGTATACCTTGTGAGATGTCTAATTGAATAGGAGAAAACGCTGAATTTTATCTTGCAATTTTCATAATTTTTCGATTTTCCGTTTGTGAGATAATTAATTTTTAAGATCTTGGAGATAAATAGATCTTTGTACACGTGGCGCATTTTCATTGGTATTTCATTTCTTTCAAAAAATATTGTACTCTAATGATCTTTTCTCTAGAGTTTGATTACACTTATGAGTTTGATTACACTTATCGACTATATATTAACTAAAGTAGATTTCTGTTTTGTTATCTTTTTTATAAAAACAAATCATGAAACAAAAGGTAAAGAAAATAAAAACTAGAGCCTAACTTAGTATATAAAAAGTTAATACATTCTCATTGAGTTAGTATAGTTATTTTTTAGTTTGAATATGTTATGAATAAGGAACGAGTTTAAGATTGCCATCTATCGACACTAAGGATGTCGTACTAAACTAGTCTGGCCCGAAACTAATTTCGACCTCAGACATTAATTAACTTTGAAATTACCAATTATGTAGACAATTTTAAAATTTTGAGATTTTTACCTGAATTAGGATTAGAGTTTTGAAATTATTATAAATTCATTTTCACTTTAAGATTCTAATTTCACATGTGAATTAATCAAGCTTACATATTACATGCAGGCAACGTATACTCGATGTCATTGTATTTACCCAACTTAGGTTTGCTACAAAAACATGTGTTTGAATGTATTATGTAGTACTTTTAATGTGTCAACCTCTACGGATGTCACGTGCCACCATAAACAGATGACACATCAGCAAAATACATTAAAATACACGTTTTTGAAAGTTGGATGCATTATAAATAGCAAACCAAAGTTGAGTACACACAATAGACATCGAGTACAAGTTGAATGCATTCCACACACTAATCCCACGAGATTAAGATTGCCTGAACCATATCAAACCAGCAAGACATAACCAGCCTCTCTTTTAATTATATTGATCAATGATTTGGTGAGCCTTTCACATTGTCTGTAGTTCACCACCATTAAGATTTTCAAGAGAAACTAATTGTGTGAGTCGTTGCAGAAGCAACTCAAAGTCGTCTTGGCTCTTAATGAGACTTAATCGGACATAACGATCCCCTGCACTAAAGTTGCTTCCACGACGACCTTTTATTTTTCCAACCACTTCTAGTACTTTCCCACAGTCTTGGTCTTCTTCTCGCTCACATTTTACCCAAGCGTAAGCTACAATTAATTAATTTATAATATACTGTGTATTAAACCACAATTTCATATATTACATTATACGAAAAGAATTGAAGTAGATGAATTTAAGTTAGTTACCTGGAGATGGTAGCCTAGTTTGGTTGAAGAAATTGCAGTGCAGAGGATGTCTCTGTTGTAATGAAAATCTTGTTGACTTGGACAAGACATACGTCAACCTCTCCCAACGGTCTCTCATTTTATCATAAGCAAATTCAAAAAATGGTTTTCCATGGTCTTCAACCGCTACTTTTAACAGCTGCAGAACCCTTAATTGGGTGTCTTTTGATATCCCCAAATCAGCCACTGAGATATAGTTTAGGATCTTGTCGTATACATCTTTATCCTTTATCACCACCCACCTATTATGTGCGTACATATAACATGATGATTATGATGATGATCTGTATTACAATACACCTGTTATGATTTATTAAGCATATAGCGTACGTACCCAAAACGAGTGCCGGCATGGCCAGTGAGTTTAGAAAGAGTAAAGATCATGAGATCATGATCTGAAGGACCCGGGATAGGGGTAAAATGTGGCCAAAAATAGGCATGATCATATATCGTCTTCCCTCCAAGAACCACCGATGTCTTTAATTCCCCATCAGGATTGTTTGGTGACGTTACAAATTCAACCACATTGTTGTTATTTTCCGTATTATTATTAGTCAATAGCCATGTGTTAGTATCTCCTTGAAATTGAAAATTCTCCGAATGAAAGAAGACCGTTTGAGCATCATACATCTGTATAAAACAACAAATGATACGATATGACTGACTGACTGGAGTTAATTTTTTTAGCTATAATATTATATTAAAAAAATTTCAAGTTATAATATATTACCCGATAGAATGGGATGGAGGCGAGGACATTGGAAGGTGAAGAAGAGTTTTGGGAAGAAAGGGCGTAAACGGCTGCATTAAGGAGTTGGGATGATCCGATACCAAATACCAAATATCGTCCTTCTGTGATTGCGTTCCCGACGATTGAATGCATCTTACGGATGTATTTCTCTAGCTCTGATGACATTGATGTGTAGTCAGCGTATCGGTAACTCATACGATGCCACCCTGATATCATAACTGCACTATCAGCTGCATGTTTCATCCAAAATGGCTCCAAGAATATAGGATCCCCACTGCACTATCATATCAAAATCGTTATTAACAACTTTTGTCCTATAAATCTGTTTTATGAATATAACTATAAATCTGTTTTATGAATATAACTCTGTATTATCATTTTAATACTTAACGCTTTGCAGTGCCACACTCCTACTTAACAACTAAATCATTAATCTAGTACTTAGAACTTAACACTTTTTAAAATGATAATTTGGGTGGGTGGGTGGGTGGGTGGGGGGGGGGGGGGGGGGGGGGGCGTACGTCGTTCAAAAAAGAGCAATGGGCCGCGTAATTAATAGGCGTAAAACAAGAGTAAGACAAACGACAAATCATGAAGGGAGAAAATGTCTATTATATTTATCAACAATTAACCGAGTATGGTCTATATATTAATCTAGGTCTATATCTCATTACTCATATATATATATATATATATATATATATAGTGAAATATATAGTGAAGGGATGAGAATTAAAAATTAGTGACAACTATAAAAATTAGATATAAATGATAATCTCTAATTATTTTATTTGAAATTAAATGCATTTTGTATTTTATTTTCATCAATTATTAGTTCTCACAGGATGTTTACCCTATACATATATATAGGATGGAGATCAAGAGGGATATAAAAAAAAAAGAGGCAGGAGGGAAGCTATTCCTAACCATACATTCTAGTCAACTCAAAAATCAACGCGGTGGCAAAATTGTAAATAACTCAAAAAATTTTCAGAATATTAATATTCATTTGGAAAGAATGTTAATCAAAATTACAACTTAATATTTTTAAATATTATTTTACGATTAATGCTAACTCATATACATTATTATACACTGATGAATGTTAAGTTATCTCGTTCAACAATGTATAAAAACATATATAAGTTAATAATCATCATAAATTATTTGTTTATGAATATTAATTGTAATTTTGATCAACATTCATTCCAAATGAATGTTAATGTTCTAATTTTTTTTTTTTGTAATATTCGATGGTTAATGACGACTATAATTAAATTAATTATTTGTTTATAAGTTTTGTATGTTGAAATTCGTTTAATTTTATTGTATTCATTGGTGAATCAAAATTTTCACAAAAAACTTAAAAGTTATACCTAAAAGTCTTAATATTTGATGAATATGAATTATGACGAATTGAAGATATGTATGAATGCCTTTGATGAATTTGAAATTTATAATGTTTTGATTGATTTACATGCTTTAATTTTGAATTTTAAACAAAAATTGATGAAATGGGTGCAGTATATGAGTTGGAGAAGATACAAGAAAATGTATGGTTGAGGTTTGCTTACATCCTTCCCTTAAATTTAGAACTTTCTTTTTGATTCTTCCCATATATATATATATACATATATATATATATACATATATATATATACATATATATATATATATATATATAACTGAAATCAAGATGAAATAAATCAAATAGAAATAAAGAAAGAAACGATGTACCTGTCAGCATCAGCAGCACACTCGGGAGATAATACCGAGCAATCAAGACCACCATAACAATCATAACATTCGCAAACAGGTTGAAGTTGACCTTCACCTTGTTCGTAATTAATGGAAGCAGGACCATCGAGATAAGCTCGGCCATGGCCTGAGCACGAGATGGCTGCAACCGCCTCGGCGTCTGCTGCTGCTTTTTCACTCCAACTCAAAGAACACTGTTTCTTCTCTTCCCACTCACTTCCACCCAGATACAGAATTATTATGCATAATAAGAATAATATATTGATCGCTACGGAAATCAATAAACCAAAAGTATACTTGTTACTTTTCTCCATATATTATTAGATTAGATTATTATGTTGGTATTGGATATCATGTCTATCTGGGTATATAAAAAGGGTTAGTGTGAGGGAATGATCTAACTTGTATTTTATGTCTATTGTGTGTATTCAATTTATGTTTATCATTTTTAATGTATTCAGCTTTCAAAAAGTTTGCTTTAATATATATTTTGTTGATGTTTTGATGATGTGTCAACCTCTACGGATACCACGTAGCATCTTAAACGGACGACACATCATCAAAATACATTAAAACGCATTTTTTAAAAGTTTGATACATTAAAAATAACGAACGTAAGTAGACTACATACAATAGAGATCAGATACAAGTTAAATACATTCCCAAACGATAACCCCATATAAAAATAGTTAATTTAAGCCTTGTTATTGATGGTCATGTGGGTATGTGACTTCGACTTCACCAGCGCGCATCACCTACATGTTTCATTTTGAATAATGTACGTTTTATCACATGTTCAAACATATATATATGTGTTCTAGATTTCTTAATTTCAATGACATTGATATTTAAAATGAAATTCTCAACTTTATAACTTGTTCACTTAAAGTCACTCAAAAGATTGAAAGACGCTATAACTAAAAAAAACGATTAGTAAAAGAATTAAAAACGTTCCGGATTTTTAATCAGAAGACCTCGAGAGCCCCAAGGTCCAAGGTCATCTTTTACCCTTTAATAATGTGATAGTCAAGCATTTGAGTCCAAATCAACCCATACCCACCGACCCAAGCCCATGTCTAAGTATCAACCCAAATTGGTATTGGTGTAGTTTATAAGGAGACTACAACTTTGTTCTTGCTCTTTGTGGGATCAAAGTTCGCACAAATAAAGCAAGTTCCAACAACATCTAAGTGTATCGAATAAATGTGTGTTTGGCAAAACTAACTGATAGTTGGAACTTATATTTAAAGCTAGAAGTTGAAGCTAATTATTTTTTTATATATAAACGTCTGATAAAAGTAGTTGGAGCTTAAAAATGTAAATTAAATTAAAAGGACAAAAGATACATGATAAATAATAATTTAATGGGTATTTATGTAAATTCTCAATTCATAAGGTTGTAGCTTATATTTAAAAACATTTTGAAATAGGGTTTTCTTTTTCTTGAGTTTGTGTCTTTTTTTCTTTTTATAGTTTTGTTTACCGAACAATGTTACAAATTTAAGTTTATATATGCAATAAGTTTAAGCTTCTATAACTTTAAGAAACTCATGTGCCGAACACAGTAAATATACTTGTTTCACTATTTAGTGTAAATAAATACAAAAGATTTACGCTACTATATGCGCCAAACAATACTACATTGTCATTATAATGTTGAGTAGTGTATGTATAGTGTTACTGTACACTATCGCTATTAATGAACCGAGTCGATTTGAATATTCTATCATTCAAATCGATTCGTTTAACAATTAATCGGTTCGAGTTCGAGCTCGAATAATAACTAATGTTTGAGTTCGAGTTCGTTACTTGTTTAAGTTTGTGACAATTTATAAAAAAACTAGTTTTCAGATTAAGGTGCTTGTTTAGAAAGCTCAAGCTCGATAGATTCGTTTATAAGCTCAAATAAGCTAATTAAAAAATATACAAATTGTATTATAAAATTTGATATAAGTTTATAGATTGCATTCTACACTTAATTAAACTTAGAGCGTGAGAGTTTAATTGGTTATCATTAAACTCTAATAAGTAAGTATCTAATTGGATACTTGATCTTGGTGTTTATAATGTTCTCATTCTATCCTATTTGTTTCACACATCCAATGTGGAATGTAAAATGATAAATAAGTTTGTCCCATATAGGAGAAAGGAAAGAAAGTTAAGAAAAATGAAAGTACTATAAAAATAAAGTCTCATAGATAAGAATGTAGAACCAACTTATGTGTTCTAAACATATGGTGTTAATACAATAGTATTATGCTCGAATTCGAAATAAATGAGCTCGAATTCGAAATAATTGAGCTTGAACTCGAATAGCTCTTTAATTGTTCGATTTGTTAACATCGCTAATATACACCAAAGACTTATTTTATACAAAATAAATACCCAACCAAAAAATAAATAAATAAAAGATACTTAGATCTAATATGTTATTGGTTGTAAGTAACGACGACTGGATAAAGCAAAATCGTGTGGTGGAACTAGAAGTAGCGCGCATGGATATTCATTCAATGTCATTTATCCAAAATTCTCAATTTCAATGTATTTAATAATATATTTAATTAAGGTCAGACTACAGAGAAGAAGACCATATATAATAAAGGGACGAGAAGAAATAGGACCAACTAGTATATAGTTTTAGTACACATTATTTCTTTTGTACTAACATTTTATATTATACATATTTCATTTTTTAATGCATTTTGTATAAAATTATAATGCATTTTATTTTTTTACTACATTTTATATATATACTTTTAGTATATATTATTTATTTTGTACTGTATTTTATACATATTATCTTTTTTTACTGCATTTTGAATAAACTTATAATGCATTTTATTATTTTTACTGCATTTTGTATACATATAAGGCTTATAAAAAAATGTTTAGATAGGTTAAAATAAATTATACAAAAAGTAAAAAAAGAAAGAAAGCAAAAGAAAAAAAATTGTAAAAAAAATATATATATATTTTTCGGTCGCTGAAATCCGACGACCGCGGCAGCTGGTGGCGGGTGTTGGAATTCGGCAGCTAGTGGCAGCAGGTGGGGGCAAGTGAGGTTGGAAAGGAAGAAGGAAGGAGGAGGAAAAAAAAGTAGAAATGGTTAAAAAGAAAAAAATGAAATAGTGAAGAGAGTATGACGTGTAATCTAGTGTTATGTTTTTTTTTTCTTATTTATCACCTTCACTTTCTCAAAATAATTACAAAAAATATCACTCCTCCTAACCATTGATCTATAATAGGAGATGATTCAATAACCTAATTTTTTCTTCACATTCTTCCCCTCGTATAACCTCTTTCCATTATGATCCCTAATTTTTAATTAATTTAAGATATTTTCCCTTTTAATTATTAAAAATTTAACGAATCCAATATAGAATTTTCTTTTTACAATTTGATACGTATGGGTGATAACTGATAACAACCACAGTGATCGAGAGTGGTACTGGTCTATTGTGAAAATAAAATGAACGAAACTTATTACGTCTATAACAAGAGTTCTCATAAACAATTCCTACTATTGATAACTATTGAATGGTTTTTTCTAAACAACAAGTCTAAATAAATATAATTGACATTAAAAGTGTTAATAAATCTTAAATCATATATAGGAAATCCATTAGTGACATCATTGATTAAAATTTTTTCAATTAATCAATTAAGTTCCTATATTTTACTTAATTTTAAAAATAAAACTTTGTACTATACTATACTATACTATAAATTATTAAAAGATAATTCAATTATTTAATATTTTACTCATCCATATCATAGATAATTATAATTATCAATTATCAATATAAAATTAAAGTCATACTTAAAGTATAATCAATTTTGTTATTTAGTACGGAGTAATTAATAGCCAACTTTCTTTATATATTTGATTTAAAACCATATTAAATTTATATTCACAATTCAAAGTTAAAGCCAATGATCAACTATTTTTAATTTGCATGCTAATAATGTTCCTTTCATAATTGATTTGCAATCGTAATTTATCTACAACTACATAACACTGATATGAATTTACAAAAAAAAAATTGCATAAATATTATGTCATGTAGTGTGATCCTACCATATTATAGTTAATTTGCATTTAACATCAACAATAACTTAGAATAAAAGATTCAATAATATTTTTTAAATATACTTATAAAATTATATAATTACCGTAATAAATGAAATAGAAATTATCGTATTAACCGATTTAAAAATACAATTGATTATTTTATATTGTCCTCAATATTAACGGGATGATGATTTGTACACCACATATTTTGAGGTATACACGATAACTTTTTTGTATTAGTATAACTCTTCCATACATGTTGTTTGGTGTATGCAATTAGTGATGTAAGAATCATTACTCAATTTTAAATTACCAAAAAAAAAAAAATTATGAATTAAACTTGCAATCATTTAAAAAATGTTAAAAGAGTATTATCATATTATTGTTTAAATTAAATGAACTGTATGTATACACGGCTTTATATGAAGCCAAGTTATGACATCATCAACTAAAAAATTTCAATTAATCAATTAGGAACTCTTCATTTTATTTAAATTTTAAAATAATACATGTTAATAAAGACAAAAATTTAGTTATATTTAAATAATTATTTTACCTTACATATTTTTTCGTGTGTATATTTCATTCAATTTCATATTCATATTTGAAAGTTGTTTAATTAGTTAATAAATATCTCCCTGTATATTCAATCTTATATCTAATATTTATTATTACTTATATTTCCATTTAGTATTTAATCGTTGTTATTAATAATCTTTATAGATGGTATTTAACAATAATTCAAATTAGGAAATGATAATGACACCTTAATAGATGTCATTTAGATTTAATTACATATAAATATTTGTACACTTAGCTTATTGACAGATTTTAGTATTGTCATTAACAAACATCATTCATATTATATAAATATAATCTCAATAGTATATTATTTAATAATGATAATTAAACATAATTTCTAACGCTTTATTTTATTTAACATGATATATCCGGGTATAAAAATTTAATACATAAAGGTATATGATTTATTTATTTTATTCATAAACATCAATATACTAAATCATAAATTGTTTCGTGTTTAATAATCTTAAATATACTATAGGAAACGAGATTATGTTATCCAATTTCAAAATTAAAGTCCAGTTTCTAATCAACATTCAATATTTATTATTCTATTATTTATTTATTTTTAATTTAATAAACGACGCCCGTGTTCTTAATATTGTTATTTAATGAAATTTTTATCATTAGTTTAACTAATTTGTTAAATACACGTGAATAACATTCCTTTTCCCATCTGGACACTCTTTTAAATTTTTTTATTTTAATTTTAATATAATAAAAAAACAAAAAACTCTTTTCTTACTCTATTCAACTTCATATTTCTCAAAATTAGTTCATAAACGCTACCTCAACTCAAACTCACGCTATAACTAGAACCCATACCATTTACAAAATCTAATTCCTTCTCTTTATATACGACGACTTCTGGAACTAAAAGTCCATACGGTTCATTATCTGGTGTTCTTGCATTTTTCTCTTTATACCGTTCATTCTCTTGTGTTCTTGGATCTGTTGCTCTCCCATTATTTGTTTTTTCTATTTTCGAGTGGCGGATTAGTTCAGTTCAGATACTATTTGTGAGATAGAAATTACCGATAAATTTGAACAATCTTTATATTCCCCAAAGATACTAAATGGAGTGAAAACTTCTAGGATACCAAACCACAAACTCACACTGAAAAAAAGCGTGTCGGTAATGTTGCTAAGGATCATTGATCAGTCCAACGGACTATGCAACGGAACAAGATTACAAATTAAAAGGCTCGGTGAACATAAGCGATGATCATTTCGAGGAGAAACATCAGGGATATAAGTTATATTTCAAGAATGAAAGTGATGCCGTCTAATAAAACGATACCTTTCAAGTTTAATCGAAGACAATATCTTTTGGTCGTATGCTTTTGCGATGACGATAAACAAAAGCCTGGACAGTCGTTACAAACCGTGAGATTATATTTAAGACGACTAGTCTTATCTCATGGACAACTTTACGTTGTTGTCTCATGCGTTAAAACCTAGAAGGGACCGAAGGTTCTTCTTTGTGACAAAGATGACCACCAGACGAATAAGACAACAAATGTAATGTATAAAGAGGTCTTACAAATGATATAAATTAATGTGATAAGGATATAAATTATCCTCCGTATTTTAACTTGATCGTTTATAACTGTATCCTATGTTATTTCTTCAAATTATTCATTTGCTTATGTATAATCAGATAACTTTGCAATACAATGTATAATGACTTATATAAAATGCTTATAGATGAAAATTTACTTTATACATCAAATTTGATAAAAACTACCTAAAATATTCAAATTTCAAACAATATTGCATACATCTTAACTCATACAAGCGTTCTAATTTATCACATATAAAATAAATATTTATTAAATATAATGAAAATTCATTAAAAATAAATAATTTATCACCTCTATGATGAATATTAGTAGTTATATTAGGGGTTTGATTAATATTTATCGATAAAAGTATATTTTTATACGTTTTGATTATCATTCATCGTGGACGAATGTTAACGGATAATTTTTTAAAGAAACTGATAATATCTACTTCGGTTAACATTCATTAATGATGAATGTTAGGAAATTCTCCTAATATTCATCATATGATATAATAAGTTATAAAAAGTAGTTTATCTATGAATATTAGTAGGTATAACATCAGTTTTGATTAATATTTCTTAGTTAAAATATTATTTTTTTACGTTTGATTATTATTCATCGCGAATGAAAGGTTAGCTTCCATACTTCCCTCTTGATCCCTATCCTATATATATATACATATACATATATATATATATATATATATATATATATATACATATACATATATATATATACATATACATATACATATATATATATACATATACATATACATATATATATATATATATATATACATATACATATATATATATATATATATATATATATATATATATATATATTAGATATAATATAGTAAACACCTCTATGATAGTCATCAATTTAAAATATGCAATTATTCAGTTGTATCCTCAATTTCACCAAGTTTTAAAAATAAAACTCTTTAAAATTATCAATTTTTAATATAAGAATTTAATATTTAAAAATATATAGAGTATAATAACATATGTCGACACTTTATACATTTGATTTTAAATATAAAGTAAAACTGATGATCTAATATGTTTTCCTGTCGACATCTTAACTTGATAAAATGGGAAATAAGTAATTTTAACATCAAACCAAGGACACCTATATGGTTTGACCAAAAGCTTTTATTATACAGTGTGGATTATTCACTTTTTTTAACACATTAATAAGATTTGCACTCGAATATAAAAACAACCGACTGATTCACTCTTTGCTAAGAAATTAATTCTTTTATAAAACTGAACTCGATATAATCTTAATTCTTTTCTTGAAAATGATAATTATTTGGTAACTCAATCAAATAACATCATATCAGTTCAGGTTCATAACGTACATAAGGAATTTTTTCTTTTTCAAAGTAGGTTCCTTTCTTAGATTGAAAATTGAAACATATAATTTTATAACGCAGTAAATAATTTATTTGTGACAAGGATAGCCACCAAACAAATAAGACGACAAATGTGGTGTATAAAGAGGCCTTACAAAAAATATAATTTATGATCCGTATTCAACGTAATCGTTTATGATTGCAACCTACCATTATTACTTCAAATGAGTAATAATTAGATACTGTCACACCCCGCCAAAATTATAAAGTACGATTAAGGCGGAAACACGGGGCATGACGCGATCAACAGAAATACGAAATCAAGAGCATATGATTATCACATAGCATATATATTAAGATGCCATAAATTATTTTTACAAAAATTACGACTTATCAAGTCGTCAAAATAGAAGTTTTCCCAACATAACAATCGTTTTCCGGATACAACATTGTTCGGGGATTTCATAAATATGACTAAAAAAGGTTATAGTTATACAAAGGAAATCCTGTGTTTCAAAAGAAATGGCATCCTAACTTCGTGGATAGGCGTGGTCCCAACGTGCATGTAATTCTTACATCGATGCTAATTTACTGAAAAGCATAGTTAAAACGTCAACAAAAATGTTTAGTGAATCCACATGTTTAAGACTCTATCATTAAATTAGTATATAAATCAATCGTTGCAAATAACCTTTGCAATATCGTATAAAATCAGTTTGTTTTGAAACAAGTAGAAATCAAACAATGATAGTGATCCCTCGAAGGCTAGCTAGGCCCTACGAGTTAAAGTGCCGACACCTAGGCCTATAACCAAACAACGACCTGTTGTGTATCGTTTTTGCCTGCGACCGGTTAAATATACACTCCTCGTCTTGACATATTGTCGGCAGTTGGCATGACTAACAAAAGTGAGAGGGACGTCATCCCGGTAGTACTATCTGTATATTCAGTGGCTAGCGTCATCTAGCTAATGGTTATAGTTTGCAAGCAAAGGACTTCTATACACTACAACTAGTTAACGTCGGTTCGCACAAAGATTCGTTGTCATGTTTTCAAGTATCGTATGAAAGTCATTCATATATTTTTCACCCCAGTTTAAAAGCAGTAAAACAGTAAAATAGGGCCTGTGAACTCACCTTGTGAGTTGC
Source organism: Gnaphalium uliginosum (assembly GCA_963930675.1). Lineage (NCBI taxonomy): Eukaryota > Viridiplantae > Streptophyta > Magnoliopsida > Asterales > Asteraceae > Gnaphalium > Gnaphalium uliginosum. The sequence continues at coordinate 40,181,819 of OZ005686.1, read as the reverse complement.
GTGAGTGCTAGCTTTAAAAACGAATGTGTTGCCCAAAATAGCCTCCTAGCTGTCGCACCCCCAAGACACGTGGCAGCGGAAGGTAGGGTGTTGCGTTGGGGGCACCGACCAAATCAAATATCACAACACAAGAATTACAACAAACGACCTCTATATGAGACGTTTCAAAAATCATTACATTTCGTAGTTACAATGTTTACATATGTTTTGCCAAAAATAGAGTACGCATCTATTACAAGATTACAACATATCATAATGCAAGCTAATCTCTGTTGTTTGTGAAAAATATGCGACTCGAGCTATCTCCTTCCAAAAGCTACCCTACTGAGGTTGGTCCCCTGAGAAATACATACTAAAAGGTCAACATAAAGTTGGTGAGTTCATAGGTTTGTATACAGTTGATATAACATCGTATGGAACATAAGATTTCCGTTTGTATCATTCAACAATTATAAGTAATGTATTGCAAAAAGCAAAAATAGGGTATATTGTTGTCATGAGCTCATAGTTCGAGCTTAACTGTGGTGTCGGGTCACAATCAAGTGCCACGATCGGGGTGCCTCCCAGCGAGTGCCTAATCCAACACTCGTAAGAACAAATGATAATGCGTCCGTTTGACCAGTTAGCGCGAATAACCCGGACGGGGGGAGTCAATCCCAAATAGTACTATTCATTAACATTCACGCTATAACGATACTAACAAACTATGATGTGGGGGACTTTCAAGATTAGTAAAATAACTCATGCAACCAATATATTGAGTTTAGTACTTGTGTTCACATAAAAATAGCGGTATGAAAGCAGTTGTATGTATTCTCACCCCAGTTAGAAACAGTAAAAAGGGGTCATGAAACTCACCTGAGATTAGTAGGCAAATAGCAAATAGCAAATAGCAAGCAATGTGTGATTCCAAATGCAACATTCTAACGCCCTAGACGTATAAAGTTGTGTAAGTAGATGTCTCAAACGATCATCTATGTAAGTGGAGGGTTAATGTCCACTTAAGTAAATCGTGCAGGTGGTGGGTTAATGTCCACCTAAATTAATCGTGTAGGTGGAGGGTTAATGTCCACCTAAATAAATCGTGTAGGTGGAGGGTTAATGTCCACCTAAGCTAGTTCACACAATTAGAAATATCCAATTGTTTAGTTATCGTTTGTGCTTAGAAAACATGTACGGGTCGTTGGTGATATTTTGTGAAAACACAGATTTGATTAATTATGTTACACATTTTTCTACTTTCCAGTTATAGGTAATTGATCAGTGCGACAAGGGGGCGAAGCCCATGAATGACGGGGGTCCAGGGGCAGAGCCCCTGGCTTGGGTCGAGCTAATATGCGACACTAAAGTATTATGCGACACTAAGGCTTGTGGTGCTAATATGACGATTCGGGTGTTATGGCGACACAAAGGCTTGTGTCGCTAATATGTCGATTCGGGTGTTATGGCTACACAAAGGCTTGTGTCGCTAATGTGACGATTCGGGTGTTATGGCGACACAAAGGCTTGTGTCGCTAATGTGACGGTTCGGGTGTTATGGCGACACAAAGGCTTTGTCGCTAATATGTCGCTTCGGGTGTTATGGCGACAAAAAGGCTTGTGTCGCAGACTACTGGGCTTCTGCGACATAGAGGCCTGTAACAGGTCAGTTTTGTAAATTTTATTTCGTGTTCCAAATGTTCGAACAAAAATTCAAGAAAAATCTGAGATGTTCCTTAATGTCTTAATTACTTAAAATAATTTTTCCAAAATTTTTAGATATGTTTAAGTATTTTTAAAAATTACATTTATTCACTGAGGTCAAAAAGTAACCAATCAGGACACATGCAAAAAGATTTAATTTCTGGGCAAAATCCATAGGGTTTCAGAAAAAGTGGTCAACACGAAACTTGTAACCAATAAAATTTCCAAACTTTCGCCGGTGGTTTCAGGTCGTTTGGTGCCCTGTAGCTCGAGATATGGTCAAAACCACAAGACTAAAGTTTCTGACTTTTTGGACAGATTATACCTATGTTTTTATAAAAATCATTTCGGGTATCAAACGAACTCCAAAAATTATGAAAACACTTGGAATTGAAAGCTAACTTATTGTACTTAAGTTTTCTCTTTTGAATCGTCCATTTTGGTCAAGTTTTGGGGGATAAACGTCTCCTTGAAGTTGGACTATTTTTCTGCCCAAAAATGCATGTGATGTTCTAGAACATTTTAAGCCATGAAAAACGTTTTTATGTTATATTTTGGACATTTATTTGTTAAGTGGACATTTTAACATGTTTATAAAAGTGTTTCAGGTATTCTAGAAGGATTTTGAAGTTCTTATAATATTTCCAAAACCGAGAAGGAGGAGAAAGATGATGAGGAGAGCTTGATCTTGTGTTTTGGCTTGATTTCTTTTTCAAAAGTAATGAATGATGATGGTGGTTGATGGTGGCAGGTGGTGGTTGATGGTGGTGACAGCCCTTGGGGCGTTTTTGAGAGAGAGGAATGGAGTGTGTGTGTGTGTAAAAGTGAATATGGAAATGAGAAAAATAAAGGAAATGGGAATTAAATAGGGTGGGCTTGGGCCAAGGGAGTTGGGCTGGTTTGGGCCGAAATGGGCTCAGTTGGGGCGGCCCAATTGGATCCTTGGGCTTGTACATGTGACACTCGACAAATTAGGACAATTATTTGAGCCTAACAATAGTGTAATTACATGTATTTAGATATATATTAGGCTAAGTACTTGTAACTACTTGTATATATGTATATACGCATATGTAAATATTTGCAATTACGCGAAACGAACGGACTGAGTTTGACAATCTATACGGCGTTGGTGATAACTTTTCATAAATAATGTAAACCTAATTTATAAATTAGATAGTAATTATTTACCCTATATTATTGATATTAAATAATAATATACGAAAAACCTAGACGTTTTGCTTAAAACGTAACAAACGCCGACAAATATTTTAAGAATGTTCAATAATGTATTTTTTTTTATATATATTGGTCAAATTAAAATAGTGATTTTGTATCAAAAATAAAACACAAAAGACTTAATGTTTACGCGCGCAAATAACGTTTTACCGATCGAATAACGTAACACGGACTTGAGAAAGCAAATGTGCAAGCCCAAGGACCCAATTGGGCCGCCCCAACTGAGCCCAAGGCCGGCCCAAGAGGCCCAAATCGGCCCAAGAGCCAGCCCAAAGCCCCTAAACTTAAGCCCATGTATATATAGGCCTCCTCCCTCCATTCTCTCATTTTTCACTCATTTTTCACACACAAACACTCTCATCTTCTCTCTACTCTCCTCTCTCCCAAAACTCTTCCCAAAAACCCCACACCACCATCAAACACCACCTGCCACCATCACCACCCTCATCATTCACCATATTTTCAAGAAGAAATCAAGCCGAAAACACAAGAAAACGAGCCCTCAACGTCCATCTCTTTGTGCTTTCATCCTCCTCTTTGTAAGAACTTAAAAACCCTTCTAAAATACTTCCATGAACATGTTATAAGGTTCATATAACAAAGAAATGTCCAAAATATAACATAAAAACGTTTTTCATGGCTTAAAATGTTCAAGAACAAAACATGCATTTTCGGGCAGAAAAGTAGCTCGACTTTGAGGGGCTGTTTCTCCCTCAAAACTTGACCAAAATGGACGATTCAAAAGGAAAAAATTAAGTTTAAGAAGTTATCTTTCATTTTCAAGTGGTTTCATAATTTTTGGAGCTCGTTTGATACCCGAAATGATTTTTACAAAAACATGTGTCCGGGCTGTCAAAAAGGACAGAAATTTCACCTCTCTTGTTTTAATCATAACTCGAGATATACACCTCCAAATGACCTGAAACCACCGCCAAAAGTTCACAAATTTTGTTAGGTACAAATGTCGTTCAGATAACTTTTTCTGAAAATGTGTAGATTTTTTCCAGAAATCCGATCTTGTTGCATGTATCCGGATTGGTCACTTTCTGACCTTAGGGAACAAACGAAATATTTAAAAATACTTAGGAGTACCTAAAAATTCTGGAAAAATTAATTTAGAAAGCTAACATACTAAGGAACAACATATATTTTTCTTGAATTTTTATTTGAACATTAGGAAACCGAAATAAAATGCACAAAACCGATCTGTTTTAGACCTCTGTGTCACAGAAGCCCAGTAGTCTGCGACACAAGCCTTTGTGTCGCTATAGCACCCGAATCGTCACATTAGCGACACAAGCCTTTGTGTCGCTGTACACCCGAATCGTCACATTAGCGACACAAGCCTTTGTGTCGCTGTACACCCGAATCGTCACATTAGCGACACAAGCCTTTGTGTCGCTGTACACCCGAATCGTCACATTAGCGACACAAGCCTTTGTGTCGCTGTACACCCGAATCGTCACATTAGCGACACAAGCCTTTGTGTCGCTGTACACCCGAATCGTCACATTAGCGACACAAGCCTTTGTGTCGCTGTACACCCGAATCGTCACATTAGCGACACAAGCCTTTGTGTCGCTGTACACCCGAATCGTCACATTAGCGACACAAGCCTTTGTGTCGCTGTACACCCGAATCGACATCTTAGCGACACAAGCCTTTGTGTCGCATAACACCTTAGTGTCGCATATAGCGACACTAACCCAGTGTCGCTAAAAACACAAAATCCATGCATTTTTGGTTAAAGCAACATAAGCATAAATAAAAATTTTCCGCGCTGACCTGGTTGCTCGACCCCAGCCAGGGGCTCTGCCCCTTGGACCCCGCTACCAGGGGCGCTGCCCCCGGACCCCCGTCATTAATGGGCTTCGCCCCTTGCCACACTGATTACTTAACATAACTGGAGAGTAGAAATATGCATAACATAACTAATCAAATCTGTGTTTTCACAAAATATCACCAACGGCCTGTACATGTTTTTCTAAACACAAACGATAACTGAACAATTGGACATTTCTAATTGTGTGAACTAACTTAGGTGGACATTAACCCTCCACCTACATGATTGGCTTAAGTGGACATTAACCTCCACTTATACAATCACTATAGATGGTCTTTTGAGACATCCACTTACACCAATTAATGCGTTTAGGGCGCTAGAAGGTTTCCTTACGGGACACAGACACCCGCTATTTGTTATCTACTTGCTAATTGCTATACTTGCTTACTAATCTCAGGTGAGTCTTACAGCCCCACTTTTACTTTTACTGTTTTATATACTTTGGGGTGAGATACAAATGCTTAACTGTTTTTAATGAACACAAGTACTCGATTATTTTTACAAGATTGTATGAGTTGTTTTTAATCCATTAAAAGTCCTCAACACACATGGTTCGTTAACTGCGAAGGCGCGAGTGCTAGAGAATAGATCTATTATTGGAATGACACCCCCGTCCGGGTTACTAGCTATGACCAAGTTAAAAACGGGCACTCTAGTATTTGTCATAAAGGTGTTTCGGATTAGACACCTCCGGGAGGCACAAAACGTGTTAGGCTTCGAACCGTGGGCTCATGGCAATTTCGGAAACATTAATTTTGTTTACTTTATTTGCTTGATTGCAAATCACGGATAAATCTTGTGTTTCATAACTATGTTTTTACTGTTAAACCTGTGAGATTCACCAACCTTTTGGTTGACCCTTTTAGCTTTGTATTCTCAGGTACTCAGCAACAGTAGGATTGCCCACAGGATTGCTAGCTACATCGAGTCGCATTCATTATACGTATATGAAGATGTTCATATATTATTTTTTTGAAATATTTCGTTATGTACTAGAATCTTCAGGATATTATTTCGCGAAGTCGAGGCTAATGTAAACTTTTAAAGTATTTCAATGTAACTACTTTTGTACTATTTTATAACGTCTCATATAGAGTCGTTCGCTTTTACCTTTGTTTTGTGATTACTTGATTAGTCACGCCCCGACCCGAACCGCTTCCGCTGTACAAATTTGGGGGTGTGACAGTACATTTGTTTCCTCAAGCCCGTGTCACGTTATTTGTCGGTTAAACGTTATTCTCGCGCGTTATAATTAAATCGTTAACGTTTAACTTTTGTGTTTTATTTTTGATACGAAATCACTATTTTAATTTAACCAATATCTTTAAAATACTTCATTGAACCTTCTCAAAATGTTTGTCGGCTTCGTTCGGGTGTCGGGCGCGATTCGCGCGTTTTCGTTGCGTTTATTACGTTTTAAGCAAAATGTCTAGGATTTTCGTATATTATTATTTAATAACAATAATATAGGGTAAATAATTACTATTTAATTTATAAAATAGGTTTACATTATTTATGAAAAGTTATCACCAACGCCGAATAGATTGTCGGACCTCGTCCGGTTGTTTCGCGTAATTACAAATAATCACGTAAGCGTATATAAACATATACAAGTAGTTACAAGTATTTAGCCTAATCAAATACTAAATACACGTAATTTTGGTTCTCGTTTAAGGTAATCATTACCCTAAAGTGTCGGGTGTCACACTAGCGCCCTAAATGCATGAGGTCATTTGTATAAATAGATGGCTAACTGCACATCTATGCTAGTTGTTCACTCAACTAGTAGGATTATGTGTATATCGTTCTCGTTTTGTCTAAAATGTGTCGTTGAACAAATTCCTTTTTCTTAACAGGTTTCTGTCATATTTTGACCCTCCGTGTGACGTTATTTTGACTAGTCAAATGACTGTATTTTGTTATGAAATTAAAAGTAAGATTCATAATTTTTGAATATGTTTAAGGGGTTCAAAATTATTTATCAGTATACAACGGTACATCAGCTATTTTTCTGGATAGTCCTTAGAAAAATAGTTAGTTGGCTACCTTAGCCTTCTCTTCACGATATGTGCCTATGCAACTTTTAAACCTTAGACAAAATATGACATTTAGGAAAAATAATCAGGTCGTTTGGATCTGTGGAAAAAAAGTTATGGTCTCACAAAGTAAGACCAAATTCTGTCTCCTAATGACAGTTTTGACACATGTTTTTATAAAATCTGTTGGGAAAAACAATGATCAAACCTAAGTTATAAATCTGAAGAGTCAAAATCTAACTTAGTTGTATTCAGGAAACTTAGTGAAATTCCTGAGTCTGTGTTTCTGAGTCTGTGCTACACAGACTGAAGAATTGTTTCTGAGTCTGTGCTGCACAGACTGAAGATCCTCACAGACTGAAAGCCATGCTCTTTCTGAAGACTTATGAATTCATCATCTGAAGAATGAAGATTGAATACAGAAGGCTTCACAGACTGAAGTTCACAGACTGAAGATCACAGACTGATGAACACAGACTGAAGAACACAGACTGAAGAGCACAGATTGAAGAATGAAAGTACAAATGTACAGAAGATATTCTTCTTTCCTTAGGCTAGATACAACTGATAAGATGTTTGAGAAAAGTCAAGCATCGATCAAAGGTTTTCTTCTCAGCAAAGAAACCTTTTACCTTTTGCTTTTTCTATTTCCAAGAAAAGCAAAAAGGGAAGAGTGCAAAGTTGCCCAAGATGAATGTGTTATCCCTTGGACAACTGTCTGAACTGGTTAATAGAAGTTGATACTCAACTCTATAAATAGCAGCTCAAAAGCACTCTTCAAAGTATCCAAACAATTCAAGTAATCTAAGAGATTCTTGATATTTAGTATACTAGACCTTTAAGCTTAGGCTAAAGCATTACCACACTTACTGTTAAGTTTGTAGTGATAATTGTATCTTTGTATACTACTTGGATCGTATTCAAACCATTTGTGTGGGTTTGAATACTTTGTCATCTTTGTGAGACAAACACTTTATTGTGAATAATACTTTGATTCATAATAAACTCTGTGTCAAAATTAATCTTGTTATCCGCCTAGATTAATTTAAACTTGTTTGATATAAACTTGGATATAAACTAACACGTTAAGATAACTGTTATTTAATCTGTATCTAAGTTTTGGGAACCTTGTGACCCAACAACTGGTATCAGAGCAAATAAAGATTTAATCTTTAACGATCAAAGGAACCCAGTTTTTCAAACAATCATCTAAATCCATTTTTCTCTACATTTTCTACTTTGAAAAATGACTTCCTCTATTGCTATGGCTGGGAAGGGAATTCCAATCTTCAATGGTGTAAATTTTACCCACTGGAAATTGAAAGCTGAATGGTTTCTTGCTAGCATTCATGATGAAATGCTTAGAGTCATTCAGGAAGGACCCATTATTCCTGGCAGAATAGTTCCTGCAACTTTAGATGCAAATGGTACTATTTTGACACCTGAAAAATTTGTTGAGGCTGCCAAAAGTACCTGGACTGATCTAGACAGGCAACTATATGCATTAGATTTTAAGGCCAAATCCATTCTGGGCAATGCAGTTACTGAGCCTATCTTTGCTAAGATATCTGGCTGCAAAACTGCTAAAGCCATATGGGATATGCTAACTGACCAATATGATGGTGTAAGTTTAGTACAATCCCAAAAGAAGAAGAATCTCATAAGAAATTATGAGAACTTCTCTACTGGTCAAGGAGAGTCATTAACTGATATTCATACCAGATTTCAGATCTTAATCAATGATCTTGAAAGGTATAATATCATCAAAGGACAGTTTGAAATCTGTACAAAATTTGTTGATGTCATTCCAAACACTTTTTCTGAAGTTATCACTTCATTAGTTGTAAGTGAAAAATTGGAGACATATGATCTATCTGGCTTGTTTGGACTTTTGTTAAATTTTGAAGAAACCAAAGCCAGAAAAGATCTAAATGCCAAAAGGATTGCAAAAGATCCATCTGCAGCCCTTGTTGCAACAACAAGGAAAAATAGAGAACTTTTCTCTAGAGCAGATTACCATCTTACTCTTACAGACTCAGAATCAGATGATGAAACTGAGACTCTAGAAGCTGAAATGGCATTGCTAGCCCAAAGGTTAGAAAAAGCAAGATTCAAAGGTTCAAAAGGAAGGCCAACTTTTGATCCTAAGAAAGCTACTTGCTATAAATGTGGGCAAGTTGGTCATATTTCTTCTGACTGCAGAGTGAAGATTGCAGAATCTTCAAGTTCTGATAAGTGGGAAGAAAAGGCCAAGAAGTACAAGACAAAGTACTTCAACTCCAAGAAAATTGGAGAGAAACAACAACCAAAGAAACTAGAGAAAGCTTTGGTTGTTGAACAATGGATAGATGAAGAATCTTCATCATCTGAGGATGATGAAGATATGTGCTTAATGGCTATCACAGAGAGCCAGTTTGACAAAGATGTCAAATTTGCAGAAAAGGCATGTGTTCATCCAGACTGGGACAGAGGATCTGCTTACAATGTAAATCATTTTAAACTTTACTATAGTGATGCAGAAAAACAGAAAATGTTTGAACACATCTATGTAGATTTTTTGAAAAGACTGGAGGAAATACAAGATTTAAAAACCAAACTCAGTCAAGTTCAAAAAGATCTACAATCAAAAGTGAATGAAATAAACCAAAATAAACAGTACAAACTTGAGCTTGATGCTCAATATGACCTTCTCAAAAAGATCAAGCTGGAAAAAGAAGCTTATAAAAACAAAGCTGATCATTATGAAAGGATCTGTAAATCTTGGTGTATTTCATCACTTAAAAATGTGGACTGTTTATCCAAACAGATTCCAGCTCAGATACAAGCGGTCATAGGTGATGAGTTTGATCTTAAAAGTCACAAAAATTGAGAAATAAACTCAAAACCTACTATATTTGTACCTGAGATTTTACCTCATACTTTTAGTCATACTGTGGGAGACAAAGTAATATTGACAAATGCTTTTGTTAGACCAAAAATAGTTGCTAAAGAACTAGTATATGAGACAGAGCCAGACTCTGAAGACACAGACTCAGAAATCTCAGTCTGTGAAACTTCTCAATCTGAAGTGCCTGAACTTATAATAACTAATGAATCTTTGGAAACTATAGAACTTAAAAAGAAAAGATTTATAAAAGGCAAAGTTAATATTCCCACAGTACCATCTTTAAAAAGACAAAAAGAGGTAAAAGGAATCAAGAATAAACAGAAAGGTTACAATGTGTTTGAACCTTCCACATCTCAGTCTGTAACTGGTCCAGACAATTATATGCCAAATGATAAATCTAAAGGCATAAAACCAGTAACAAAGGAGTTAAAAAGATCTCAGTCTGTGAGATCTAACTGTCAGTCTGGAAAAATAAATTCTCAGTCTGGCAAACTTAACTCCAAATCTGTTTGTGTTAACACTCAGTCTGACTCTCAAAAGTCAAATCTTAACAACCAGACTGAGACCATTAAGCTGCTTAGTGAAAACTTAATGAAGTTAACCACAGATTTTAAAACATTTGTTGAGTCAAAACAAGAGTTTAACAGAGGATCTAGTGCAAATAATAACCCAAAATCCAAAAGGACCATCATGTTGAACAGAAAATGTTACAACTGTGGAAATCTGGAACATGAGGGTATTAAATGCACAAAGTCCATTTTTAAACAACCAAAGGTTGCTTTGACTAAACAAATGTCATCTACAAACAACAAAATCAAAAATAGAGAGGTTAAAAGTCAACTTCACAAACTTAGCACCAAAACTGCTAAAGAATTGACTTCAACCAACTCTAAAGAATCCATCAAAAGATGGGTTCCCAAAAGTAACTAATTGATTTTGTTTGTCCTGTGCAGGGTAACAACAAATGGTACCTAGACAGTGGATGCTCAAGACACATGACAGGTTCCTTGAAGAATCTGTCAGAGTTTGTAGAAGAAGAAGGACCTTCTGTCAAATATGGTGACAACTCTGTTGCCAAGATAAAAGGTTATGGTGTGGTGAAGGCTGGCAACATCAGAATAACAAAGGTGGCCTATGTTGAGGGATTAAAGCATAACCTGCTTAGTGCTAGCCAGATTTGTGATGATGATGGTGAAATCAGAATCAGAGAGAAGGCTGCTGTTATCTATAATTCCAAAGGCAAACCTATATTAGTTGCCAAAAGAGAAAGAGATATATATCTCTTGGATCTTTCTTCTGCAGACAACAATGTAGAGACCTGTCTCTATACTCAGTCTGTGCCAGAACTAAGCTGGCTATGGCATAGGAGGTTATCCCACCTGAACTTCAAAAATATTAACCTCCTGTCAAAGAAGAAACTAGTTAGAGGTCTGCCTGATGTTACATTTGCAAAAGACAAACTTTGTCCTGCATGTACACTAGGGAAACAGACCAAGAACCATTTTCCATCCAAATTGTTAGCTACAATTGAACAACCACTGCATATGCTCCATATGGATCTGTTTGGACCCATGAGCATTAGCAGTTTGGGTGGAAAGAAGTATACACTTGTAGTTGTGGATGAATACACAAGGTATACTTGGGTCATCATTCTTAAAGCTAAAAGTGATGCTCCTGAAGAGATTATTAATCTAATCAAGAGAGAAGAATTGCAGAAAGATGCACCTGTCAAGCAACTCAGGAGTGACCATGGTACATAATTTAAGAATTCTACTCTCATTGAATTCTGTACTGACAAAGGCATTATTCAAAACTTTGCCTCTGTCAGAACTCCTCAACAAAATGGTGTTGCTGAGAGAAGAAATCGTACACTCATAGAAGCTGCAAGAACCATGTTATGCCATGGTCAAATGAAGGTTTATTTTTGGGCAGAAGCAGTTAACACTGCCTGTTATACCCAAAATAGATCTATTTTGGTCAAAAGGCATGGCAAAACTACATATGAGTTGTATCATAAGAAGGTTCCAACCATCCATTACTTCCAGACCTTTGGTAGTAAATGCTATATTCTCAATCAAAGAGATCAATTAGCTAAGATGGAACCTAAATCTGATGAAGGAATTTTTGTTGGCTATTCATCTATCTCAAAGGCCTACAGAGTCTACAACAACAGAAGGAATAAAATTGAAGAAACCATCAATGTCACCTTTGATGCTTCCTCTGCTAACGATGAACATGTTTCTCAGTCTGATGTTCATTTGTTAGAAGATTTGTCTGTTGTGGGATCTGAATCTCAAATCCCAGTTGTTGTTAACCAACAACAGGACTCTGAAAGTGATAATGAAGATGATCAACCTGCTCATTCTATGACAATACCTTCATCAACAGAAGATGAATCTATGTCCAGAGATTCAAATTCTTCTGATACATGTGTTCCGTCTGGTAGTTTTCAGTCTGTGAACTCTACAGACTCAGACTTGCCCTGTGTAGAAGATGATGCAGAACTTAGTCCTGCTATTCTTCCACCAAATGAGAATGATTTATCATGCAATGATGAATCACTTCTAGGAGTCAAAGAACACAAGTATCATCCAATTACAGAAATAATTGGAGATTATGTTTCTGGTGTACAAACAAGAGCTAAAGTGTCAAACTTATCTACTGCAAATTTCTGTTTCTACACAAACTTCCTGTCAATCATTGAACCAAAGAAAGCTGAAGAAGCCTTGAAAGATGATGATTGGGTTGAAGCAATGCAGGAAGAGTTAACAGAATTTGACAGAAACAATGTTTGGACCCTAGTTCCTGCTCCAAAAGGGAAAACCATTATTGGAACAAAATGGGTTTACAAAAACAAAATGGACAAGGGGTTTTCGAATTTAATGTCAAAACAGTATCAAATGAGTATGATGGGTGAATTAACATACTTTCTTGGTCTACAAGTACATCAGAAACCTGATGGTATCTTCATCAACCAAGGTAAATATGTCAATGACCTACTTACTAAATATTCTTTAAAGGACTGTTCAATTATGAAAACACCAATGAGCACTGCAGATAAGTTGGATAAGGATCAGTCTGGTAAGTCAGTCTGTCAAACCACTTATAGAGGTATGATAGGATCTCTACTATACCTCACTGCAAGTAGACCAGATATCATGTTCTCAACATGTTTGTGTGCTAGATATCAATCTGAACCTAAAGAATCGCATCTAAAAGCTGTAAAAAGGATTTTTAGGTACCTAAAAGGTACTCCCAACCTGGGTCTTTGGTATCCCAAAGACTCTAGTTTTGATCTAATTGGATATACAGATGCAGATTATGCAGGTTGTAAATTAGACAGGAAAAACACTTCTAGTGGATGTCAACTGCTAGGTGGCAAACTAGTCAGTTGGTCAAGCAAGAAACAGAATTCTGTTGCTACCTCCACTGCAGAAGCAGAATATGTGGCTGCTGGTAGTTGCTGTGCTCAATTGCTATGGATGCAACATCAACTAGCAGACTATGATTTGGTGTTTACAAAAACTCCAATCATGTGTGATAACCAAAGTGCCATTGCCATCACTGAGAATCCTGTATTTCACTCCAGGACAAAGCATATTGAGATCAGACATCACTTTATCAGAGATTGTGCTGAGAAAGGTAAAGTGATTCTCAAATATGTGCCCACAAATGACCAATTAGCAGATATCTTTACTAAGCCTTTAAATGAAGATAGATTTTTGTATCTGCTTGGTCAACTAGGAATGCTCAACCCCTAGTAAAACCTTGAATCTGTATGATTCAATTCTCAGTCTGTGTCCGCTTTTCAATCTGTATAACTGTATTCTCAGCTACATACAATCAAAAGCACAGACAAAGAGATGTTTTTGTACATACTTTCTAAGAAATTACCAAAAAGATTTTATACCTTATGTTATTTTCTCTCAGTCTGACCGATTATATGTTTCAGTCTGTGTGACTTTTTCCAGATTAGCTACACAGACTGACCATATTCATTCAGACTAGACCCTCTATTTTTGTGCTTTATTAATTCATAAGGTTAGTATTTTAGTACTATTAGTATTAATACTGCTGGTTACTTTTAGTACTGCTGGATAATACTAATAAGACTTTTTAACACTGCCCCCATGAATTCGTATTTTAGCATTGCTGGTAAAGATTGGTACAATTAACACTGTTAATGTAGCAAGTTACTACTGTTAGTTAACTTTAGTACTGCTCACACCAGTTACCACTGTTAGTTAACTTTAGTACTGCTCACACCAGTTACCACTGTTAGTTAACTTTAGTACTGCTCACAAGTTACCACTGTTAGTTAACTTTAGTACTGCCTTCGAAAGTTACTACTGTTAGTTAATTTTAGTACTACTTTCACAAGTTAGTACTGTTAGCAATATCAATCTGTTACCACTGCTGGCACAAAAGTTTTTTTTAAATTCTGTTATTTTCTCTTAGTCTGTCTGATATATGGCTCAGTCTGTGTGACGTCACCCAGACTCATTGCACAGACTGATTATATACACTCAGACTAAATGCTTTTTAATTTTAATATATTTATTTATTTATTCTATTTTTTTTAACATAAATAAACAACAATATCCTTGCATTTAATGCTTTAACCATCTTTATGGTAATAATCATTAAAAGTTTTGGCGCTTGTTGTCTATTTATCTGCTCAATACAAAAAGTGCACGTGCCTCAGCGCTACTGTTGCAGAAACAGGGATAAACCGTCCAAGTGGGTCCCATTTAACGGAAATTTTATTTCTACAAATACCCATTTATGTTTTCCCCTTTTCTTCTTCATTCGTACTTGCACACCAAAAACAAACAGAGTTTCTAAACCCTAAATCGCTCAACCATTTTCAAAATCAAATTTCTAAAATTTCTTCAATGGCTGATCAATGGGTTTACACGGCACCTGCCAACATCGCTGCGGCTAAACCCTTCAAACAATGGAAACAGGTAAAATTCTGTATCAACAATCAAGTAGCTACCATTTCCATCCCTGATTCGAAAAAGAATAAAGGGTTTGAGGAACTAACTTCTTTTATGTCTGCTCATCCATTAAGGGGAGCATTCTTTAACACAGTTCCTCAAATATACCCACATTTTTTAATGGAATGGTGGTATACTTGCTCCTCAAATAGTACCAATACTTCAATTACTGGTACTATTGATCATGGTACACGGGCAGTTACCATTGATCAGGAGTTAATTAGGAATGTCTTAGACCTGCCTTTGGGAAATAATTTTGAACCTATTCCAACCAAAGAAGCAGCAAGGGCTTCTCTTACTTTGGTTGGATATACCAAAGAAAAAGGCACAATTTTGATGTCAGGATTCACCCCCAAATGGAAATTTTTAATTTCTGGCATCATTAGAAGTCTAGGAGGTAAATCTGGTAGCACAGGGGAGCTAAATTAGTTTGAAACTCAGCTGTTGAGCTCATTCATCACTGGTTTAAACATCAACTTTGCAGAGTTGTATTTTCAAGAAATTTTAAAACTGGTGAATGAGTCAAACAGAATTTTTAATGTACCTTTTATAAGGCTACTCTCCCTGTGCATCCAATCCAGGTTAACTGGGTCTGTATATATGTCCTTTAATAATAAAGTGGCAGATATACCTGTTCCCATGCTCACATATAAAGTGTTTAACCATCCGGTTCCACTTTCTGGAGTACCTATCACTGCTGCTATGCAGCACTGGATTGATCACCCATATGTTGCTTCTGCATCCATGGAGGGTGATGATTCAAGTGATAGTATGGGTAATAAGACCCAGACTGTTGACGAACGTGTGGCTGAAGCAGAGCACACAGACTCCAGGGATACAGACTCAACTTAGTCTGTGCACTTGGAGTCAGACTCAAACATTCCTGAGTCTGTTCCATCTTCAACAGAAGATGCAGGTAGTACTTCTTCTTCATCTGAGGACATGGATATAGATCAACCTTCTTATCCTAGCCCATCCTCACCCACAAAAGAGAGTCACAAACAAACCAACCCAGATGAGTCACCACTCACTCTGGAGGAATCACCAGACTCAACCCCCAAAAGTATAGCACAAATGGAATCATCATCCATGGAACTGGATGTCAACAGAACACCTTCCAGTGCTGTAGACCATTCCATTACAGCTCTGCTAGAGTCTGTGGTGCCAATGGCTACCCAACTGACCCAACCTACACCTAGTTTAGTCAGCTTGGATACCCACATTGCTGCTGCTACACTGACCCCTGTAGTAAGCATTGAAGAAGATGCTCCAATCCTGAGCACTACCAACCCCCTCTTTACCCCACTCACAATGGCTGGACCCATATTGACCACTAGTCCTGCACTAGTTCACACTCCAGTGAGTCTTTTCTTACACCCCTCTGCACAGATTGCCAATGCCCCAGTCATGTCACAGACTGAAGTACAGATCTCCTCTTCTTTGCTCCATGATCTACCATCTTATCACCAGATGGTTAGTGAGGGCATACAAACTTCAACATCAGTTGCCAGTGATACTGCTCCATTACACCAGGAACTGTTTGAGGCAACAGGTGCAACGCAATCATTTCCGAGTGATGTCTTATCCTATCACCGGATTAGATCTGAGGGAACACCTACACCACTCAATGCCTATGATCGCTTTTCCATGCACAGGACACAGAGTGAGGCAAAGAGTGCAACACCAAAAGATTCCAGTGATCTTGCTCAGTTTCAACATGAGTCAAGTGAGGAACACATACCATCACCCAATTCTAACCCCTCCAACCAGACCCAGTCTGTGCCTTCTAGTACACTTAATGATGTGCTTTCTGCCATCAACAAGTTGTCTGAATGGGTACAGACTGAGTTCAATAATAATAAGAAAGAGCTAGAGAAGATGAAGCATCTAGTCTCTACTATGGTGGATAGAGTGGATATGTTGGAGGCAAAGGTATCCAGTAGGTTAGATGAAATGCAGACCACCCTCTCAAACTTGGTAGATGATGTCAAAAAGGGGGAGAAGATGAAGCATGGGTCTGCAGAAGCTAAAACCTCAAAAGATAAAGATTTAAATAATAAATCCTTAGATTTAGGGGGAGATAGCAGTGAGGGAGATGATGGAGATGATGGACCCGAAGGTGCTAGGGTGAAGTCTCAGACTGAAGCTCAGTCTGTGCCACAGACTGAAGATATAAGTGCACAGACTGAGGGGGAGCAAGAGAGATTGCAGTTAGGTGAACATGCTGAGATGGTTGCACAGACTCAGGGGGAGTCATCCATTGTCTTACACATAGACCCAATTGCAACTATCTCAACCCAAGGTCAGCTGGAGTTGAAAAGACAAAGGGAAGAAGAAGAAGAAGAAGAAGATGTTCAACCTCTGTTAATCAAGAAAGCCAGGAAAATGAAAAGAATGGCCAGGAGGATTCCTGAAAGGGATATCTTTGATTCCCAACCAAAAATGAAGGGGATCAAAACCTGGGACCAGTTCTTAAAGCTGGCAGAAGAACAGGACAATGATGGTGATGATGATGATGCCATCAATCCTGACTGCAGTTCTGAGTCTGAAGTTTTCAGAAGATCAGATGATGATGAAGATGATGCTACTTTTGGAGGTGTAGGTGAAGGAGCCTCAAAAGTCAAGACTGGAAAGTCTCAGTCTGTGCCTTCTGAACCTGCACAAGCTGAGACACATCATCAATCACAGACTCAGAGCTCAGAGCAACCAGCAGCAAGCACTGATGTTCTAATTATCAGTGCTGAAGCCATTCAAGCTTAAGCCTATCCTGCTAGACCAACTACATCAACCAGAACACTGCCTCCAGGTAGAAGTGAGATTGAAGACAGAATGCAATGGAGAAGTGCTCATCTGATAAGCACTTATCCTGGGTCAAGCTCTACCATGGAAGAAGTAATGGATAAGGGTAAGGGCAAGGAGATTGCCTTATCCAAGCAGGAAAGATTAAGCAAGATCAAGAAGATGGTGGATGATCATGCTGCTGGAACAAGAAATCCTGAACTGTCAAATCTACAGGATGAGCTCTTGCAACAAGAAGCTACTGCTCAAGGTATGACCTTAACCGAATACTTAAATGTATTATCAATTGAAGAGCAGAAGCTGAAGGAAGCAAGATTTGTTGACATGCTCTCCAAAGAGTTAGAAGATGAAAGATGTTCACAGATGTTGGGATAAACTGATTTGGGTTTGGATTATCACTGTTAGGTCTGAAGAGATCAAAAGAATTACCACTGAAGACTAACATGATTACCACTGATTGTTGAAGATTAACACTGGTCGAAGATTACAACTGTTAGTTGATTTTGTAAGTAGTTTCCACTGATTATGTAATTAAGACTGTTAGTATATATAAGTGGTTAACACTGTTAGATGTTTATACGGACCTTCACAAATGAAGCAGTTACCACTGATGGAAGTTTGTTTCCACTGAATGTTTGAATGTGGTAGTTAACACTGTTTATGACTTTGTGATAAGAATGAGTTTGTTATGGAAGTTATCTAATTCCATAATAATAGGAGATTGTACAGGACTCTATGTGTTATAAATAGAGATCCTTAGAACCTAGATCAATATACGAAAATTAGTGAATAGAATAGCGCAGCTTCAAGGTGTAAACCCTAATACAAAAGTGTATTCGTCTTATTCATATTAATAAGATTGAGGCTTTGATTTAATATTTGTGTTTCGTTATTTATTGTTCTAAATATTTATCTTTGATCTTTCTAATATTATTGAGTGTTATTCCGCAACTTCTCAGTAATAATTCAAAGCTTGTTTAAGTTATATTTGAATAAAAGGAAATCGGGACTGTCAAGTGGTGATGGTGTCAAGCAACAGAGACCACCACCAACTACTGATGCAGAAAGAAAAGTCAGATCTATAGAATTTAAAGCCCTCAGCACATTGTTACTGTCAATTCCTAATGAATACCAAAGAAGATTTGAAGCATGTGATGATGCCAAAGTACTCATGGAGGCTATTGAAAAGAGATTTGGTGGTAATGATAGTACCAAGAAGAACAAAAGATCTCTATTGAAGCAACAATATGAGAACTTTAATTCTGCAAAAACTGAAACTTTAACTCAAACATTTGACAGATTTTCAAAACTTGTTGGAGATCTGGAGAATCACAAGGTAAAAATTGATAAAGATGATCTGAACAGGAAGTTTCTGAGATCATTAGGTGAAGAATGGACAATCTACACTGTAGGTTTAAGACAGAGTGCAGATTTGGAGGTGAAGGAGCTTGAAGATATTTATAATGATTTGAGAAACTTTGAGCCAGAAGTTGAAAGCAAAAAGCAGGTTGTAGGAAACAATCATAATGCTGCTTTTATGTCAGTAGGTGGATCTCAAGTTGATTCAAATCAACAAGGGTCTGCTTATATTTCTGCAGGAGCTGGATCATCTCAAAATAACTCAAATGATCAAATACTAGAATCTTTCTTTGCTAGTAATGTGAACTCTTCACTTACTAATGAAGATTTGGAACAGATAAATTCTGATGATTTGGAGGAGATGGATATCAAGTGGCAAATTGCATTAATTACTCAAAGAGCAAAAAGGTTTATGCAAAGGACAGGAAGAAATAATTTTACAAACCAAAGGAATGATGCTGCTTGGTTTGACAAAAGCAAGGTAGAGTGCTTCAATTGTCATAAAATGGGGCACTTTGCAAGAGAATGTAGAAGTCAGAGGCAAGAGCAGACTGGGCAGAGAGCAGGAAGCAATGGAATTCAGAGAAGGAACATACCAGTGCAGGAGAGTACATCAAATGCTTTAATTTCTCAAGATGGGCTTGAATTTGATTGGAGTGATCAAGCAGAACATGAAATGAAGAATCAAGCCTTAATGGCCATTGCTGAAGAAAACAAGCCATCAGAGGTTCCTTATGAGGTACAAATCAAATTATGTTCTCCTGTATGCAAACAAACTGTTAAACATTATAGAGATTATAATATGAAATTTTGTGAGGAACTTAAGCAATGTGAGATTAAAAGTAGACATACTACAGCTGCAATAGAAAACTTGGAAAATCAAATAAAGGCATATGAAAAGAATGTAACCCAATATGAATATGATCTTAAGTATGCCAGATGGGAGAGAGATGTGTTAAAAGATAAGTTAGAAGCAATAAATCAGAAATTAGTAGAGGTCACATGTGAAAGAGATAATATAAAATTAACAGTAAGTGATCTTGAACATGCTTCTAAAAGTGTAAATCAAATTATCAAATCTCAAATTCATGACAAGATAAAAACTGGGTTATGATATAATTATGTTTCCCCACCTTATAATAACAACTATTTTCCTCCTAAAACTGATTTAAATTTAAATAAGTTAAAGGCAGGAATAACAGTTGATGTTACAAAGGTTGATCCAGTTATTAACTTGGATAATAAAATTGACTTTGATAAGGTTGAAATTAGAGAATGGAGTGAGGAAGATGAACTCGATTATTCATCTGAAAATAATAACAATTCTAATTCTGAAACAACTGATAGCATAAATTCTGAAAAATCATGTAAGAATATCAAGAAATCAGATACTGGTCTAGTTTTAGAACTCAACAGTGATAAACTAGAAGAGGGTAAGAAAATGTTTCAGGAAAAGAAAAAGAATAATTTGGAAAACATGAAAGCCACTGCTAATAAATCTAAAGCTGGTCTAGGATACATTAGTAATTCAGTTAAAACAGTTAATAAATCTAATAATGTAAAATCTATAAATATTGACTGTGCTGACTGTAAATGTAAAACCAAAATTTCTAAATTACCACTTTCTCACAAATTAAAACCCAGAGGAAATCAAAGAAATTGGAACCAAATGGTTTCACAAAAGTTGGGAAAGAATTTTACAGTGGTAAAGGAGAAATCTTGCTTTACATGTGGCAGAAACAATCATCTTCAACATGATTGTTATTATAATCCTAAGAATCTTCAAAGGATTAGAAAACAACCATGGACAGGAACTGATATGATCAATAAGCAAAATTTTAAATCAAAAATTGATCGCATTACTACTGCCAAGAAGAAAATTGTCAAGGCTAATAAGTTGACTGCTACAGCTATTTCTACTGCATCAGTATTAACTAGAAAATTAGCCAATAGTAACAAGGCAAAAACAGTGGTAAAAACTAAAACTGTCAGTGTTAACAATATTAACACTGTTAGTAAGATTGATAAAACAGTTAACACTGTTAGATCAATTTCCACTGTTAAGCCTAAAATAAGTTGGATTTGGACACCAATTAAAACTGATAAATCAAAAGGTCCAAATACCAACTGTGCATCACAATCAATAATCTTCAAGAAAATTGACTTTGTGAATGCACATGGGAAACCCAAAGCCAAATTGGTTTGGGTTCCCAAGAGAAACTAATTATAGTTTCAATTTGATGTGCAGGGCAAGCCAGCAAACTTATGGCACATGGATAGTGGCTGCTCTAGGCACATGACAGGGGATAGGAAAATGCTGCAGGACTTCAAATCATTTAATGGAGGATATGTAGCTTTTGGAAGCAATCCCAAAGGAGGAAAAATCACAGGCAAAGGAACAGTGCACAGCAATAAGATAAGTTTTGAGGATGTGTATTTTGTTGAACAACTGAGGTACAATTTGCTAAGTGTGAGTCAAATCACAGATAAAAAGAACCCAGTTCATTTTACTGACACTGAATGCCTTATACTTTCCAAGGAATTTAAAATACCTGAAAATATGATTTTAATGAGAATTCCTAGAAAGCATAATGTATATAAGTGTGACTTGGCAAATATGGAACCTCAACCTGAACTAAACTGTCTTATAAGCAAAGCAACTATAAATGAATCTGAACTATGGCATAGAAGGATGTGTCACATGAATTATAAGACCATTAATAAGCTTGTCAAAAGCAAACTTGTTAGAGGTTTACCTGAAAAGGTATATTCATGTGATGATCATTGTGTTGCCTGTTAAAAAGGCAAGCAACACAAGTCTTCTTTTAAGTCCAAAATTGTGAACACAAATTTTTCACCATTACACTTACTACATATGGACTTATTTGGACCAACACACATAAGCAGTATAGGGAAGAAATTATACTGTTTGGTAGTAATTGATGATTTTACTAGATTTAGCTGGGTATTCTTCCTTAGGACAAAAGATGAAACAGGTGAAACACTTATATCATTTATAACTAAGATTGAAAACCAAATGAATCTCAAAGTAAAAATCATTAGGAGTGATAATGGTACAGAATTTAAAAATTATGAGATGAATAAATTCTGTGAAAACAAAGGTATTAAGAGAGAATTTAGTGCACCTAGGACTCCACAACAAAATGGGGTAGCTGAGAGGAGAAATAGGACACTAATTGAGGCTGCAAGAACTATGTTAGCTGAGTCTAAATTACCTATGTCTTTTTGGGCAGAAGCAGTTAGCACTGCTTGTTATGTCCAAAACAGGGTATTAGTTGTCAAGCCTCACAACAAGACACCATATGAACTGTTTTTTAAGAGAAAACCATTGGTTAGTTTCTTAAAACCATTTGGGTGTCCTTGTACCATCTTAAATACCAAAAGTCATTTAGGAAAGTTTGAAAGTAAGGCTGATGAAGGTCTCTTTGTTGGTTACTCTATACAAAGTAAGGCTTATAGAGTCTTCAACCAAAAAACCAGAATCATAGAGGAGTCAATGGATGTCACATTTAATGAATATACTGAAAATACTGTAGGAAAAGGACCAAAAACTTTGTTTGATATTGATGCACTAACCCATGCTTTCAGATATACAAATGTGCAATCAAGTGCAGGTATACCAGCAGGTACAAGTACTTCATCAACAGATATACCAACTGCACAGCAAAACAAACCACAGGAATATATTGTATTTCCTGTTTGGTCACTTGATCCACCAGCAGTATTTGACTCCACTTCACAGCAGTCCACACAGAGTTCAGAAACATCACCAGACTTGCCTGATGATCCTAATATGCCAGCTTTAGAAGAAGATGTAGAAGAAAGTGAGAGTGAAAATGTGGATAAGACAGCTGCAGATTCAACTGATCTATCAGCGGTAGAACAGAGAATCATGGATAACATTTTCACTCCCTCAAGGCAGATTAGGGAAATTATCACATCAGATACACAACTACAAAATCTGGATGTGAATATAACAAACTTGGAATCTGAGATGTCAGTATCACCAACATCACACTATCATGGTCATAGAGACCATCCTCTAGAAAATGTGATTGGTGATATTGGTACACCTGTACAAACAAGGCAGCAACTCAGAATATCAGAAGAAGGACTCCACACTTCTTTATATGCCTGTTTTATATCTCAGATGGAGCCAAAGAAGGTAACAGAGGCTCTAAAGGATCCAAGCTGGATTGAAGCTATGCAAGAGGAGCTGCTTCAATTCAAAGTACAGGAAGTATGGACCTTGATGGATCTACCCAAAGGCAAAAGAGCAATTGGCACAAAATGGGTGTTCAGGAACAAGAAAGATGAAAGGGGAATAGTGATCAGGAACAAGGCTAGATTAGTAGCCCAGGGGTATTCACAGGAAGAAGGGATTGACTATGATGAGGTGTTTGCTCCTGTGGCTAGGATTGAAGCTATCAGACTGTTCCTGGCATATGCCTCTTTCAAAGGGTTCAAGGTCTATCAAATGGATGTGAAAAGTGCCTTTCTGTATGGAACTATTCAAGAGGAAGTTTACGTATGCCAGCCTCCAGGCTTTGAGGATTCAAAGTATCCTGATAAAGTGCTCAGACTGGATAAAGCTCTTTATGGCTTACATCAAGCACCAAGAGCCTGGTACGACACTTTATCAGAATATCTACTGAAGAATGACTTCACAAGGGGTGCAATAGACAAGACCTTGTTCACCAAAAGAATTAAAAATGATATCCTACTAGTGCAAATCTATGTAGATGATATTATTTTTGGATCTACAAGGGACAGTCTTTGCAAGGAGTTTGAAGTTTTGATGCATGATAAATTCAAGATGAGTTCAATGGGAGAACTAACTTTCTTTCTGGGATTACAAGTCAAACAGCAGAAGGATGGGATTTTTATTCATCAAAGCAAATATGTGAATGACATTTTGGAGAGATTTGGCTACAGAGATGCAAAGGTTGCAAGCACACCTGTGGAGACACACAAATCATTACATGCAGATTTTGAGGGGGAGGATGTTGATATTCATCTTTATAGATCAATGATTGGCTCCCTCATGTATCTGACATCATCCAGACCAGACATCATGTTTGCAGTGTGTGTGTGTGCAAGATTCCAATCCAATCCGAAGATGTCACATCTGCATGCAGTGAAAAGAATCTTTAGGTATTTAAAAGGACAACCAAAACTAGGCCTTTGGTACCCAAAGAACAGTTCTTTTGATCTGCTGGCTTACATAGATAGTGACTATGGAGGTGCAAATTTGGATAGGAAATCTACTTCAGGGGGTTGTCAATTTTTAGGAGAAAGGTTAGTCTCCTGGCAATGCAAGAAGCAATCCACTGTGTCTACATCAACTGCAGAGGCTGAGTATGTTGCTGCTGCTAGCTGCTGTGCTCAAGTGCTATGGATTCAGAATCAAATGTTAGACTATGGTTTGACTTTTCTTAAAACTCCTATATTTATTGACAATAACTCTGCTATCAGTATCATAAACAATCCTGTTAAACATTCAAAAACTAAGCACATAGAAATACGATATCATATTATTAGAGATTGTAATGAGAAAAGGCTTATACAAATTTTTAAAGTTCATACTGATAATCAATATGCAGATCTGTTTACCAAAGCATTTGATGTGGGCAGATTTACATTTTTGATTACCAGCATTGGATTGATGAATCTGTCTTAAATTTTTAAGTGCTTAAACTTGGGATTGATACTGATATTTTAATTACCACTGTTCGTGTTAACACTGCTGGCGTATTTTAACACTGCCAAGTATTGTTAGTACTGTTAGTTATGTTTAACACTGACAGTGTTAACACTGAAACAAGTTACCACTGCCTTTGGTAACTTAGTAGTGTGTATTTGTATGTTTGCTCTACTTAACACTGTGCAGGTATAATTTCCACTGCTTGGCGAATTAGTACTGCTTATGGAAGTTTACAACTGCTTACGTTCAAAAAAAAAAAAAAAAAAAAAAAAAAAAAAAAAAAAAAAGAGTTACCACTGCTTTCTTTACTCAATAATGCTAGATTCTTAGTACTGCCTGTATTAAGTTGTGACTACCTTGGTCGGTTAGTACTGCTTATACAAGTTAACACTGCTAGCGCTATTAAGTATAAGATAGGCAAGCGCAAGAAAACCGTGTTTGGACAGTTATCACTGTTAGTGAAATATCTCCGTTTCCACTGTTAGTAATACTTCACCCGTTAACACTGTTCATGTTAAAATTGGGGATTTTTCCACTGACCTAAATTGAACAGTATATAAACCCAGACACTTGTCGTTCTTGAATACGCTCTCAATTCCTACCTACACTCTTGCGATTGATTGTACATCAATGGCTTCCACTTCCTCTTCCACTTCACTTGCAACAGGACAGAATCATAATATGATCGCCTACCTCATGAAACCCAAAGAGGCACAGGACTTCACCCAAATTATTGATTTCCTACGTGCCTCTCACATCTACCATTCTCTTACAGTATCACCTAGAGTCTCCAAAGATCACATTAATGACTTCTGGGTAAATGCAACCATCGAAGACGAACAGGGGACTAAGAGCATAGTCTCTATGGTGGCCAACACCAGGGTAGTTATCACTGAAGCCTCTGTTCGTGCTTCTTTACAACTTGATGATGAGGCAGGTATTACTTCTTTACCTAGTCAAACACTGTATGAAAACTTTCGATTGATGGGTTATGAAGGATCTTTAGATACTTTTACGTTTCAAAAGACTCTTTTCTCCCATCAATGGAGGTTTTTAATACATACTCTTTTACACTGCCTCTCATCCAAAAGATCAGCCTTTGAACAGTTCGGCAGCAACATTGCATATGCAACTGTGTGTCTTGCCACTGGACAAAGGTTTAATTTTTCAAATCTGATATTTTCTGGTATGCTCAGAAACATTGAGCAACCAAAATTAAAATTTTTAATGTATCCTAGGTTTGTGCAGTTAATTTTAAATTCTCAAATCCAAAACCTGCCAGACCTGGATACTGTAATTGATGTTCTCTCTCACAAACCTAAAGTTTTTTCAAATATGAAGAGAGACTCCAAATTTTCTGGGAGGGTTACAGCATTGTTTCCAACAATGCTTCATGCACCCTCCACCACAGCAGCAGCTACACCCACTGCTGCTGAACCATCTGCTGAGAGAGATGACACACCCATCATCTCTCAACCCACAGCAGTTGGGGGTACCAAAAGAAAACAAGGGACCCACAAACCAACCACTACTAAAGCCAAAAGGGCTAAAACACAGGCATCTGAGGCTCTTGCTGCTCAGGTGTCTCAGTCAAATGAATCAACACAGCATGTGGTCGATAAGGAGTGGGATGACCATTCTGGGAGGGCTGCTTCTACTGCTTCTGGCCAAATGGCAGAGCAGGACAGAAGTAACATCAATAAGACCCAAATAGAGGCAACACCAGAACATGATCCTATGCAAAAAGGTGATTTTGGTGGACCCAGTACCAAGAACAAAGGGCCATCTGATGCTCATGCTAGGCATGAATCAGATGGAAATTCTGTCAATGATTCACCAAAGGAGTCACATCCTAAAGGTGATGAGGCTAGCATGAACTATGAAAAATTGACGGATATGCTGGAGTATATGTGGGCTGAGGTGGTGAGGCAGAAAAGGATCATCAAGAAGCAACAAGCTGAGATAGATGCCTTGAAAACAGTGGTGCTGAAGTGCTTGAAGCAGGGTAAGAAGTACTATATCATTGATGATCAATACAAACGTTCTATCCCTGTGCAACAAGCCAGAGTTGTTCTCTCTTCCCCTGAACCTTCCGAAGATGCATTCAAAAAGGGGGAGAATGAACAAGGTGGAGATGATAGGTCTGAGGAGGTGGATGAGGAGATAATGATGGAGAATGATGAAGAAGTTGAGGAAATAAGAGAGCAGGCATCCAAGACTGCCAGTGCAAACTTAAGTGAACAACCTGCTGGAGTAAACTTCGATGATGAAACAGAAGAGATAAGGGTGGAAGAAAATGAAGAAGAAGAAGTGGAGAGTCCTGAAACCAAAAAGACTAAAGAGGTTGCTGCAGACAGATTTGCTCAGAAGTTTAGCAGGAAAATAAGTGAACCATCCTTGCCTGGTTTCACAATCAGAGAATCTGCTGCAGCACCTACATTACAAAGGGCAGACCTACCCAAGATTGATCCAACAGACAAAGGGAAAGGAAAATTAGTTGAGGAGCCTAAACAAAAGAAATCAAAGCAAGTGCCTGCTGCTGCTACTGCTAATGATGAAGAATATGCACAGAGGCTACAAGCTGAATTAAATGCAGAGATGGGTGAGGATTTGATAAGAGTGGATGCTCAGAAAAGAGACAGAGGAATCTGTGGAATACTTGGTAGATCAGCTGAAGAGGAAGAAAGCTGAACAAGCAAGAATCAAGAAAGCAAATAAGCCAATGACCATTGCACAGAAAAGAAGAGACTTATATAACAAGTTGAAGTGCACAATTCCTGCTGAGGTATTAAAGAAAATGACATATCAAGAGATGGCCAGGGCTTATGAAAGGGATATATTTGTGCCGTTTCAAGAGAGTCAGAGAAAAGAAAAGGAAGAAAAGAAAAAGAAAGAAGAGGTGATTAATGACTTGGAAAAAGATGAAGGGCAGTTGAATGATTTGATGATTATACATCCAGTTGAAGCAGAGCCAATAAATCAGGATTTGCCTGAGATTGTTGACTGGATGGTAGTCAAATTGCTTATACCTAAGAAGGAGGAGAAAATAAAAATTGTTAGAGCTGATGGAAGTGAATCCTTCTGGAAGTCATTTAAGGATATTTTAAGAAAGATGAGTAGAGCTGATCTGAATAAAATGTATGAGATTGGGAAGATGAAATTGCATGGACAAAGAATTGATAATATCATTGAGAAAGTCACATGGGACTGGATTCAAATGATGTATGAGCCAGAAAAGTTTCCTTTTCGATTTGGTACATTCAAGGTGGTAAAGATGTGGATATATTTTGAGGTGCCTGGAGTACATCAGGTTATCTTAGAAGATGGTGAGATCTTGTACATGCTCACAGACAGAGAGTATGACATGAATCTGAGTTTATTAAGGAGCCTGAAGTTAGCCAAATTACATTCTTCTGTATGTAATGAGGTTGCTCAGAGATTAGTATACATGATTTTGAACCAGATTCACAGAAAAGAACAGTTGGGGAAGAAATCCAAGATTTGGTTTTGAAAGCATCTTCAAAGAAGCTAAAATGGAGAATTTGAAGAAACTTAATGCTGTAGATGACAGATTAAGTTTAGGGGGAGATTGTTGGGATAAACTGATTTGGGTTTGGATTATCACTGTTAGGTCTGAAGAGATCAAAAGAATTACCACTGAAGACTAACATGGTTACCACTGATTGTTGAAGATTAACACTGGTCGAAGATTACAACTGTTAGTTGATTTTGTAAGTAGTTTCCACTGATTATGTAATTAAGACTGTTAGTATATATAAGTGGTTAACACTGTTAGATGTTTATACGGACCTTCACAAATGAAGCAGTTACCACTGATGGAAGTTTGTTTCCACTGAATGTTTGAATGTGGTAGTTAACACTGTTTATGACTTTGTGATAAGAATGAGTTTGTTATGGAAGTTATCTAATTCCATAATAATAGGAGATTGTACAGGACTCTATGTGTTATAAATAGAGATCCTTAGAGCCTAGATCAATATACGAAAATTAGTGAATAGAATAGCGCAGCTTCAAGGTGTAAACCCTAATACAAAAGTGTATTCGTCTTATTCATATTAATAAGATTGAGGCTTTGATTTAATATTTGTGTTTCGTTATTTATTGTTCTAAATATTTATCTTTGATCTTTCTAATATTATTGAGTGTTATTCCGCAACTTCTCAGTAATAATTCAAAGCTTGTTTAAGTTATATTTGAATAAAAGGAAATCGGGACTGTCAACAGACTCAGATCAGAATGAGTCAAGTTGAACAACAGATCAAAGAAGATGAAGAGCTGTCAATAAGATTACAGAAGATAGAGAGCCTGAAACCAAAGCTACAAGACACTTTCCAAAAGTCAAAGCTCAAGCAGAAGATCAGAGAATGTCATCTGAACAAGATTGGACAGAAATTAAAGCTGGAGCTGACTTTAACCAAGAGCAAGAAGATGGTATGGGTGGATGAACTGTACACTCTAGGGCTTAAGGAATGGCAATCCATTGCCAATCTTTTGAAGAGTGCAGCTGACAAGGATCTGAAGAAAGAAGTTCTGGATGAGCTATCTTACCTGATTGAGCTAGTTCTCAGTCTGGGGCTCATCTCAGAAGCAGAATACAAGTTGTTTTGCATAGCAAACAACTTTGTAATCAAAAAGAAGTCAGCTGGGTTATCCACTGAGAATGAGCAGAGAAGGGAGCATCCTCTACCCAAAGGTATCATTTTCATTGATAGATCATATGTACAGACTGACAGCATTGAAGGTCTGTGCTATAGAGATATCAACGGGATAGAGTGCTTCCAGGATCAGAATAGGTTATATGGAGAGTCTCTGCTGCACTGCATTGCCCTGCTGAAGGAATGCAAACATTCTCAAGCCAGACCATTCAGAAGAAGACTGATCAGCTGGTTATTCAACAACCTTTCCCAACTCAGGATGATGACTGGACTTGAAGATATCTGCAAGAAGATCATCCTAGAGTATCAAGAATTTGAAGACAAATCTGATAAGGAAATGGAAGAACTGTTGAAGAGGAAAGTGGAAAAGATGAAAGAGATCAGGGCTCAGAGAAAGGATTGAAGATTGTTAAATTTTTGATTTACAATCTTATGTAATAATTGTAATATGTTTGTGAACTAACTGTGATTCTGACTTTATATATATAAGTCTTGATCCATATGTTATGATTCACCTTAGTATTTTTTATTTCTCTATTATCTTTTGTAAATAGATTTTGACATCATCAGATAGGGGGAGATTGTTGGAAAAAACAATGATCAAATCTAAGTTATAAATCTGAAGAGTCAAAATCTAACTTAGTTGTATTCAGGAAACTTAGTGAAATTCCTGAGTCTGTGTTTCTGAGTCTGTGCTACACAGACTGAAGAATTGTTTCTGAGTCTGTGCTGCACAGACTGAAGATCCTCACAGACTGAAAGCCATGCTCTTTCTGAAGACTTATGAATTCATCATCTGAAGAATAAAGATTGAATACAGAAGGCTTCACAGACTGAAGTTCACAGACTGAAGATCACAGACTGATGAACATAGACTGAAGAACACAGACTGAAGAGCACAGATTGAAGAATGAAAGTACAAATGTACAGAAGATATTCTTCTTTCCTTAGGCTAGATACAACTGATAAGATGTTTGAGAAAAGTCAAGCATCGATCAAAGGTTTTCTTCTCAGCAAAGAAACCTTTTACCTTTCGCTTTTTCTATTTCCAAGAAAAGCAAAAAGGGAAGAGTGCAAAGTTGCCCAAGATGAATGTGTTATCCCTTGGACAACTGTCTGAACTGGTTAATAGAAGTTGATACTCAACTCTATAAATAGCAGCTCAAAAGCACTCTTCAAAGTATCCAAACAATTCAAGTAATCTAAGAGATTCTTGATATTTAGTATACTAGACCTTTAAGCTTAGGCTAAAGCATTACCACACTTACTGTTAAGTTTGTAGTGATAATTGTATCTTTGTATACTACTTGGATCGTATTCAAACCATTTGTGTGGGTTTGAATACTTTGTCATCTTTGTGAGACAAACACTTTATTGTGAATAATACTTTGATTCATAATAAACTCTGTGTCAAAATTAATCTTGTTATCCGCCTAGATTAATTTAAACTTGTTTGATATAAACTTGGATATAAACTAACACGTTAAGATAACTGTTATTTAATCTGTATCTAAGTTTTGGGAACCTTGTGACCCAACAAAATCAGTTTGGGTATTGATGAGTAATATCTAGTTATAAAATAAACAAAGAAAAACCGCGACTTAACTATTACACAACTAGGTAAGTATACCCTATCGTGTATAGTATAGCTACAGTAAGTCCAAGTTCGTTCCACAGGGAATATGTATTCAAGAGTTGTATTTAAACGCAATTAATCTAAACAAATAAGTAAATGTGGGGGTTTTGTGACCGAGTTGTCACTTTGCTTAAAACTACTAAAATTATGAGAACTGAGGACTAAGGAAGAGTCAAATTTATTTTGTTGTACTTTCAGATATTAAAATTACACTTACTTGGATTACTTCACTAATGATTACGGAGGACTTAGTTATTACCAGATTATTTAGCATATCTCATTTATCTCAATTAGACTAGGCTTAACATTCGCAATTACCTACACTCTAATCCAGATTTACTAACTTACAATTTATTCAAGTGAACGACATTCGCCAAAATCACTATCTTATAAAGTTGAATTTTATTGTCTAACTTATGTCAAATCTGCATCCGCAATTAATGATTCAATCATACATAGACATACAATTGATAAATGAAATAACTTTGTGACAAACATTCGCTATAATCACTAATTAAATCATCAACGAGTTACAAATCATGTAAACACAAATACATAAGGGTTTCGATTAAACGTAAACTAAATTGCATAAACTCAAAGGATAACACCCCTAATCATTAGCTAATTCATCCAAGCAAGTGTTTATTGATTTAGATACTCATATTAAAAATAGAACAATCAAGATAAATAGTTGAAATCGAAACAAACATCATTAAAATAAAAAGGTTTGCGAGATAATTACAATGATCTAATGATGATTCGTAATAGCCGAATGATTTAAACGCGATTGGAGATCTTCAAACTTAGGAAAAACCCCAACAAAAGCTCTCAAATTTGTAGCCTCAAACCCCTGGAAAACCCCTTTGGTCGAATTAGGGTTAATGGTTTCGTATATGGAAGTCTAGGGTTAAGGGTTCTATTTATAACATTTTGGGCTGACCTTCTAACCGGCGGTTGGGCCTTCCAACCGGCGGTTGGGCTTGCCACGATCCGTCGACTTAACCCTATCGGGCCCCAACCGGCGGTTGACAAAGCCAACCGGCGGTTGGGCTTCAGATCCATAATTCTTCAGTCTTCATTCCAGCCCACTCACTCTTGCCCAATCAGCTTCAAATCCAAGTTTAGCTTGATTTTCTTCATTTTAACCATTCTCCGTTCTTTTCCAATTCAAGTTCCATTTAAACATCTAATTGCAAATGTTAACAAAATCAGTATCTAACACTACATAAATACAATATAAATGTATATAATTTGGGAAAATATTATTAAATAAATGTGGAACTATTTGATGTTATCAGGTATCAAAACTTGTCCAAATTGCATGAGACCACTTGGATTGGAAACCTAACTTCCTAAACTTAACTTTTGTGACGTCTAAGTTTTAGTCCAGAGAATCTGTCAGCTTTTGTGTTTTTCGTTCATGAGTTTGTTTAGTTGGTTTTTAACCGTTCAAATCAAAGTTTTTAACATGTATTTAGTCGAGTTTTCATATGAGTGAACATTTAACATAAAAATACACAAAATCTATAAAATAGGGAGATCAAGAGGAGTTTTCCTTACAATGCTATCGGTTGAAAAAGAAGAAAGAAAAGAAGAGAGCTTGATCTTCAACCCGAATCTTCTAAAACTTGAGAGTATGAGACTTCTAAAGATCAAATGACATGTTTATGAGCTCAATAAGTGTGTAATAATGGTGTAAGGGTAGTGTAGAAGTGGTGGTTCATGGTGCTAGTTTATGGTGGTTGTTTGAAGAAAGATGCGAGGGTGATGATGATGAAATATAGTGATGGAAATGAAAGAGGAAAAAGGGAGAGAGTATGCAGATTTTTAGAGTGTAAATGTGTGTGTGTTTTTCCAATCTAGCTACCATACTTTAACAATTTTCAAAGAAGATTCAAAGTATGGTATACATAATATATAATTAGAGATGGAATGTGATGTAACATAAAAAGTCATGTTTTTACGCACATTATTCCTCGCTATTTGAGCCAATAATTAGTGAAAACGTCTTAAAACCATAGTTATTTACTAAAATTCACTCTAGTGGTTCAAATATAGATGTTGTAAGAACAATCATTAAACACGTTCAATTAACAAGCAAAACGAAGCGAATAAACTTCACCTGATTCTTCAACTAATATTTACCATGTGATATCAAATATCCTAACTTATCTTATATAATCTATAGGTAATTACGAAGTCGGGGAATCAAAAATCAAGCAAAACAGATAAGGAACGGAGAAGATACGACATCCGAAGATTAACCGAATGTATTCTAAGCACGTATAAGCTATAGACATCCAAAATACATGATTTCGGTATCAAGCCAAACGAACAAGAAACGAAGAAGATACGCGAGAAACAAGCAAAAAACGAAGTACCGAACAACAGGCAAAACACCATACGACATCACAGATACCGTATACGGCCCTAGAGGTATCGTATACGGCCCTTGTGACCCCGTATACGGTCTCTAGGGTGCCGTATACGGCCCTTGCATCCCGTTTTTTAGTTATTTTGAGGTTCTGCGCTGTTCCGGGCTTGTATTTTGTGCTTTGGAGCTTATACGGGGATCTTGGGCCTTTGCCTATAAATACCCACCTCCTCCTCATTACAAATCATCTCTCGCTCTCACAAAACATCTCTCAATGCTTCACATTCTCTCATTTCTCATTTGTAGTTTCTCTCTCTAGTTTCTCTCTCTAGAGAACTAGAGATTTAGTTAGACGGTTAGAGTCTAGAGGAAGGTTTAGCTTAGTAATTACGTTGTAACGGCTTGTCAAGTTCATACTATTGTAATCCTCAGTATTACGCTGCTTAATTCCCGGTGATATCTATTTCTCTATTTATTGTTATAATGTTTGTTTTGCATGTTATTTCAGTATATGTTTTGATTATTGCCATGGTAATTACTTAGCTTAAGAATGTGATTGTTGAAATGTAGATATTAGGAGTAGGGGTGATGTTAAATTAATATTTTAATCATATACGATTGGAAATTGTTATGCTATGTATCCGGTTAAACTTATCCTGAATTTAAACCTAATTTTCCATTCACCCTTTCCAGTTTTTCACGTGACTATTGGCTTTGTTATAATCTGATCAATCCTAGCTACGAATACATAAGTTATCTCTGTTACAGTATGAAGCTATGAGATCTCCATAAAACGGCCATCTATTTAGTATAGCGTTGGAAATACCTCTAGTAAAGTACAAATACGTGGAAGCTAAGGAAATGTCGTAGGTCCATCTCATCGTGAATTACCTAGAAGTTACCCTACTAGAACATGGCCTTGGAAATATAAAGCTGTGGAAATGCTTACCGCATTGTACACCGTGAGTAGATGTAGACGCAATTGCTCAGGAATCTACAGCTAATTGAATTTCAAATACAAGCGGAAATTGTATTCGAATATAAAACGTAAACCAAACGATACTTTTATTTGTTTAACAATGAAGCATACATAATCAGCTTGAATCCCCTCTCACTCAAACTCTCTCTCAGATTTTACAATAAAGAATGTTTTCCTAAAACTTAATATACACACTGTATATATATACATGCGAAACTATGACCTGCAAAACTAAGAGATTTGCGAAACTTTTCTACAGCGAAACTCATTCTGTTGGGAAAACAATGATCAAACCCAAGTTATAAATCTGAGGAGTCAAAATCTAACTTAGTTGTATTCAAGAAAAACTTAGTGATTTCCTGAGTCTGTGTTTCTGAGTCTGTGCTTCACAGACTGAAGAAGTATTTCTGAGTCTGTACTCCACAGACTGAAGAATTCTCACAGACCAAAAGCCGTGCTCTATTTGAAGACTTATGAATTCATCATCTGAAGAATGAAGATTGAAGACAGAAGACTTCACAGACTGAAGATCACATACGGATGATCACAGATTGAAGATCACAGACTGAAGAGCACAGATTGAAGAACAAAAGTACAATCGTACAAAAGAAGTTCTTCTTTCCCTAGGCTACGGTACAACTGAAGAGATGTTTGAGTAAGGTCAAACATTGAAGAAAGGTTTTCTTCTCAGCAAAGAAACTTTTTACCTTTTGCTTTTTCTATTTCCAAGAAAAGCAAAAAGGAAAGAGTGCAAAGTTGCCCAAGATGGAGCTGTTATCCCTTGGACAAGTAACTGAGCTGGATAATATAGAGTTGATACTCAACTCTACAAATAGCAGCTCAAAAGCACTACAAATGTATCCAAGACAATTAGTATACAAGACCTTTAAGCTTAGGCTAAAAGCATTACCACAATAACTGATTAAGTTTGTAGTGATAATTGTATCATAGTATACTACTTGGATCGTATTCAAACAATTTGTGTGTTTGAATACTCCGTCTTACTTGTAAGACAAACCATTTATTGTGAATAAAACTTTAATTCATAATATATTATGTGCTTTAATTAATCTTGTATTCCGCCTTAATTAATTAACCTGTTTGATATAACTTAGATATAAAGTAATATATTAAATACTTGTTATTTAATCTGTATCTAAGTTTTGGGACCTTTAAAGACCTAACAACTGGTATCAGAGCAAATAAATATTTAATTATTAATTATATCTTTAACGATCAAAAGGAACCCAATTTTATCAAACTATCTTCAAAACCCATTTTCTCTACATTTTCTTCTTTGAAAAATGACTTCTTCTATTGCTATGGCTGAGAAAGGAATTCCAATCTTCAATGGTGTAAACTTTACCCATTGGAAATTGAAAGCTGAATGGTTTCTTGCTAGCATTCATGACGAAATGCTTAGAGTCATTCAGGAAGGACCCATTATTCCCGGCAGAATAGTTCCTGTAACTTTAGATGCAAATGGTATTATTGTGACACCTGAAAAATTTGTTGAGGCTGCCAAAAATACCTGGACTGATCTGGATAGGCAAATATATGCATTAGACTTTAAGGCCAAATCCATTCTGGGCAATGCTGTTACTGAGCCTATCTTTGCTAAGATATCTGGCTGTAAAACTGCTAAAGCCATATGGGATATGCTAACTGACCAATATGATTGTGACACTCGACAAATTAGGACAATTATTTGAGCCTAACAATAGTGTAATTACATGTATTTAGATATATATTAGGCTAAGTACTTGTAACTACTTGTATATATGTATATACACATACGTAATTATTTGCAATTACGCGAAACGAACGGACTGAGTCTGACAATCTATACGGCAATGGTGATAACTTTTCATAAATAATGTAAACCTAATTTATAAATTAAATAGTAATTATTTACCCTATATTATTGATATTAAATAATAATATACGAAAAACCTAGACGTTTTGCTTAAAACGTAACAAACGCAACGAAAATGCGCGAATCGCGCCCGACACCCGAACGAAACCGACGAATATTTTAAGAAAGTTCAATGAAGTATTCTAAATATATTGGTCAAATTAAATTAGTGATTTGTATCAAAAATAAAACACAAAAGTTAAACGTTAACGATTTAATTTTTACGCGCGCGAAAAACGTTTAAACGAGCGAAAAACGTAACACGAAATCAAGAAGCGAGTCACGAGCCCAACCCTTGGAAAGGGCCAGGCCCAGACTCACGGCCCAAAGGCCTAAATCGGCCCAAGAGGGCAGCCCAAGGCCCATGAGTTAGCCCATGTATATATAAGCCTAAAAATCCTTCATTCTTTCATTTTTCACTTAACAAACACACACACACACCTTATTTCTCTGCAATCAGACCACATCACCACCACCACAGCCCCCTAAAACCTCCATCCAACCACCACAAGGCCGCCATCCAACCACCCTAAGCTACCGTTCGGAAAATAGCACGAAACGGGAAAAACTAGCTTCCTTTCTCCTCTTTCGATTTCACAAACGTGGTAAGAACTTCAACTCTTCAAAAATTTACTTGTAATACTCTTATAAACATGTTAAAAGATTCATATAACAACGAAATGTCCAAAATATAACATAAAAACGTTTTTCATGGCTTAAAATGTTCAAGAACAAAACATGCATTTTCGGGCAGAAAAGTAGCTCGACTTTGAGGGGCTGTTTCTCCCTCAAAACTTAACCAAAATGGACGAATCAAAAGGCAAAAATTAAGTTTAAGAAGTTAGCTTTCATTTCCAAGTGGTTTCATAATTTTTGGAGCTCGTTTGATACCCGAAATGATTTTTACAAAAACATGTGTCCGGGCTGTCAAAAAGGACAGAAATTTCACCTCTCTTGTTTTAATCATAACTCTAGATATACACCTCCAAATGACCTGAAACCACCGCCAAAAGTTCACAAATTTTGTTAGGTACAAATGTCGTCTAGATAACTGTTTCTGGAAATGTGTAGATTTTGCCCTGAAATCCGATATTGTTGCATGTATCCGGATTGGTCACTTTCTGACGTTAGGGAACAAACAAAATATTTAAAAATACTTAGGAGTACCTAAAAATTTTGGAAAAATTAATTTAGAAAGCTAACATACTAAGGAACAACATATATTTTTCTTGAAATTTTATTTGAACATTTGGAACCCGAAATAAAATGCACAAAACCGATCTGTTTTAGACCTCTGTGTCGCAGAAGCCCAGTAGTTTGCGACACAAGCCTTTGTGTCGCTATACACCCTAATCGTCACATTAGCGACACAAGCCTTTGTGTCGCTGTACACCCGAATCGTCACATTAGCGACACAAGCCTTTGTGTCGCTGTACACCCGAATCGTCACATTAGCGACACAAGCCTTTGTGTCGCTTTACACCCGAATCGACACATTAGCGACACAAGCCTTTGTGTCGCATAACACCTTAGTGTCGCATATAGCGACACTAACCCAGTATCGCTAAAAACACAAAATTCATGCATTTTTGGTTAAAGCAATATAAGCATAAATAAACAAAGGCTTGTGTCGCTAATGTGACGATTCGGAATATGGCGACACAGAGGCTTGTGTCGCAGACTACTGGGCTTCTGCGACACAGAGGCCTGATACAGATCGGTTTTGTGAATTTTATTTTGTATTGCAAATGTTCAAATAAAAATTCAAGAAACATCTACGTTGTTCCTTAGTATGTTAGCTCCCTAAAATAATTTTTCCAAAATTTTTAGATATTCCTAAGTATTTTTAAAAATTCCGTTTGTTCCCTGAGGTCAGAAAGTGACCAATCCGGACACATGCAATAAGATCGGATTTCTGGGCAAAATCTACACATTTTTAGAAAAAGTTATCTAAATGACATTTGTACCTAACAAAATTTGTGAACTTTTGGCGGTGGTTTCATATCATTTGGAGGTGTATATCTCGAGTTATGATTAAAACAAGAAAGGTGAATTTTCTGAGTTTTTGGACAGCCCGTATACATGTTTTTGTAAAAATCATTTCGGGTATCAAACGAACTCCAAAAATTATGAAACCACTTGGAAATGAAAGCTAACTTCTTGAAATTAAGTTTTCTCTTTTGAATCATCCATTTTGGTCAATTTTTGGGGGAGAAACGTCTCCTTGAAGTTGGACTATTTTTTCGTCCAGAAATGCATGTGATGTTCTTGAACATTTTAAGCCATGAAAAACGTTTTTATGTTATATTTTGGACATTTCTTTGTTATGTGAACCTTGAAACATGTTATTAGAGTAATTTAGATGTAGGATAAGTTTTTCTTACAATTAAAATGGATGGAAGAAGGAATGGGATGTTGTAAAGCTTGAATTCCTTGAAAATCTTGAAGTTCTTGAGTTATGGTTGTATGGTGGTTTGTGGTGGTCAACGGCGGCTCGTGGTGGTCAATGGTGGTTGTAGGGTGGTGGTGGTGGCTGATCTTGGTCAGATTATAGAGAGAGAGTAGAGTGATTTTGGAGAGATTGTGTGTGAATTAGTGTGTGTAAAATGAGAGAAAGTGAGGGTAGGAGGGCTTTTATAGAAGGGCCAAAGAAATGGGCTTTTGGGCTGGGCTCTTGGGCCGATTTGGGCTCAGTTGGGTCAGTCCAAGGGAGCCTTGGGCTTGTACAATAGTTTTCTCAAGCCCGTGTTACGTTATTCGATCGGTTAAACGTTATTCGCGCGCGTAAAAATTTAATCTTCAACTTTTAAATTTTTGAGTTATATTTTTGATACGAAGTCACGACTTTAATTTGACCAATATATTTAAAAATACATTATTGAACCTTCTTAAAATATTTGTCGGTTTCGTTCGGGTGTCGGGCGCGATTCGCGCGTTTTCGTTGCATTTGTTACGTTTTAAGCAAAACGTCTAAGTTTTTCGTATATTATTATTTAAAAATAATAATATTGAGTAAATAATTACTATTTAATTTATAAAATAGGTTTACATTATTTATGAAAAGTTATCACCAACGCCGTATAGATTGTCGGACCTCGTCCGGTTATGTCGCGTAATTACAAATAATCACGTAAGCGTATATAAACATATACAAGTAGTTACAAGTATTTAGCCTAATCAAATACTAAATACACGTAATTATGGTTCTAGCTTAAGGTAATCATTACCCTAAAGTGTCAAGGCGTCACACTGGTGAATGAGTCTAACAGAATTTTTAATGTACCTTTTATAAGGCTACTCTCCTTGTGCATCCAATCCAGATTAACTGGGTCTGTATATATGTCCTTTAACAATAAAATTGCAGATATACCTGTCCCTGTGCTCACCTATAAAGTGTTTAACCATCCGGTTCCACTTTCTGGAGCACCTATCACAGCTGCTATGTAGCAATGGATTAATCACCCATATATTGTTTCTACATCTATGGAGGGTGATGCTTCAAGTGATAGTGAGGGTACTGAGACCCAGACTGTTGAAGATCGTGTGGCTGAAGCAGAGCACACAAACTCCATTAACACAGACTTCATTAACACAGACTCAATTCAGTCTGTGCACTTGAAGTCAGACTCAAACATTGTTGAGTCTGTTCCATCTTCAACAGAAGATGCAGGTAGTAATTCTTCTTCAACTGAGGAGATGGATATAGATAAACCTTCTTATCCTAGCCCATCCTCACCCACAAAAGAGAGTCACAAACAAACCAACCCAGATGAGTCACCACTCACTCTGGAGGAATCACCAGACTCAACCCCCAAAAGTATAGCACAAATGGAATCATCATTGGATGTCAATAGAACACCTTCCAGTGCTGTAGACCATTCCATTACAGCTCTGCTAGAGTCTGTGGTGCCAATGGCTACCCAACTGACCCAACCTGAACCTAGATTAGTCAGCTTGGATACCCACATTACTGCTACTACACTGACCCCTGTAGTATGCATTGAAGAAGATGCTCCAATCCTGAGCACTGCCACCCCCCTCTTTACCCCATTCACAATGGCTGCACCCATATTGACCACTAGTCCTGTACTAGTTCACATTCCAGTGAGTCTTTCCTTACACCCCTCTGCACAGATCGCCAATACCCCAGTCATGTCACAAACTGAGGCACAGATCTCCACTTCTTTGCTTGATGATCTACCATCTTATCACCAGATGGTTCGTGAAGGCATACCAACCTCCACATTCGTTGCTAGTGATATTGTTCCTTTACACTAGGGACTACTTGAGGCAAAAGATGTAACACAATCATTTTCCACTGATGTCTTATTCTATCACCAGATTGGATCTGAGGGAAACACAACTACACCACTCAATGCCTATGATCGCTTTTCCATGCACAGGACACAGAGTGAGGCAAAGAGTGCAACGCCAAAAGATTCCAATGATCTTGCTCAGTTTCAACATGAGTCAAGTGAGGAACATATTCCATCACCCAATTCTAACCGTTCCAACCAGACCCGGTCTGTGCCCTCTAGTACACTTAATGATGTGCTTTCTGCCATCAACAAGTTGTCTGAATGGGTACAGACTGAGTTCGATAATAATAAGAAAGAGCTAGAGAAGATGAAGCATCTAGTCTCTACCATGGTGGATAAAGTGGATATGCTGGAGCACAAGGTATCCAATAGGTTAGATGAAATGCAGACCACCCTCTCAAGCTTAGCTGCTGATGTCAAAAAGGGGAGAAGATGAAGTCTGGGTCTGCAGAAGCTAAAACCCCAAAAGATAATTCACTAAATAATAAATCCTTAGATTTAGGGGGAGATAGCAGTGAGGGAGATGATGGACCCGAAAGTGCGAGGGTGAAGTCTCAGATTAAAGCTCAGTCTGTGCCACAGACTGAAGATATGAGTGCACAGACTGAGGGGGAGCCAGAAGGATTGCAGGCAGGTGAACACACTGAGATGGTTGCACAGACTCAGGGGAAGTCAACTATTGTCTTACACATAGACCCAATAGCAACTATCTCAGGCCTAGGTCAGATGGAGTTAAAAAGACCAAGGGAAGAAGAAGATGAAGACGTTCAATCAAAAGAGCCAGGAAAATAAAAAAAATGGCCAGGAGGATTCCTGAAAGGGTTATCTTTGATTCCCAACCAAAGATGAAGGGGATCAAGACCTGGGATCAATTTGTGAAGCTGGCAGAAGAACATGATATTGATGATGAAGATGATGATGCCATCAATCCTGATTGCAGTTCTGAGTCTGATGTATTTAGAAGATCAGATGATGATGAAGATGATGCTACTTTTGGAGATGTAGATGAAGGTGCCTCAAAAGTCAAGACTAGAGAGTCTAAGTCTGTGCCCTCTGAACCTGCACAGACTGAGACACAGCATCAGACACAGACTCAGAGCTCAAAGCAACAAATAGCAAGCATTGATGCTCCAATCATCAGTGATGAAGCCATCCAAGCTGAAGCCAACCCTGCTAGACCAATCACAACAACCAGAATACCGCCTCCAGGTAGAAGTGAACTTGAAGACAGAATGCAATGGAGAAGTGCTCATCTGATAAGCACATATCCTGGGTCGAGTTCTACTCTGGAAGAAGTTGATAGGGTTAAGGGTAAGGGCAAGGAGATTGCCTTATCCAAGCAGGAAAGGTTAAGCAAGATCAAGAAGACGGTGGATGATCATGCTGCTGGTACAAGAAATCCTGAACTGTCAAATCTACAGGATGAACTCTTGCAACAAGAAGCTACTGCTCAAGGTATGACTTTAACTGAATACTTAAATGTATTATCAATTGAAGAGCAGAAGCTGAAGGAAGCAAGATTTGTTGACATGCTCTCCAAAGAATTAGAAGATGAAGGACGTTGACAGACTCAAACCAGAAGGAGTCAAGTTGAGCAACAGATCAAAGAAGATGAAGAGCTGTCAATAAAATTACAGAAGATTGAGAGCCTAAAAGAGAAGCTACAATCCACTTTCAGAAAGTCAAAGCTCAAGCAGAAGATTAAAGACTGTCATTTGAATAAGAATGGACATAAATTAAAGCTAGAGTTGACTTTAACCAAGAGCAAGAAAATGGTATGGGTGGATGACCTGTACACTCTAGGGCTTAAAGAATGGCAATCCATTGCTAATCTTTTGAAGATTGCAGCAGACAAAGAGTTGAAGAAAGAAGTTTTGGATGAGATATCTTACCCGATTAAGTTAGTTCTCAGTCTGGGACTCATTTCAGAAGAAGAATACAAGTTGTTCTGCATAGCAAACAACTTTGTAATAAAGAAGAAGTCAGCTGGGTTATCTACAGAGAATGAGCAGAGAAGGGAGCATCCTCTACCAAAAGGTATCGTTTTTATCGATAGATCCTATATCCAGACTGACAATATTGAAGGTCTGTGCTACAGAGATATCAATGGGATAGAGTGCTTCCAGGATCAAAATAGACTGTATGGAGAATCTCTGCTACATTGTATTGCCCTGCTGAAGGAATGCAAACATTCTCAAGCCAAGCCATTTAGAAGAAGACGGATTAGCTGGTTATTCAACAACCTTTTCAAGATCAGGATGATGATTGGGTTTGAAGACATCTGCAAGAAGATCATCCTGGAATATCAAGAATTTGAAGAAAAATCTGATAAGGAAATGGAAGTATTGTTGAAGCGGAAAGTGGAAAAGATCAAAAAGATCAGGGCTCAGAGAAAAGATTGAAGATTGTTAAATTTATGCTATTTACAATCTTATGTAATAACTGTAATATTTTTGTGAACTGACTATGATTTTGAATTTATGTATATAAGTCTTGATCCAGATGTTATGTTTCACTTTAGTATTTATTATTTCTCTATTATCTTTTGTAAATAGATTTTGACATCATCAGATAGGGGGAGATTGTTGGGACAAACAATGATCAAACCCAAGTTATAAATCTGAGGAGTCAAAATCTAACTTAGTTGTATTCAGGAAAAACTTAGTGATTTTCTGAGTCTGTGTTTCTGAGTCTGTGCTTCACAGACTGAAGAAGTATTTCTGAGTATGTGCTCCACAGACTGAAGAATTCTCACAGACCAAAAGCCGTGCTCTATTTGAAGACTTATGAATTCATCATCTGAAGAATGAAGATTGAAGAAAGAAGACTTCACAGACTGAAGATCACATACGGATGATGACAGATTGAAGATCACAGACTGATGAGCACAGGCTGAAGAGCACAGATTGAAGAACAAAAGTACAATCGTACAAAAGAAGTTCTTCTTTCCCTAGGCTACGGTACAACTGAAGAGATGTTTGAGTAAGGTCAAACATTGAAGAAAGGTTTTCTTCTCAGCAAAGAAACCTTTTACCTTTTGCTTTTTCTATTTCCAAGAAAAGCAAAAAGGAAAGAGTGCAAAGTTACCCAAGATGGAGCTGTTATCCCTTGGACAACTAACTGAGCTTGATAATATAGAGTTGATACTCAACTCTATAAATAGCAGCTCAAAAGCACTACAAATGTATCCAAGACAATTAGTATACAAGACCTTTAAGCTTAGGCTAAAAGCATTACCACACTAACTGATTAAGTTTGTAGTCATAATTGTATCATAGTATACTACTTGGATCGTATTCAAACAATCTATGTGTTTGAATACTCCGTCTTACTTGTAAGACAACCATTTATTGTGAATAAAACTTTAATTCATAATTTATTATGTGCTTTAATTAATCTTGTATTCCGCCTTGATTAATTAACTAGATGAAAGAATACATATGTTTTGGATATGAGCACCATAACAACTTCAGATGAAAATCTAAATTGTTTCTTCTCAAAGGCTTCGGAACAAGACTCTGCTATGG
This sequence comes from Gnaphalium uliginosum, assembly GCA_963930675.1. Lineage (NCBI taxonomy): Eukaryota > Viridiplantae > Streptophyta > Magnoliopsida > Asterales > Asteraceae > Gnaphalium > Gnaphalium uliginosum. The sequence continues at coordinate 40,137,822 of OZ005686.1, read as the reverse complement.
CATAGACATTTGGGACATATTCAATTCAGAAAGATGAATGAATTAGTGAAGAATGATTTGGTTATTGGATCCCGCGTCAGACTTTTGGGTTAAATGATTTCTGCATTGCTTGTAAAAAGGGGAAGCAGCACAAGAAGTCACATATGTCAAAAACAGTTAATACAATTCAGTCACCGCTAGAAATGTTGTATATGGACATGTTTGGTCCGGTAAATATTCGAAGTATTGGCGGAAGAACTTATTGTCTTGTGGTCACGGACGACTATTCTAGGTTTTCGTGGGTCTATTTTCTAGCAACAAAAGATGAAGCTCTAGAAATTCTGAAATTTCTCTTCTTGAAGTTAGAAAATATTTGCCAAGTGAAAATCAAGATGCTCCGAAGTGATAACGACACGGAGTTCAAAAATCATACTTTAGAAATATTTTGTTTACAAAACGGTATTCATCATCAGTTCAGCGCTCCAAGAACACCACAACGAAATGGAGTTGCTGAAAGGAAAAACAGAACCTTAATTGAAACAGCGCAGACTATGCTTGCTGATTCCAAATTGTGACAACCGGCACTTAGACGTATTAATTACCCTAAGCTTGATTATCATTACTGGTATTTAGTTTGAAATAGGGCTAAGTACAGTAACATTTGGTATATTATATATACACACGCACGTAATTAATTGTAATTACACTAAACGATCGGAAGGAATCCGACACTATGAATACGGACGTTGGTGAAAAACATTTTCTTAAATAACGTAACTATATTAAATAATCGTTATTTAACTTATATTATTACGATAATATATTAAACGTTATACGTTTTGTGTAAAATGTACCGTACGCGACGAAAACGCGCGAATCGCGCCTGACAACTGAACGAAACTCGATTTGTATTTCAACAACTTAAAATGAAGTATTTTAAATAAAACTTCAATCGAAAATTTACGCGAAATAAATCGTAACGAAAAACATAACTAATAAACGTTTAACGTTTAAACGAACGATGAAACGAACGGGTAAACGAACACCGCGCGAAACGTAAACTTGGAGAATAATATTTAGACAACCCAAACCATGTGGGGCCCACAAAAATCTGCCCCCATGCTCAAGAACCCCCCCCCCCCCCCCCCCTCCTTAACCCCCATACCCATTCACTTATTCCACACACAAACACATTCCCACTTTCACACTCCATATTTCCCTCTCCCTCTCCTCTCTCTCCCTGAGATTTTCAGCCCTCAAGCAACCCCCAATCATCACCACAAACCACCACAATCACCACCATAATCCACCATAGCACCATCTCTTCGGTTTGCAAGAAAACGCAAGGAAACGAGCTTCCAACTTCCATTTCTTCGTGTTTTCATCATCTTCCTTGTAAGGAACTTCATCTCCCTTTCATCTTACTTGGAACATGTTTATTTTCATGTTATAATGTCCTTTTAACAAGATCATGTCTAAAAACAAAGTCGAAAAACATTTTTACAAACACAAAAGGTTAACAGTTTTCTGGGCAGAATCTTAGCCCGACTTCAAGGAGGAGTTTCGTACTCAAAACTTAATGAAAATGGACGATACAAAAGACAAAAATTAAGTTTAAGGTGTTAGCTTTCAGATCCAAGTAGTTTCATAATTTTTCGACACCGTTTGGTACCCGAAAATGATTTTACAAAAACATGTCGCATTTCTGTCTCGGGTGACAAATTTTTGCACCAAATTTCCGAGCCTATATCTTGAGTTCTAGACCTCTAAAACACATGAGGTTTACGCCAAAATCTCACAAAATATGTTGGGTACAAAAAGTTCTTCTATGGCCTTGCTTGAAAATACACGGATTTTCCTACAAAAATCGGTTTATGAACTTGTGTCCAGATTGGTCAAGATTGGACCTCAGAGGACAAATGGAATTATTAAAAATACTTAGACTTATCCGAAAATTCTAGAAAAATTATTGAAAGTAGCCAAGTCATAGAGGAACAACTAGTATTTTTCTTGGATTTTATCTCGGACTTTTACCTAGTCAAAACGAGCCACAAAAACGACCCAACTTTCTGTAAAAATGACCACAGGGACTGTTTTTGTAAAAGTTTGAAAACGACGCTTTCGGGTTAACCACAAAACGCAACGATAATTTTCCTAGGCTTTAAAAACAGATTTAAGACTTGCCTAAAAGTTTCGGGTCAAACCGAGCACATTTGACCAAGTCCCCGAACATGAAAACACATCAGGTCCTCTGTGTCGCAGATGGCCCAAAACCATTGCGACATAGGCCCTATGTCGCACTTCTGATTTTCGAAATACTCCTACGACACAAGCCCCTGTGTAGTTATCTTTAAAACCAACAGTATTAACCTGCGACACTACCCTTGTGTCGCAACATGTATAACTAGCGGTACTAACCTGCGACACTACCCTAGTGTCGCAACGTTTATAACTGACAGTACTAACTAGCGACACTAACCCTTAGTGTCGCACACTTATTAATTTCCTCGACTGCGACACAAACTTCTGTGTCGCAACAAATTGAATCCTCGTCACTTGCGACACTAAGCCTAGTGTCGCAATCACTTCAAGTGTCGCAGTAGCATGCGACACTAACTCTCTATGTCGCACAAAAACAGTTTGATAAAATCTATAATTTTACAAGGTATTAAATACGCGTAACTTCAAATAAACAAATATAAGTATACAGCGAAACACAACATAATAATAATGTCTTGGGAAATTATTATTACAAAACGTCACCAACGGGCCGTACACGTTTTCTAAACATACATGATAAACAAACTTTGGACATAACTAGTTGAGTGGACAACTAGCATGGATGATCTTTAAAGACATTTACTTACTTATAACCTTATGCGTTTCGGGCGCTAGAAGGTTACTTTTAGGAAACACTTGTTTACTATTTGTAAACACTCTGTACAAGACTCAGGTGAGTCTCATAGCCCCACTTTTACTTTTACTGTTTTACTTACTTTGGGGTGAGAATACACTGCTTTGTTTTTATGAACACAAATACTATGAAAACACTTATACGGATTGCATGGGTAAACTAAACCAAACTACGATTGTCTCCAACAAATATCATAGCCCGTTAATACTAAGAGCGAACATTATGGATAGATCTATCGGAAGCTGATAGTCCGCCGTCCGGGGTTAGTTGCTCTAACTACTATACGGACGCATAATAATTCGTATTTCGAGTGTACTGGTTTATACACTTAACCGGAGACACCAACTACGGTTAAGCTTCAGAACTATGAGCCCATGGCAATAGTATACTATGATTTACTTTGGCATTCGTGCTACTACGATAACTCTGAAATCTTGTGGTTCATACTATGATTTTAACTACGTAAACCTATGAGCTCACCAACATTATTGTTCACCTTTTAGCGTGTATTTCTCAGGTACTCAACAACAGTAGGGTTGCCCACAGGATTGCTTGCTAGCTCGAGTCGCATGCATTATACGTATATGAAGATTTTCTTACATTATTTTTGTATAATCGTTATGTAATAGAATCTTCGGGCTAGGTGCGAACTCTAAGAAATCTCGTTTTCTATTGTAAACTATGTAATTTGTGAAATGTAGTTTCAAACGTCTCATTTAGAGGTCGTTTGCCATAACTTTGTGTAATGATCCATGATTAGTCGCGCCCCGACCCGACTTCCGCTGCACACGAAATTTGGAGGTGCGACACAAATTGCCAATAACTTTTTGGGCTGAGACAGTCAATACCGCTTGTTATGTCTTGAATAGAGTATTAACGGTTAAGAAACATAAAAAGACTTGTTATGAACTTTTAAATAACAGAAAACCAAATATAAAGTTTCTTGAACCGTTTGGTGTACGATTTTAAACACTAAAGATATATTATCAAAATTTGGAGAGAAAACCACGGATGGCTACTTTCTTGGCTATTCCGTTAATTCTCCTAACAAAAGAGTTTATAATAAATCGACATGCCAAATTGAGGAACATTATGAAGTAGAATTTCTACGTCATACTGATCCCCAACAAGGTTTAGGCCTGATTGGTTCTTTGACTATAATACTCTATTGTCACACCCCGCTAAAGCGGAAACACGAGGTGTCACAGCTAATGATTCCACAACACAAAGATATAGCAACCATACCATTTAAATTAAGATAAAACAGCATTGGAGGCATCAAAAATACCTCAAATTGTTCAAAGTATACGGCATTATTACAAATATATTACAAAAATTTAGTTCAAAGTCCGTTTAAATGGCTTGGTCGACATAATCCCATGCATTAGCCCACATATGATCCGTGCTTGCCGACGTTCTCCTGAAAAGCATGCCAAAACAAAATGGTCAACTATGGCCATAGTTGGTGAGTTCAAAGTTTGAAACAATTAAACCAAAAGTGTGTCCAATCGTGGACATAAGCATGGGTATAGCCGTCCGATTCGGGGACGCTATCATCCCTGTGTTTGTCCAATCGAGACAGTTATAACAAGCATTTGGTTGATAAAGTTGCTGTAAATAACATGTGGTAATAAGAGAGAGATGTATAAGCCTTGAGACCACTACTAATCCGGTTATCTGACCGAACGTGCCCCAAAATATAAGTGCTCCATGTTCTTCAACAAACATGAGTAAAAGGCGATATTATGCACCCACATTGAAGTGTGAGTGAGAGATGGTCCTACCCTAAATAGCATGCTACCCATAATATCTACGGCTCGTCGCTATGAGTTAATTAGTAGTGAATAAGTTGCAGGGGACTTTGAGTATAAGAAAAAAAAAAAAAAAACCCAAGCTTAACATGTTGACATACCACAGTTTGCGTAAAATAGTTCAAAAGCAGTTGATAGCACGTAAAAGTTCAACCAAAAGTTTAAAGTAATTGCATGCTTTCAGCCCCAAAAATAGAAATCAGAAAGAGGGGACAATGAACTCACCTTGTGAGCTGGGTTAACGGGTGAAGCTGTGAGAATGTTGTAGACCGAAGTGATTCTCTAACCGAGACCTAGTCTAGTAGTAAAGTGTCCATTAATGTCTAGTGATATGCTTTAATATAATAGTTTGTACCAATTGGTTACCCACTATTTTAAATAATGAATCTGCCCAGGTTTTGTAGTTGGTTTTGTGACTCTTTTTAGAAAAGCTTTAACAGTTTCTGGGCATCTCTTGATACACCTCAAAATACTAGGTCATTGGTGTATGATTTAGGTTTTGTGTGAAAGATTAGAAAGCAAGTTATTCCCAGTTTAGGGTCACCATTTTTATGAAGAATAGATGAGGATACGGTTGTCCAAAGTTAGGAGAGGGAAAACTGCCACTGTGCGGCAGCCTCACTTCTTTGTCATTCAACCCGTATTTGAAGACCCAATTCTTACTGTTTTTGCATGAAATCGATTGGGTTTGGAAGATAACATATAGAGGTAAGTTTTAGAAGAAAACTCATCACTTTTGGTGAAGTATTCACGGAGTTACAGACTTCCAAAGTTGGCCTAAGGATCTGGACAGAAAGTTGTCCAACTCTCTTACTTTACCAAAAGTGCATATCATGAGATAAAATCCGTATGTAAATGACTTGAACAAACCTTAAGTGTGTGTTTTTTTATTTGTAAAACTTAATAATATTTCTGGTACAAAAACCCTAATGCACACATATTATCAAGAAAATGTAACAGTAGTAAGAAATAAAATAAATGGGTTGTGCAGAATAGAATGCAAACATTCTTGCACTTTATGATTACCTCTTCGATCAGGAGTGTAGGGTTTTGGGGGTGATGAAGTTCTTTCCACAGATTGAGCAGGGTTCCCGGAGTGGATGGTAATGGATGAAGATGATGAATAACTGGGTATTCTTGTTAAAATCGTGCTTGTGTTGAGAGGGTTTGAGAGAAAGTAGATGAAAGTGTTTTGAGTGTGAATGTATGATTTCTGTTGAGGTTAACAAAAAGAATAAGGGATGGAGTGTTTAAGTTTACTATCCGGGATTTTGATTGGGTGAAGGTGGAGGTGATTTTATGGGAAGTGTAAGTTAATTGATTTGGTTTATGGGAAATAGGTTTGCTGGCCGATTTTTGAGGGAAAAGAGGTAATCATAACCCTTTTTGCGTGCACATTTAACTCTATTTCAAATCTTAAAGTTCCTTTTTATAGAATACGAATGGTTACTTATCTTTTAATATTACTTAAAGAGCTTTTATATCGGGCAGGAGGGTTTGCTATGTGTGTGGGTAACACTTGATTGGTCTTAAAATCGTTTAAGCATATCTCTAACAGTAGATTGATACCAAGTATTTCATGATTTGTTCGTGAAATTAATGTGTTAACAGTGAAAACTTTGAACTAACAGTGGAAATGGTGATTTGTGCTAGCAGTGTTAACTACTTAGCAGTGGTAACTGAATGTCACAAGCAGTATTAATCAATGCGGGCAGTAGAAATTGGACTAACAGTAGTAACTGAACTAGCAGTGGAAACTGACTAGCAGTTGTAATAATGAAGGCAGTAGTAACTCGACTACCAGTAGAAACTCAAACGGTGGTAACCAATGGGTACAGTGCTAACAATAGAAACAGTGGTAATTGAGTTAATCAGTGGAAACTGAAGTATGTGCTAGAAGTGGAAACGGACAATTGTACTAGCAGTGGTAACTATGAAAACAGTATTAACTATGAAAGGTGAGAACAATATTAACTCAACTACCAGTAGAAACTGACCAACAGTTGAAACTGAGGTATTTTGTACTGGCAGTATTAACTGGACTTTGTACAGGCAGTATTAACTGAAGAATTGCTCTAACAGTATTAACTTAGGATTTGTACCGGCAGTATTAACTGAAGTATTTCTCAAACAGTATTAACTTAGGAATTGCACCAGCAGTATTAACTTAACTTTGTACTGGCAGTATTAACTGAAGTATTTCTCAAACAGTATTAACTTAGGAATTGCACCAGCAGTATTAACTTAACTTTGTACTGGCAGTATTAACCCGGTAAGGAGTATAAACTTCTAACCAACAGTATTAACTACGACTATCAGTATTAACTTTTGATTAGCAGTGATAACTAAAATTTTTAAGAAGGTCAGGTCCAGATTTAGGTGGAGATTAAGTTAAGTATTAACCTGATATTTTTGGTGGTTGTTACATGTATTCAAGTCTTTCAATGTTTTTCCAACCGATGATGAAGACCTTCTAGGCATGATTTATGGGGAGATGATATTTCATGTGTTACACATGTGGATCCCGTTGATTCTTCTCCAGCTTCAGTTCCTGCTGAACAACCACAAAACAATCATGATGAGAGTGAGGATGATGTTGACGATTATCAAGATACTCCAACTGAATTTGTAAATGTCTCGCATGAAGAATCTGAAGCCGGAACTAGTGGTACAACTACCGAAGAAGTAGTTAGTTCAGATCTTTCTAATTTGGACTACACTATTGTTCATGAGGAACAACCCACTCTGAGAATTCATGTAAATCATCCTCAAGATCAAATCTTGGGTGATCTTTCTGCTGGTGTTAGAACAAGGCATCAGTTACAACAGAATAAAGAAACTGCTCATTCAGCTCAGATGGAATCATGCTTTCTATCCCAAATTGAGCCTATGAAAGTGAATGAAGCGTTGCAAGATTCTTCCTGGGTCGAAGCAATGCAAGAAGAGCTGCAGCAGTTTGTAAAACTTCAAAAACATTAAAAATGTCAAAAATACAAAAACATTATAAAATCAAAAAATGGGGGAGATTTTTGTGTAAAAATAAGGGATATGATAGTACATCAGCGGTGTCTCTGTACATATATTTCAAATTTAATACTATTTTTGATATTCTAGTAGGCTTAAATAATAGTTTTAAACCATACTTTCTAAATAATAGACAACTTCATCATATGATGTATTGATAGACAATCTACATGAAAGTTTCTAAAATAATCATAAGAAATCTAATCATATTATTTGGAGAAACATTTATTGACTATTACAGTCTTAAATCTTAAAATCTTAAAATTTTAAATTATCAAGAGATATACGAATTAGATCCTTTGATGCATAAAATGCTGACTTGGACTCTATTAAGTATATATGGATATGTTATGCTTATATACTTTGTAGTATGAAAATACAGACATATATGTAAGTATGACTAAAATGTGTTTTTGAGCAAGCTATTGATAATTTTGTTGTATGAAAATACAGACATGTCGCCATTAGTTTACTCAAAGGCATCCAAAATTGGTGATTGTTGAAACTAATAATTACTCTGTTGTACTTAGTACAGACCTGTAATTACGAGTTTCCTCAAAAACTGATTTGGGCCCAAAAGATAAATGCATATAATCAAGAGTATGTCAAGATTTTGGGCTCACAAATAATATCAATAATAATAATAATTCTTGTTTAAGATACTTGAGTGTAGAATTTTTAAGTGGACAACAATATCGATAATCATTTTGGATTGTCTATATTTAGAAAAGATGTTTTAAAACTATGATTAAGTTAGTATTAAATAATACGATATACTAGAAATCAAAACTAGTCTTGAATTTCATAAAATAAAACATATATTTGCTGATATGATCCCTTAGCATATTAAATTTTCTTCACAAAAAGATTTTTCGTTAAAAAATCCAAAAGGATTGTATTTCATTAGTTATAGTGTTAAACAGAAAATCTCAAAAAGATTGTGTAATTTTTGTTTGTAAATAATGAAAATAAAAAATAAAAAATAAAATATAAATTATTTCTATATTAGTTTAAGTCACTCAAATATGATAAATAATTGCATCTCATAACATCAAATAATGTCTTATGTATATTTTAATATTCCCTTATTTTTAAGCATTTTTATTACAAATTATTTATGTATATTACTGATTTCGTTTATATTTGCAAAAAGATGTTTAAATTGAAGAAATAAATAAAAGGAGCGAAAACGAGCTGAAAACTGAAGAAAATAAAGAGAAGATCAAAGACCAAGAAGAATAGGCCTTGAAGGAAGAAGAACTCAAGAAGAATAAGATATTGGGCAAATTAAAAGGATTAAAATCGGATTTGTAAAAGTTGAAGCCCAAGGAAAGAGCCCAGCCCGAGTAGCAGAATGTCCTGGAATTGACATTCAGCCGGCGGTTGGAATATCCAACCGGCGGTTGAAATCCAATATGGAAGTCGGTCGAGAGCGCGGGTCAAAATCCGGGTTTTCGGGTTAAACTCCAACCCAACCGGCGGTTGAAAAATCTAACCGGCGGTTGGAATCGTGATTATGAAATCTATAAATAGAGGTCATTATCAACCCATAACCATACACAATTACATACGAATTAATTAACCCTTAATTCGGTTCTAGGGTTTAAAGGTCGACAGGGTTCGAAGGTTTTCAACCCTAACGAAGATTAGTTCGGTTTTTTGGGTTTGATTCTTAATCTTTTCTATTTACTATGTGTAATAGCATGTTTTTAGATTTGGTTTTGTTTACTATAAACATGAGCTAATTCTTTTATTGTATTTACTTAGATGAATGATTATTAGATGAAGGTTTTATGATATGTTATGTTGATTCAAGTTATGAATGGTTATTAAGTTTATTCGAAAGATCCATATTAATTGTGTGTTAATTAGTTGTTACTTAACGTGGTCAAACGACTTATGCTATAACTAACGTTTGTATAAGTTGATTGATTATCTGCAATTAAGTAATTTATTAGTTAATTGTGGCTTGAGACTGTAACCGGTAATAGGTTAAGAGACTAGCAATTAATATAACCTAATTGATATGATAATTATTTAACCAATAATTATAGACTTGCATTGACACGATGTCGCTGGATGAATCTTAATGATCTGTTGATAGGATTAATAGCATAAAGTTTATGTTAATAACACGCTTCAGTGTATTCAAGAGAATCTAGTATTAAGGTAAGGTTTATTAGGGATTAGTTAACCTTAACAGGAGACTGTCCATATAAGTTGAAATCACCATAATAAACAATCAACAATTCAATAAACATATCTGGAACCTGAATCGAGAATCATAATTCTAAGTAAATACATGCTTATCTATCTGATTACTTTCAAGTTACTTTCTATCTCTTTAATTGTTTTTTATTTTAATTAGTTTTCTTATTAAAAATCGTTGGTACGGAACTAAAACGCACCCCTCATTTAATTGTAATTTGTAATTTTAGGTGTAATTAATTATTTTAATTTACACCGATTCCCTGTGGTTCGACTCGGTCTTACCAAAGCTATACTATAATACGAACAGGTATTCTTGCCTGGTTGTGTTTAAGTTTACTTTAGTATTTCCAATCAATTAAAACTTGTTATTTTTAACGACAACTTAACACGCATCAGCATCTCATGAGAAACTTGAACTCATTTGAAAATATTTCAAAATTTTTAAATAAATTCGCACACATAAGTTCGCTATTACTGTTCATGCGAACTTATCACAAGTTCGCAGACATAGTGTACTGTATAAACAGTGAGTCTGCGAAGTTATCTTCACTGTACTCTTGCGAACTTATTCGAACGAACGCGACTTTGTGCTTTTCTAATATTCTGAGTTTTTCAACCATTAATCCTGCTTGAATCGTGATCGACTACCTTAGATCTATTAACTGGTAAGGTTACAGATCTTTGAATTAGGTTTTTAGTCATGATTTATGAATTGAGGGTTACGGGGTTACTAAATTGTGATTTGTTGGTTGATCTTTATGAATTAATGGTTAAAATCATTACAGATACGCTTCTGTTAGTTAAACCGGTCTAGTGATTATCTTTGATTGGAGTTTAACAAACAAATGAAGGAAATCTGTAACTTGATCGAACATCTGCTACTGTTTTTGCGAACTTGTCACAAGTTCTCAACTACCGTGCAGATTGACCGTTGACCTACGGTTCCAAGTATTACTGCGAACATATAAATTAGTTCGCATCAACAGTGCTAGTGAATTTAAACGAAGTTCGCAGAGTCAAAAACTTTGACCATAGACTTAACTGTTTATGCGAACTTATCACAAGTACGCAGGCACTGTTCATGCGAACTTAACATAAGTTCAATAGACTCAACACTTAGAAAATTTAAAAGGCATATATATATATATATATATATATATATATATATATATATATATATATATATATATATATGCTTTTTCTCTAACAAACGAGTGTGCATATGTGTTTGTCTTATAGCTTTCATATGGCTCTTCCTGCAAATGCTAATGCTATCAAGAAGAATTTCGATGGAAGGTATAACATCACAGCCTTTTTGGATGTATTGATGGATTCTTCGGCACCGTTTTTGAGATCAAGGATTTATCATGCTATTACAGCTGATATTGAGATCTGTTGGGAACACATTATTCAATTCTGGAATAATGTGAGATATGAAACTATTGATGGAGTTCCGACTATTTTCTCAGTAGTGCTGGAAGGTGAAGTGAGTATAACAGAAGCAGTGATCAGAACAGTGCTTCAGTTCAATGAGCATCCTAATGATAAAACGGTCTTCCCAAATACACTTATAAGTGGATTTTTTTCAGAAGATAGGATATCCAGAGGTGTCTCCTGATCAATAACGAAAAGCAAAGCTGTGTGCAACCTGGATATTTATGATGCACACTTTGATTCATTGCCTAAGTTCAAGGAAAAGGGGTTATGACGGCATTAATCATCAGTTAGCATCAGCAATGATTGCTTTAACTTTAAATAAGTCGTATAACTTCTCTGGCTATGTGGTTACTAGTATGGTCCATAATGTGACACATACGGCCACGAAGTTTTATTTGTATCCTCGATTCGTGCAACTCATCTTAAATCATTTATTGCTGAATCTACAAGTTGTGGGAATGACAACGAGAATTTATAAGGATTGTTCTACAATGAAAGAGCCGGTACCTCAACAGGTGGAATTATTTGGACATATAATTAATGAGGATTATATTGAGCCTGCAGATAACGGTTGGGTAGATGATGTCCAACCACAACCACAACCTGCTCAAGAACCGTTGATAGATGCTCCGGTTCAAGAAGAAGCTGGAAATGACGAGCAAATGTTTGATGCAGATTTTTTCTTAAATGATATTCCAAAAATGGAGGCTCAAAATGAAGAGCAAATGGAAGAAGAAGTAGTTGTATCTTCAAGTACAGATTTCGAAGCAACTGAAACAAATATATTCGACGAATCTTCTAGTGATTCAGGTGGTGTTTATGATCAAAAATCTTTGGAAGCTTTGAGAAGAGGTGGAAGAGTCTCTGCAAAGAAATTAACACTAATAGAAAAGAAGGTGGCTGAGCAGAGAGAGAATCGGAAGAGATTAAGGGAAGATGATAGTGATGATAAGTATGTTCCTCCGGAACATCCAGCTCGTGTTCGTCAAAGACTTACTAGAGGAAAATCTATAGTTGGTACTTCTTCGTCTCAACCACAACAACCACAAAAATCTCAATCACAACCACAACCACAATCACAACAACAACAACAACCAACACAAGATTCAGCAGCACAGCTTCTAGAACTGGTGTTCTCTCAAATGAGTTCATTGCAGGAATCTTTTCTTGTGCAGACAAAGGTTTTGGAATCATTTGAAAGAAAGCTTGACATCAAAGTAGCTAGAAGAGCATAGTAAAATAATATCTACTCAGAACCAAAAATTTGCTGATTTAGAGCTTCAAGTTCAAACCCTGGCTACGAATCAAGTTGTTCAGGGGGAGAATATTCATGAATCAGATGAGGCTGAAGAGGAAGAAGCCAATGATGATGGAGATGACAATAATGATGGTGGAAATGATAGGGGTAATGATGGGGGTGATGGTAGTAATGATAATGATGATATTGATGGTAGTAATCCTCCTGAAGAATCGGTTGCACAACCTGATCAGAATATTGATGAACAACATGATTCGAGGGATCAACTGTCAGAGCAAGATCAATGAGGTGTTGAAGATGTTAATTCTTGGGCCATGATTGTGTATGAAGGTCAAAATGATGTTGGGGCTGAACCGCTACAAGCTATAAATCCTTTGCAAATGATAGAAGATGATAATGATCTCTCTAGATTACAGCATGTGATAGACTTTGGGATTCCAGCTCCCGAGTTTGATGAAAATCCATTTGTAGAAGGAGCTTTTGTATTATCAGATGATGAAGGGATGGTATTTGAAGATATTAGAGAAGAAGAGAATGTGGATGAGCAAATATTTGATGATGTAGAGTATAATGATGAGGTAAAGGAAGAAAAAAAGGAGGAGGTGGTAAAAGAAGATTGGATTGATTCGGAGGTAGAAGAGAATGTTAAAGATCAGCCAAGCTCAAGTATTCAAGACTCTGGAAAAAAAAAAAGAAATGGTTTAAAGCGCAGGCCAAACCTGAAACTCCACTGATCAAAAAGAAATTTTATAAAGTAAAAGATGACGACTGTGTTGGTCAGATAATCAGTTGGAAGTATGATAGAGAAAACAAGGTTTTAATCGTGAAGAAGACCGACGGGCTGCAATATTTTAGAAGAAATTTTAAGGAATTCAGCACGCTGCCAAAGGTCGAGATTAACATATTGGCATCTCTCAATCTGATTAATCATTCCGATGACTACTTTTGAACGTGGTTTGAGAAGATCTTAAGAAGAGAAGTTAGGTTTGGATTTGAGCGTTTGAAGCCGAAGCTGGGGAGGAGAAAGATTTATAAAAAGATAAATCCTTTAACTGGAAGACCATGGGTGAAGTTAGTGTATCCGCCGATTAGAACTTTGAAGAAAATTCCGTTAGAGAAACTTCAAATAGATTTTTCAAGGACTTTCAATTATTGGACATATATAAGTAAAACTGGAGAAGCTGAAATTACATGCTATGAAAGAGAAGAGATGAAACGGAGTATGTTTCCAAAGATGACTACAAGTTATGCCTATGATCCTTTGAGTCTATTCAACTTATCTAAACAAGATTTGGAGTGCTTAAACAACAATGTTATTATCTACAATCAGGAAGACAAGAATCAAGCTATCAAATTTCAGAGAGTTGTTGAAGTATGTTGTACACACAGTATTTTTGTTGGAAGCAATCTCCCAAGTAGCCGGCACTAAAGAAAGAAAAACAAACCAAGCTGGTGACATGGGGGTGTTTGTTGATGCAAAATAGTGTGTCAGATATCTTGTTTTGTAAATTGATTGTACAGAATATGATTTCCATACTTAGCATTTTTTGTAATCTGTTGTGCGAACTTAATGATTGTGCGAACTTGTGATAAGTTCGCAGAGTTTGATAAGTTCGCTACATTAGTTCGCATAACAGTGTCTATATATATGAGAGTCAGTTTCGAAATCAAGTACGCACGAGAGAGAGAGAGAGAGAGAGAGAGAGAGAGAGAGGTTAGTTTGTAAGTGCGAACTTGTGAGTCTGTGATCGAATTGTTGAAGTTAATCAAAGGAAACAAGTTTATTTACGTTTGTGTTCACTGTTACATTTTGAGCGTATACGAATCAAAACAGGTTATGGAGATTCCGCATCCGGTAATCTGTGATTGAATTTGAAGATTGAGTATGTGTGACCTACAACAATTATGGCGTGCTTACCAAAAGATGTGGCTTCTTGTTACAAAAATCAGGAAACATCGTTTGATTTGTGGGACGCTCTTGTAGAAGATTTCGAAAGAAATACTAAATTGAGATTAAATAGGCCGGACGAAGGGATCAAAGAGGAATTGATGAAGAAGGAAAAAAGAAATCAAGGTCCTTCAATCTCAAATACTTACCATGGAGAATGAACGCGAAGAGACGCGATTAAAAATTGTAGGACTTGAGAAGAAGGAAGAACGGATTAAAATTCTTCAATCTCAAGTGCTCAACATGGAGAATGAACATGATGAATTACGTTTAAAGGTTATCAGAATAGAAGAACGAATTCCGGAACTTGAGAGCCAACAAACAGTGTTAACCAGGCTACAAGACGATCATGAGGTTGCATTGAAGACTATTCAAGATCTTCGTAAACAACTCTCTGATGACTGTCACTCAACAAAACAACCTGAAAAGGTTGTGAAAAAGATTTATGCAAGTAAATCTTCGTGCGCGAAAAATATTTCTCAGTTTACAAATTATTCTTCACAAAAGAATAAGAAGTATTCTGAGAAATTACAATCAACCAGCCAACGTAAACATCAAAAGGTTGATTGTTGTGATGATTCAGGTTACTTTAAATGCGCCAAAATTTCGGTTTCATTTCACAAGCCAACAAGAGCTTTCAAACCGACACAACAACCGGAATCGAGACAAACAAAATCTTATGTTTATACACGCGCGCAAATGTTTGCGCTTGCACCACCACGATCTTATCATACGGTGCAAAGACGACGGAAAGATTTTGTTCCTTTCTCCCCAAGGAGATCTCCTTCATCATTGATTCCACGAATACTCTTTAGAAATGAAACAGCGCGTTTCAATTTCAGATGGAATTCAATGTCCTTGGACTAAATCGACACAACTTATAAATGGGTCTCTATGCTTTCAAGACCAATTGGATCTGTGCTCAAATGGGTTCCGAAAGTTGTAGTTTAGTTTAGTTTTTGTTCTTTGTAAATATAAAAAATTATTAAAAAAGAAAAAAATAAATTTTGATTTGTTTCCTGAGTACGATTCCAATGATGATTTATTAAGAAGACCAAAAGGAGAAAAGGAGGAAGAAAGAAGAAAAGGGAATTCCAACACCATTTCTTAGTATCATTTCTACTTCAAGCTATGTAGATATGAAGATTGATGTTAAACAACAACAAAATGATTGATTCTGAAGATCCTTCAAGAGTAAAAGAGGGAATCTGCTGTTCAGAGGAAGTAACTTTAAAATTCTGATTATGGTTATGGGAGATTATTCGGATCAGAATTGTTGATAAGGGGAAGATGATATTGTTCTATGCCAAAAGTTAGCTTTGGGCATATGGTTATGGTATTTAACCTAGTATGGGATAGGTTCGTGTCATTTAGTAAAGAAATGGATTCGCATTGGAAGATGTTGAGACATGTTTTGTGACAACAGGTCTAGCTTGTAATAGTGAGGTTTAGTACTTTTGGTAATTGTAATCAAGTATGTACATTGGTTTTGAATTGTAAATAAAATATATTGCTTGGTAAACATTTTAGAGTTAAATATCAAAAGGCTGAAAAATGTTGACCAAGGTTGACCGCGAACCGAGTCAGTTCGCAGGACAAGTTTGTACTGCGAACTGAGTGAGTTCCCTGGGCCGTCATGGGCTGCGAACCGAGTCAGTTCGCAGAGCCCACGAGCCTGCGAACCGAGACGAGTATATATGAAAAACTAGGTTTTCATGTTCAGAACTTTTGCCATTTCGATTTCGGGAAAACCCTGCGACTCCAGAGACTTCTCTACGTTCTAAAGGCTAGGTATTGATCGTTAACACTTGTTATAATCGATACAAAGCAATTAGACAATTGATTCGCTAATATATTGCGAAAGAATTCGTTATAGATCCTATAACTAGTATTGAGGGATTCCGCACCTTAATACCTTAGATAACCTCGTTATCGATCCTATACATACGGACTTACAATTGGTATCAGAGCTTGAGGCTAGATACGCTTTGGTTCGAGGTTATTCAGGATAATAACGTGTGATTTCGGGTTGTTTTTATTGCATTACGTCTTTATTTACGACCAAAATCATTCTCTGGACGTTTTTAGTTTGGTTTACGATCGAAAACCACAAGTTTTAATCGTAAAAATAACTGACTTTTCGTTTTTAGGTTTTTCAGCCGTTTTGCGAACTGAGTTTAGGGTTTCAGCCGTTCCTGCGAAGTGAAAGCTGCGAACCGAACTGAGAATTGCGAACTGAGATTTGCGAACTGAGTTGAGTTTTGCGAACCGAGATCTCTTGCGAACCGAACCGAGTTTGTGAACCGAACTGAGAGTTGCGAACTGAGTTAAGTTTCTGCGAACTGAGTTTTGCGAAGTGAGTTCCTGCGAACTGAGATTCCTGCGAACTGAAACTTCTGATTTTTGTGACTTTTTAACTTTTGTGATTGACAAAAATGTCTGACTTAAGTAAAATGATTGAGATGGACCACGAGATTGGAAAATCTAATGTTCCACCTAAATTGCTTAGACTTGAGGATTACTATGGATGGAAAGACAGGTTTGAATCATACTGTCGATTCCATGATTTGTCAATCTGGATGTGTATCAAAAATGGATACACTGCACCAACAACCGTTGTTGAAAATGCAACTGTAATTGTTCCCTACAATCGAATGAATGATAACCAGAAGAGAGACTTTGAGATTGAAAACAAAGCACATTCTTCAATCAAAATGAGTTTACCTAAGGAAATCAATCATCAATTGAAATCTTTTCACACTGCTAGAGCACTCTGGATTGCTCTTGAGAAAAGATGTGAGGGAAGTCCACAAGTAAAAGCAGGCAAGATGAATCTGCTAAAGAAGCAGTTTACTGTGTTTAAAGCTTTTAAGGGAGAAGATCTTGATGCTTACACCACAAGATACTACCATCTGTTGAGTGAGCTAGATGACCATGAGATTTTCTATTCTGATACGGAGAAAACCGACAAGTTTATTGAGGGTTTACCGTATAAATGGGAAATGCATGGAGTTATGCTCAAGGATAATGAAGAGCGGTATGCTACAATGACTCTGGAGCAAGCTATTGATAAGCTCAGAGGTTATGATTTCACCAACAAGACGAGAGAGTCAGATTCTGATCAATTACAGAATCCTGGACTATATCATGGAAAATCAACTCTCTCAAATGCATCATCCAGTTCGACCACTGCTTTACTAGTTGGTGATACTGGAGAAAAGGGTGAATTGATAACTGAGGATTTGTGTTTTATCGCTTCATCTGGAAGTGATACAAAAGAAAAATCTACTGAAAAGTCACCTCAAGGGCATCAGAAGATGCCGATGAGTGTGAAATCTGCTGAACAGCAATTGTCTGTTCTTGCTTCTTTTGTCGCTTCCTATGAGAATTATATTCAAGGGAAAATCAATGATCCAGCTATGTTTGATGAAGATTATGATCAGATACACCCTGATGACCTTGAAGAAATGGATCTCCAGTGGCAACTCGCTATGGTGTTAAGGAGAGTTAAAAATTTCTTGAAGCGTACTGGTAGAAAGGTGGTTGGAAATCGACCAGGGTTTGACAAGTCCAAAGTTAAGTGTTATAACTGTCAAGGTTACGGACACTTTGCTAGGGAATGTCAACGACCAAAGGTTGATGTCAGCAATGGAAGACAAGGCTCGGGAAGTTCTTTAGCATCCAAAGCCTTGGTGGTTCAACAGCTAGATGGTTCTTATGATTGGTCTGCTCAGCCAGAGCAAGCTCTTATGGCTGAGATAGATGATCAAGAGAAAGCTGCTGAATCTACATCCTATATGCCGACTGATGTGGATTATCATGTAAGGGTGCCAGAAGTCACACCAAAAGCAAGTGATGATGATGTTCTATACATGGATTCAACTGAGGATATGAGTCCAGATGATTTCGTAGCACATATGGCTGAACTTCAAACAGACAAGAAAAGGGTATGTCTTGATTTGCTTACTCTTGTTGATGTCTGTAATCTAGTTACTAGTTTGCAATCACAAGTTAGTGTATTTGCTGATTCATATAATACGATGAAATCTGAATTAGAAATTGCTAAATGTGATGCTCAAAGGTTTAGTGAGGATAAACTAGCTCTAAAAGAAAAGATTAAGTCTGATGCTGCTGATAAGACCACTTTAAGAGACACTATAAATGAGCAATGTGTTAAGATTGATGGTTTGTACTTAAATCTAAGGGACTTAAATCAAAGTATGGCCAATAAAGATAATGAGTTAGCTGAGTCAAAACTGAAATTGGTTGAGCTTAATCGTAAGTTTGAGAGTTATAGAACCTCTTCTTTAACTATGGACTCTATAATTGATGCTCAACGTAGTGTTAAGGATAAGACTGGATTAGGATACACTGATGTACCTCCTCCATTCAATTCAAATTACACTACTTCTGTTGACTTAGAAATGATGGATGTAGATGCTAAACCTGAGAATATAGTAACTAAGAAGTCTGAAAAGTTAGAGACACAGAAGGTTGTTCATAAAGATCTATCATCTGATGTTAGTAAGAACACACCATTCCCCAAAGTACAATTTGTCTCGAGTGGAATGATGGTTGATACTGACATAAATGATAAGGTTATTAAGGAACAAGATGTACCTTTAGTGTCTGAAACTCAGACTGAACACGAAAAGGCAAAAGGGGTTAAGTCACGAAAGCATAATTCCTGTTTCAAATGTCACCAAAAGGGACATGTGGCTTCTTGTTGTCCTAACAAAAAGTTGGAAACATCGATTAGGCTCGTGAATAACAATGAGACACCAAAAGTCTCTAGTTCAAATGTAGACAGGTTAGGTACCAAACCAGGATTAGGTAGTAAACCTGTGAACATTCTGAAAAGAGATGTTACTCATAGTGTCTCTCCGCCTAAACCTAAACGATCTTATTCTCTAAATGACACTAAGCCTAGAGATAAGACACCGTCGAGATTTAGGACTCCAAGTAGAAACCATAGTCAATTTGAAAGTGGTTCTACTTCACATACACATAAAGTTGATTATGTGCCTAAGAGGTTTTCAACTCACTCTCCTCAGAGGCATAAGACTTCAGATCATCAACAACCTCTAACTTCTTTAGCAGTTACCAAGACTATTGACAATAATAGTTATGGTTACTTTAAGGAAGTTCAGATTGTGGATGATAAGGGACAAGCCAAGACCGTAATGGCTTGGGTCCCTCTTAAGAACTAATTGTGTACAACTTGTTATGTGCAGGAGCAGACTGTGAACAAGGACAGCTGGTGGTATGTAGACAGTGGTTGTTCTCGGCACATGACAGGTGAAAGAAGTCTACTGAAGGACTTCAAAGGAAAAGTTTCAAATGGAACTTTGACTCTAGAGGATGTGAATTACGTTGAAGAACTAACTCACAACCTAGTGAGTGTTTCCCAAGTCTGTGATAAAGGTCATTCTGTACATTTCAATGAGACAGAAGCATTAGTCCTGAAGCCGGGTTTCACCATTCCGGAAAATTGGATATTGATGAGGGCTCCAAGGAAGAAGGACATTTATGCCATCAACATGGCTGTTCCTAATACTTCAATGGAATCTACATGTCTTCTATCCAAGGCTTCAGATGCAGACGCACTTTTATGGCACAGGAGAATGGCTCATCTGAACTTTCGAAAAATGAATTATATAACCAAGAATTGTTTAGTTCTGGGTGTACCACAAAAACGTTTCGAGTCTGAAGATAAGTGTGTTCCTTGCATGAAAGGAAAACAACATAAAAAACCGCACAGATCTAAGACTGAAAACTCAATCTCCTCGCCATTTGAATTGCTACATATGGATCTTTTTGGCCCAATAAGCAAAAGAAGCATAGGTGGCAAATGGTACTGTTTAGTTGTCACAGATGATTTCTCTAGATTCTCTTGGGTATTCTTTTTGGGATCTAAGGATGAGACTCCCGGTATTCTTATGGAGTTCCTAGATCTAATAGAGAATGTCTATAGAACACGAGTTAAGAGAATTCGTAGTGACAATGGAACAGAGTTCAAGAATTCAACGTTCAATGTCTATTGCTTAAGCAAAGGAATACAACATCAATTCAGTGCATCGTATGAACCTCAACAGAACGGTGTTGCTAAAAGGAAAAACAGAACGTTGATTGAAGGAGCTAGAACAATGCTTGCAGATTCAAGGCTTCCGGTCATTTTCTGGGCTGAAGCGGTGAATACAGCATGTCATGTTCTGAACAGGGTTCTTACGGTTAAAAAGCAGAATAAGACTTGTTATGAGCTTTTGAATAATAAGAAACCAAACTTAAAAGGGTTTGAACCCGTTGGAGTTTCTTGTACTTTGCTGAAGACTAGCACTCAACCGAAATTTGGTGAGAAGGCTGACGAAGGATATTTCCTAGGTTATGTGCCTAATTCACCAAACAAACGTGTCTTCAATAAAGCAATGGGACGTGTGGAGATAGTTTATAACATTGAAGTTACGAGCTACACACATGACGTACATAAGGGATTAGATTGGCAATTCGACTATTTAGATCTCTTTAAGTCTTTTAATGTCCCAATCAGTGACTACAAAGTTGACTCAGAAATCTCTGAACATTTATTGTCGGGTGATGGGGATATTGGCCCTGCACCAACATCGAATGTTCCTAGAGATACAACTTTTGTAGATCCTAATCATGCTTCAACGAGTGCCACACAACAATCTTCTGATGAAAATATACCTCTATTGAGGGAGATTGGCACAAATCTAGAAGAAGAGATAGAACTAGAACCAGTGACGACAACAAGAACTAACAAAAATCATCCAATTGAAAATATCATTGGTGATCCGAATGCACCGGTTCAAACCAGGTCTAGTGTATCTGAGTACACTAGCCTATATGCTGAAATGAAAGAGACAGGGGTTACAAATCTATGTCTATATTCATGCTTTATCTCACAAGTTGAGCCTAAGAATGTCCAAATGGCGTTGAAGGACAACTCGTGGGTAGAAGCAATGCAGGAAGAACTTTCTCAGTTCTCAAAACTACAAGTTTGGGAGTTGGTTGATTTACCATGTGGTGAATATCCAATTGGTACTAGATGGGTCTTTAAGTGTAAGAAAGACGATCGGGGAATCGTGATTCGCAATAAAGCTCGTCTAGTCGTTCAAGGCTTCAACCAACAAGAAGGAATTGATTACAATGAAGTGTTTGCACCTGTGGCTAGGCTTGAGGCAATTAGGTTGTTCTTAGCATTTGCAGCTTCAAAGAAAATGAAAGTGTATCAGCTGGATGTTAAGAGTGCCTTTTTGTATGGCAAGGTCAAGGAAACGGTGTATGTTTCTCAACCACCAGGATTTACTGATCCAATGTATCCAAATAGAGTATATCGTCTTGATAAGGCTCTGTATGGATTACATCAAGCACCAAGGGCGTGGTATGAAACACTATCAACTTATCTTCTTGAGAATGGTTTTTCAAGAGGAAGAATTGATAGTACACTTTTTGTGAAATGGAAGAAGCAGGATTTTATACTTGTTCAAGTATATGTTGATGACATTATCTTTGGGTCATCTGACGAAAAGATGTGTCAAGAATTTGAGCAAGTTATGAAGGGAAAGTTAGAGATGTCTGCTATGGGAGAGTTGAACTTTTTCTTAGGGTTACAAGTTGACCAAAAGAAAGATGGATTCTTTATTCATCAATCTAAATATACACATGAGTTGTTAGAACGTTTTAAGATGGATGAATCTCGTATCTACAAGACTCCTATTCCAGAAAATCACGGACTCGGTCCTGATACATCGAGTGATCAGAATGTAGATCCTACTTTATATAGGGCTATGATTGGATCGCTAATGTATTTGACTGCTTCTAGGCCTGACATTATGTTTGCTGTTTGTATTTGCGCAAGATATCAGGCTAATCCGAAAGAGTCACATATGCAAGCCGTAAAGAGAATCTTTCGTTACCTCAAGGGGAAGCCGAAGCTGGGACTTTGGTATCCGATTGAAGGAGACTTAGATTTTGTTGCATATACTGATTCGGATTATGGTGGATGCAACCAAAATAGAAAGTCTACGACCGGAGGATGTCAATTCCTAGGAGGTAGACTTGTGTCTTGGCAGTGCAAGAAGCAAAGCTCAGTAGCCATTTCTACATGTGAAGCTGAGTATGTTGCAGCTGGCAGCTGTTGTTCCCAAGTATTGTGGATACAACAGCAACTGCGAGATTATAGGCTAAACTTTACCGATACTCCTATGATGATCGATAATGAATCGACAATTTCTATAGCCAATAATCCGGTAAAGCACAGCAAAACAAAACACATTGATATTCGTCATCATTTTATTCGGGATTGTGCCGAGAAGAAGCTTATTAGATTAGTCAAAGTTGCCTCTTCTAACAACTTGGCAGATCTATACACTAAAGCTTTCGACAGGGCTCGTTTTGAGACATTAGTTCAACTGAATGGAATGAGAAATCCAGAATAACTTATCTTCCAAAGAAGAATGTAATAGTTTGTAAGGTCTTTTCTTAAAAAAAAAAAAAAAAAAAAAAAAAAAAAAAAAAAAAAAAAAAAAAAAAGCTGTTGGCGTATGGCATTCATTTGCTTTTTACCTAAGGGGAATCGCCTTCTATAAAGTACAAAAAGAATATAAATCATAAAAAGTTGAAGTTTTTATTTGCTGGGAAGTAATAGTACATTGGGAGAATAAGCTTAATAATAATAAGTATAAGTCTTAAGATATGTTAGTAGATTCTGGTAAGTCACATTAAAGTTACATCTTTACAACCAGGACGGAACTTATATTTATTGTGTTATACACCTTTCTCCACATGTTATAATTGGATAAGAATAAATTTATGTCTAGACAGATTCATTATATGATGTACTGGTAGGCAAATTATGCTATGATTTCTGAGCATTTAATAGGCATTAATTCTCT
This sequence comes from Gnaphalium uliginosum, assembly GCA_963930675.1. Taxonomy (NCBI): domain Eukaryota; kingdom Viridiplantae; phylum Streptophyta; class Magnoliopsida; order Asterales; family Asteraceae; genus Gnaphalium; species Gnaphalium uliginosum. The sequence continues at coordinate 40,114,325 of OZ005686.1, read as the reverse complement.
TGCATGTTACCCAGTGTGACCTATTATATGATGTATGACATAAGTCTTAATTTGAGATTGATAGTATCGTCATACACTGTTATCAAAATATGAATATATGAACTGACAAATAGTTAGAATAATGACTATTAGCAAAACTACTGGTGACTTTGTTGTACTATGTACAGATCTGAAGCCTTTAGTTTCGCCAATGGTCTCAAACCTATTTTGCTCATACTAAGGGATCTTCTGTTGTACTTCGTACAGATCTAGAACCTCTAGTATCTTCAAAATCTGTTTGATGTTTGTCAAAAACCTTCAAATAACTCAAGGATATGTTATATGTTACGAAAAGTGCATCATTTAGTAACCTCTACCTTGAACATAAATGATACAGTGTTATGAGTTATACTTGATTTCTCAGTATATCATTTATTGGCCCGCACTAGTTAACATGCATACTAACAATAAAGGTTTGCTTGGAAATCGTTGAATAATTTGTTTATATGGATCATAATATCGGTAATCATCTTGAACTGTCGATGACAAATGAACGTTCACTTTGGTGAATAATACATTCTCATTAATATAATAGTATGTTCAAAGAACATGTTATTCTATGTGGATAAAGGTAACTAAGTTATAATCTTATAAATATAAGTTCATAAATGGTTAAGTTGTAATTTTTCTGTAACTTATTTGATTTTCAAGTACATAACAATCTTCTTAGACTTGTTTAATAAATAATAAGGTATAGCTTATTCTTCCTAATATGATCCCGATGCAGATAAACTCTTGACGCCAAAAATATGTAGTGTTTCTCCTTTTTGTTTCATTAATAAAATGGTACTTGATACCACTCATTAGTTTGATTATTTATTACGTATTTTACTATTTTTATTTGTGTTTCTCCTTTGGAAAATATGTTAATGCTGTAATTTATCATTCTGTGTTGAATAAATGTGACAAAATCGCATTGGAAAGTTCAATTTATATTTCCAACTAAATTTGCTTGACAAGTCAAAATTGCGAAGTTGACTAGTCAACGTTGCGAATTGAGATTTGGGTATAAAAGGAACAGGTCCTGCGAGCTCACTTCTCACTTTCCAAATATCCCCTGCGAACTGAAATTTTACTCCTGCGAGCCGACTCTCAGCGAATCCAAAACGAGTCATCTTTTTCTAAAAAATTTCAAAATCCAAAGCACCAGATCGTGTTTTTCACTCTGTAGAACATTTACAACTTTCGATTACGCATCTTTTGAAGTAAGAATCACTCGATTACACCGTCTAATTTGTGTTTAATCGATCGTTTTATGCTTTGAATGTTTCGGTTTAGAGTTTCACGGATTTTGTACAAATAAGTGAAAATTAAAACCTAAAACTCTTCGAAGTTGTTAATCGGACTATAATAAACATGTTTATACCATTCAATCGCATTTAAAATTGTTCGACCATCGGGTTAGAATTTCTTGGTGAACCAGACGCTCCTGCGAACCGAGCTCAGTCTCAGTTCGCAGCGAACCCAGGACCTTTGACTTCGGTTGACTGCGAAGCGAACCCATTAGGTTGACTTCGTTGACTGCGAAGCGAACCAAAAGGTTGACTTCAGTTGACTGCAAAGCGAACCAAAAGTTTGACTCGCATTGACCGATGCGAACCCAAAAGTTTGACTTTGTTTGACCTGCGAAGCGAACCCAACAGGGTTGACTTTGTTTGACTTACATTTGTTTTCGATTTGAGATCTTTATGATTACAAATAAAATACAAATTGCAATTGTTAATTATCTGTTATATGTATCGACTTAAGGAGTTAATGTTATAAGTAAAATGCATATAATATTCGAATTCTGTTCTATTATATCGAAAGACTTCCGACTCATATGTAGTTGTGCGGCGTGTTCCGATTTTCTATCGGCGGTATGATTTTTCAGATTATCTACTAGGACTTACGAACTGTATATAATTTAGAGAATATAATTGAAAATTAAGTCTCGTATGCTTAATCGTTCAATTAAGTTCAGTAAATTAAGTTATTAATTAATAGTAAACGTCGATGTTTGGTGATCGTTATTGTTCACAATACATAAACGTTTAAAATTAATTAATGTTCGATAAGATGTCCTATTATTTGAGCTAATTGCCATTTGTGTATATCTTATGACTACAGATATGGCTGCTCGATCTTTCACTCCTGCTCACAACATATTGGTGAACTTAGATGTAAATGAGCGTGGAGCTGCACGTTTCACAGAGATTTTGACGTATTTAGCACGTTCGAGAATTCGATATGCTATTACGGAATCTCCGCCATTGTCCCGAGATCTTCTGGAACAATTATGGGAAAATGTAGTATTTGACGGTGCAATAAACCCTCCAGTTATTCGCACGAGGGTTAACAACCATCCAATGGTATTCTCTGCTGATGATCTGAGACAGATTCTACATCTGGGAACAGTTGATCAGGAAGCTGGACCCTCAGTGTACACCTCTGACTTCATTGAGGGTGCACTAGGTAGAATGGGTTATTCTAGACCCAAGAGAGGCCGCCAGTTTGTAAAGGCGTTTGTTCTTGGCCAGTGGAGATTCTTATTCCACATTATTGTTACCATCTTCAGTAACAAGAAAGGAGGATACGATGAGTTGAGTCCCGAGCTTCTCTCAGGCTTGCTGTCACTGGTATATAACAAACCATACAGTTTCTCCTCATACCTCTTCAACTCCTTCATTGGGCAGATAACCGGAACTGTTCGATCAAAGTTCATGGTTTATCCGAGGTTTTGCATGCTGATCATTACACACTGTATTCCTGATCTTCAAGGATTTCAGCCCGATCTGCGTGTAGACACCATTGGATTGAGGACCTACAATGCGTGCTTTCTTCATTCCTCCAGACGTCCGGATCAGGTCAAACCTGAAGCTTGCGACTTGTTCGGTCATCTTCTAGATGCCGCATATGTAGCTCCACCAAATAATAATTGGTTGAATGATGAAGCCCAACCTGAAGTACGACCTCAGCCAGCAGTTGTGGCTCAAAACCTTGGGCCGCAAGAGCTTATAGAAGATGTTATACATCAAGCTGGACGACCTGACATTGCGGCTCAGGTTTTACATGAGGTTCTGATAGAAAACGATGATGCTACTGATCCTATCCTTCGTGAGATCGATCAATATCAGGCTCCTGAAGCTGTAGACCCAGAGGTCATTCGACCTGAGGGTGAACAGGATCAGGCGGGTTTGGATGTTGGGCCCTCTAGTGCTTTTGGCAAAGATGGTGCTACCACATCTGACTCCGACAGCGAGGAGACTGATGATGATCTTCCTCATCCTCCTACTTTTTCGGGTATTCCTGCGGGAATGATCCGGAGAGGTTCCAAGCTGATCATGGATCCTGCCTTCAAGGGCAAGCGCAAAGTCGATGATTTGGATCCTGATTTTTGCTTGATCGAAGAGGAAACAGATGATGAAGAGGATCACTCTCTTCAGACGCAACGCCGAAAGCGTATTCGTTCAACTACTTCTCAGCTGACGATTGGCGATTTGGCTAGTCCAGGTTATTCTTTAACCTTCTTATTCTCTATTGAATGTTGTGCGTTCTACATATGAGAAACTGAGATAGATATTTCTATAACAGTCGCTCAAGATACACAACAGCAGGCTAGGCCTGCGGTACAACGTCCGAGTGCTCCGGTATCTGAAACCTCAGAGAAGGTTAGATATACGAGTATTTATAGTTATTCAGAGATTGAGACAGTTTATTCTGTTACTTTTACTGATAACTATGGTCTAACAGGAGCCTGCTGCTGACGTTACCGTCACGATTCAGACTACTAACGCTAGTAGAATCGTAGCTCGCTTACTCCTGACGGATGTTGCCACCCAGATTGAACAACATAATGTTCAACCTGGAACCACACCTACACCCCAGGCTAATACTTCTGTGAGAGCTTCTGAGCGGATTTCTAGTTTGGAACTTCGGGTTCGGATATTAGAGACTCAGAATGCTACTCTTGCAAAGGAGCTTGCAACTCAAGGCGAAGCCTACACTCATCTCCTGAAGTCTCATATGCTTTCTATCAGAGAGTCTGAAGATCAGCAGAAACAGCTTGATCGACTGCAAGGCCTTGTCACAAATTTATTGAAGGGCAAGTCGCCTCAGGGGGAGATCTTGCTATTTAATGAGGCATGCAGAGAAGATGAACTGAGAAGGAAGAGACGAGATGATACAGACGATGATCCCAATGCACAGAAAGATAGAGAGCCGACTGGTCCTTCAACGACTGGTGAGCCGTCTACAATTCAGGGGGAGTCTGAGCCTGCTGGTACTGCTGCTGGTGCTAGTAATGTTGGTGAGAAATTCACCACGGAATAATTCTTGTTAATATGTATTCTTAGATTGATTGTAATAACTCTTATAATCAATGAAAGACTTACATTATTATTATTGGTTTCATGTTCATAAAATATAAGATTAGTTATATACGATTTAGACCTGAGATGTTATGTTACAGGTTAAAATGATATAAGACTAATTATATAAGACTAATTATATAAGATTTTGACTTGAGATTCATCTTGACAAGTTAACATTATATAAGATTAGTAATAGAGAGTGATTTCGTGAAAGAGATGATAAAGAAACTCTTGATAAAAGAATTTATATTATTCATTTGATTCATGACATGTTTATCACTTGTAGATATGAATGATGAAAGCGATTCCGACACTGAAGTCGAAGAAGAAGTAGACTATAATCTAGAGGAGGGAGAATTTGTACCTCCTGAAGATTGGACTTCTATTTCTTATGTTGGGTTAGACGAAGGTGTAGATCCTGATGCTAATATCGATGAACACATCGTGAGCCCTTCAAAGACTAAAGTCGTTATTCAGGAAGAAGACGGAGAAAGAGTGATTGATTTAGATGAAGATCTAGACGATTCGACTGATTCTGAAGATGATATTCCTGATAGACTCAAAAATAATCCGATGTTTAGGCCTTTGGAGAAGAAGAAAAAGGAGAAGACTAGGATTAGTGAAGTGGATATCTCTGGAAAGCGTATACCTAGAAGAGGTATTATTGGTTGGTACTTCGACGCAGATGTGCAGCTTTTTGCTATAAAGAGATTTGACGGAGTTCAATACTATGAGAAGAAGCTAGCTGTCTTCAGTTCTTTGCCGAGATTTGAAATCCGAGACTTGGCTAGATTGGAATTAAATAACCCTAGTAATGATCCTTTTGGAAGATATGTCGAAAAGATTATCAAGACTGAGGGTTGGTCAATGAAGTTTGAAAGAATTAAGCCAAGAATCGGAAAGACAATTAAGCTTGAAGAAAGAAGCGAAAGAACAGGAAGGCGTCGTAGAAAGAAGATATATCCAGCTGTGAAATGCATACAACAGATTCCTCTGAAAGCTATGCCTCAAGATATCTTAGGTAAGCTAAAGAGATGGTCTGTAGATTCAGTGACTGGGGAAGCTCTCATGTTCGAACACGATGATGAAGTTGAAAATGAAGAGAGAGAGATCTTAAAGATTTATGATCGTCGACATCTGATGAACCTATCAAAGGCTGACCTATTGATGTTACACAAGAATAGGATCACGGCGATTGAAGGTTGGGAAGATGTTGCACGAGATTATCAGTCAATGGTGAAGACATGCATTAAGCTGAAGATATATGCAGGTAGCAATATTTACAACTGATTACCAAAGACAACTTGAAGACAAAGACTTAAAAATGCTAGAGCTATTGTCAAGGGGGAGTCTGTTGAGACATGTTTTGTGACAACAGGTCTAGCTTGTAATAGTGAGGTTTAGTACTTTTGGTAATTGTAATCAAGTATGTACATTGGTTTTGAATTGTAAATAAAATATATTGCTTGGTAAACATTTTAGAGTTAAATATCAAAAGGCTGAAAAATGTTGACCAAGGTTGACCGCGAACCGAGTCAGTTCGCAGGACAAGTTTGTACTGCGAACTGAGTGAGTTCGCTGGGCCGTCATGGGCTGCGAACCGAGTCAGTTCGCAGAGCCCACGAGCCTGCGAACCGAGACGAGTATATATGAAAAACTAGGTTTTCATGTTCAGAACTTTTGCCATTTCGATTTCGGGAAAACCCTGCGACTCCAGAGACTTCTCTACGTTCTAAAGGCTAGGTATTGATCGTTAACAATTGTTATAATCGATACAAAGCAATTAGACAATTGATTCGCTAATATATTGCGAAAGAATTCGTTATAGATCCTATAACTAGTATTGAGGGATTCCGCACCTTAATACCTTAGATAACCTCGTTATCGATCCTATACATACGGACTTACAGAAGATAACTCTCTCATCAAGCTAAAGTTGAAGATTTGAAGAATTGAAGATTTGTACAAGCTATTGCCAAGGGGGAGTTTGTTGATGCATAGTCAACATGCTTGTTGACAAAAGCTTGTATAGAAAAACATAGTTTAGCTTTTCTGTTGTAGGAACCCTTGTCTTGGACCTAACCGGATCAACACAAACAATCGACAGGCGGAATTCAAACGTTTGTATAAAGTACGTAAAACACAAACGAATCAAACACAAATCGAATGTATATTGATATAATAACCAATTAGCTTGATACACTGAAATGCCTTACAATATACTCTTTGGAACCCTGGATTCGTCAACCCCAACAATGAGGCCGAACTTCTCTATTTATAGGGAGACCTAAACTGACCTGCGACACAAGCTCTGTGTCGCACAACCAGTTCATGCGACATAAGCCTTGTGTCGCATAAGCGACACAGGCTCTGTGTCGCCTAAAACAAAACTTGTAATATACTAATAATAGACAAAACGTCGTAATTACTTAACAAACTATTACAAGCTAAGACCAACTGACAGACATACAAATATGCACCAACAAACTCCCCCGTGTCTTCAGCTTGGTCTTCAAAAATCTTTTAACACTTCCAGCCTGCAGGGAATGTGCCACCAGCATGTATTCCCATCTTTAAACAAATCTCAACAATCTTCTGAAATTTTAGAGCTTCTTCTTGATCAATATCATAATGCTGAATCTTGTTGGCATGAAGAACTCTTAAGTCATATCTCGTTAGATTGATAAGGCTTATAGGATCAAAAATACGAATAGTTGAGCCTCTTAACTATTGAGAATGAATCCACTCTCCCGAACCCTGTTCCTGGTCTCTTTCATTTAGATACTCAATTACAGCTTCACCAGTCTTCGGGTCATACCACCAATACCTAAATTTTCTTAACAAATTCAAAGGTAGCTTTTCAAGTGGAACACTTTTTAGACTTGCAGCTGGCGGATATTTATATTTCACAATAGGCTCTTGAGTTCTCGGATTTAGCTTCTTCTTGAAACAATAACGAACGCCCAGCTCAGGTCTTATCCATACATAGTGTCTGCTAAAAATTTCTCTTCTAAGAACCTTTTGAATGAAAGCGCCACGAGAGTCGTTTGAATTATTTACCAATTCTAATTGCGCAAGACGATTAAGTTCAACCTTCGGCAAAGTGCTGATGCAATTGAATCTCGGCCGGAAGTATTGAACGCCATCCTTTCTTTTAATTTGAATGAGAGAGGTTTCAGCATCGAATTTCCAGCTATAAATCAGGCCAGTGAAATCTCCTCGAACTTTGTAAGATTTACAAATAGTAGGTGCCACAGCCGCAGTATGATAACTCACGACAGGCTTGGACTGTGCTGATGATGCGATTTAGAGGCAGATTCATGTTCATCTTCAGAAGAATCCGATTCAATGATAGGTGCATCGGGATCATACGGTTCTTCTGGTTGAGCTTGAGTAGGCTCACTTTGTCTTTCAATAGGAGATTCCGGACGAGTTGACTCTTCATACACGTCTTCATCTGAGGGTATCTCCGGTTCAGCCTCAACATCCTCAAAGTCATAAGATATATCATCATTATTCACCGGATTTATTAAGCTTTGTAGATACGTGATATTTGTTTCAGAGTAATCTACAGCTATAGGTATCGGTTGACCTGGAATGTTTTCAGACGATGCAAAATAATCTAAAAGTAAATTTTCATTAATGTCCGAATTATTTACATCATCGGTTTGAGTTCCGGCAGAAGTCTTAGGTGTTGTTTCAATGGCACGCAGGCCTGACTCCCCCGAAACCACAGCTAGGGCTTCTAACTCTAAGACCCTAGGTGTTGTTTCAATGGCACGCAGGCCGGAGGGACATAGCCCTCATGCACGATGTGCCCAAAAAGTGGGACATCAGCCGGTGCCGGGACCCCTTTTGCATATTGGCCGCAGATGGCAAAAATGCGGATATTCATTGGGGTTTGGCGGAACCGGTGAGCAACATTCACCGGAAGCCCCGGAACCAGATGATTGAGCAATAATTGTACAAAGCGCGGGTACATGTTCCAGCGATTTGCCCCGGCATGTACATTATCCACCATAGCCCGAAAGATGTAGCCTGAAAAATTGAAGGGCTTATTGTAGACCAACGCGAGCATAGCAGAAGCTGTTGAGTGGCTCATTCCGTCGAAGCCAGCCTTCCTGCTTGACAAGCACACAATCATTATGTGCATTAGATACCTCCAAACCCTTGTAAGATTGGCCTTTCGGTATTGATCACGGGGAACACCTGGATATCCCATACGATTCATGCCACCATTTATAAACAAGTTCGGAAAGAGAACAGGCATGTCTGGATGGTCATTGAATTGGAACATATCGCGAATAAGCTGCTCCGAAATAATAATCTCGTTGTCAGCAACGTTGGAGATTAAAGGCGTGTAAGGCAAGTCTGAGTTTATGACTGCCGAACTCCAAAAGGAACCAACGAGGTCCTCATATATAGGAGTAGTGGCTGTGATGGCAGTAAAAATGCGGGAACGACGAAGAAACGCGATCATCTGCCTGAACGGCACAGCCGAATCCCGATCATCCTCTAGAAAAGCCACGATATTGTGCCTCGGCTCCCAATCATTCACATTGATATCTGCCATTGCTATTAACACCAAAGAAACATAGCTCGAATAACGTTAGCATTAAAAATTGAAAACGATTAATTTCACAAAATTTGTCTTATGCGACACAGAGGATTGTGTCGCAGAAGGTATGCGACATAAACTTTTGTGTCGCTATGAAGGTAAGCGACACAGAAAGAGGTGTCGCATAAATCAATTTTAAACAGTGTGCGACACAAGTGCTTGTGTCGCTAAAGAATTAAGCGACATCAAGGGTTGTGTCGCATTTTGCAATAAATTGATGTATTTTAATCTAGGCGACAGAAGCCTTGTGTCGCACATCATGTGTCGCAAACAAAATTAGTGTCGCATTGACGAACTGACTTTAATCAAGTGCGACACAAGCGCTTGTGTCGCAGCTTGTGTCGCATTGACGAACAGGTGCCCAGCCCAGAAAAATCCAAAGACCAAATTTGGGGGTTTTCGAAATTGAGCACACCAAATGCTGCGCTAAAGTGTGGAGAACACAAAACCATGAGATTTTACATGTTAAACAGAAGTTTTCGTGTTCAATTTTACCCAAAACTAAAAACCCTAAAAATCGAATATTTCATTCGACGATTAAATCAAAATTAGACGGTGAAAACGGGTAAATATGGTACCTATAGGTCGAGAAAATTGAGATGAACACGAAACACGGATTGGATTGCAAAGAAACACGGCCGAAGATTGTAAATCAAATTGAAATAACGTCGCAGTGGTTGTGTCGCAGTATTTGTCTTGTGTCGCTATTTGTGTCGCAAAATCGTGTAGCGACTGAGAGGTAGGGTCCGACTTTTATACCTCAACCCTGTATAGCGACACAAGATGCGACATGGCTTGCGACACAAGGGTTGTGTCGCATTGCGACACAAGAGTTGTGTCGCACCAGGGACAGTTTTTGTAGATTGATTTTATTTTAAAGTTTACACTCGAGAGTCAATTTGATATTATCTCAGAGACTTTGATAAACTAAAGGTAAAACAATAAAATACAAACCGTTGATTCGATTTTGCAATACACGAAAACAAAACGTAAAATCTTTTTGGTGACGAAATTGTTTAAGTCTGCTTTAGGAATCATATCAGGATAACATGCAAAAATTAGGAATAGTAAGTGTTATTTCGATTATCAGTATATTTGTCCACTTTAAATTTTCTTAGCATATTTAAATCACCTGCTATAAAGATTAGTTCAGGACGATTATTGATATTTTATCCATCTAAGCATTTGAACTTAAGTATAGATGATTTCAACTCATAATGAGATGAACCACTTGTGTTATTATTAGCATGCATATTATATTATATAGCTCACATTAAAATATACATTTGAAATCAAAACATGTTAGTAATTTCTTTATAGAAAGTGAGGGTATGAACGTATCTTTTGAACTAAGATAGCGGTGACAGGTCTGTACTTTCGTACAATAGAGTCACATAAACAATAGTTCGGGTTGAACAAACACCAGTCTGAACAATTTAAACTAGAGGGTACAGATCTGTACTTTCGTACAACAGAGTACCATAGTTTAACACAAACCAGTACTAGGCAATCTTTTTATAATTTTTCTTGTACATATTTACATTATATTTTAGAATTTAGATATGCCGCGGGTACGCAATAATTGTCTATAACTTAACATAGACTAGGTACCTAAGTTATTTTCAAGAATATATTAGATGAAACCAGGTCTGTATTTTCATACAACAGAGGAGATAACTAATATATTCCCCCAGATAACACCATACAAAGACCCTATATTTTAGATCATAACATGTTTATTATCCAAATATTAAGACGAAGCGTTAAAATATTTTGGACATTTTTGCCCTTATTTTAACTTAAAGTCATACATATTAATATGCCTTTATATAAAATAATATGCATTTTTGAAAGTTATGCTTCTTAGTAACTTTAGAACAAATGCCTACCAATACATCATTTGATGAAGCTAATATTTATAAAAGGTATTTCAAGTATGCTAGATAAATCTACTGACACATCAAACATAAATCTTAAAATTCCATTTTATGCATGTTTCCTGATGTACTATCATTTCCCCAATTGTTTACAGACACAATTCAACGTCTATTTTAACAATGTTGCAACTATTGCATTTCTTTAATACTAACAGGTATAAAGAGTGGCAGTTGCGTTTTTTTTTTTTTTTTTTTTTTTTTTTTTAAATTTCCAAGTCTAAGGATAATTCTGACCAGAAAGGGAGAGTTAAGCGTTGCCCAGACTCACCATTCCAATCATAGAGACTAGCTCATCAAATCGACTAGGAGAGAAAGCTTTTGTGAAAAGATCTGCGTTTTGCTTAAGAGTAGGGATTTGGACAAGGTCAATCAGGTACTTCTCATAGCAATCCCGTATAAAATGATAACGAATTTCAATATGCTTTGTTTTTGAATGCTGTACGGGATTGCGTATGATGGATACAGCAGCTGAATTATCAATATGAATAGGAGTAAGAGTTAGAAGTAACCCATAGTCACGCATTTGATGCTGAATCCAGAGAACCTGGGAACAGCAACTGGCAGCAGCAATGTATTCTGCTTCAGCAGTTGATGTAGAAACAGTTGTCTGCTTCTTGCACTGCCACGAGACTAATCGGCTTCCTAGAAACTGACATCCTCCAGTTGTGGACTTCGCGTCCACTGAGCAGCCACCATAATCCGAATCTGAAAAAGCAGTTAGAGCAAAATCGTTTTCGTTAGAATACCAGAGACCCAAGGAGGGTCTCCAGTTAAGATAACCTAATATGCGTCTGACAGCCTTTTCATGAGAAGCTTTGGGCTTTGCTTGATATCTAGAACAATTAGACACAGCGAATAATATGTCCGGCCTAGATGCTGTGAGGTACATAAGCGATCCTATCATTGAACGATAGTCACGCTGATTAACATCGTCTTTATCATCAGTAGGTCCAAGTTTGTGACTGATGTCAATGGGAGTTCCATAGTGTCTAGCATCGAGCATCTGATATTTTGTCAAGATGTCCTTGACATATTTTGTCTGATGAATATAAATTCCCTTATCAGACTGCTCGACTTGAACACCAAGGAAGAATTTTAGTTCTCCCATTGCACTCATCTCAAACTTAGACTTCATGACTTTTTCGAAATCTCTGCACAACACCTCATTGGTGGATCCAAAAATAATATCATCCACGTATACCTGCACAAGCAACAAATCGTTTCCTGTCTTTTTGATAAAAAGAGTTGAATCAATCTGCCCATGAGTGTAACCATTTGTGAGCAGGTGTTGAGACAACGTTTCATACCAAGCCCTTGGAGCTTGATGAAGACCATACAATGCTTTATCTAGTTTGTAGACATAATTAGGATGCACTGAGTCTTGGAAACCAGGAGGCTGTTTCACATAAACCTCTTCGTTGACCTTCCCATACAAAAACGCACTATTTACATCCAGTTGATAGACACGAAATTTCTTGAATGAAGCGTAAGCAAGAAATATCCGTATTGACTCTAAACGCGCAACCGGAGCAAAAACCTCGTCATAATCTAGACCTTCGATCTGAGTAAAACCTTGAACCACCAGACGAGCTTTATTCTTCACAACTACACCACGGTCATCTTTCTTGACTCGATAAACCCAGCGAGTACCAATCGGATAGAATCCCTGAGGTAGTTGAACCAGCTCCCAAACTTCTAACTTTTTGAACTGTTGGAGCTCCTCTTGCATGGCTTCTACCCAGTGAGAATCAGTCAATGCTTCCTTAATGTTTTTCGGTTCAATTTGAGAAAGAAAGCATGACTCCATTTGAGCTAACTGGCACTCTGTTTGCCCTCTGGTTCTAACTCCATCGTGTAAATCACCAATAATATTTTCTACCGGGTGATTCACATTGACACGGCTACTTGGAATCTCTTCAGGTTCAATGACAGTTTCCAAATTTGTATCGTCTCCCCCAGAGACTAAAGTCTCTTCAAGTACCTCTGTGATAGGTTCTACTTCACCATCTGATAAAGCTGGCATATCTGGATCTGTATCAGGATCTTGATCTGGTTCAGTAGTTGGAGGAGGAGGTGGTGGTGTTTTTGTAGGAAACTTGGATACATCAGAATATATATCAAGTCCATGAAGCATTGTCACCACCTGTTCAACTTCATCTTCAGCAGGAAGTTTGAAAGAGTCGAACATACAGTCATAGTCGAACAGAAATTCGGGCCCTGAACCTTGTGAAGGTTGAGTATAACGAAGACATGTTACCTCAAAATGTTTCTCCACTCTCTTTGTGACTTTGTCCGAAGTTACTGCTGCTAGGCCAAAGTTAGTGCTGTTAGACTAAAGTTACTGCTGCTAGGCCAAAGTTAATGCTACAAGACATAGTCAATCCTGACAGGATTCTTCCGATATCCTTCCGATAGTTTCGCGAAATTCTCAGAAAATTGTGTATGTGTAATGCATCGTGCATTAAATTGTGTGCATGGGCTCGTTCTAGACTTACCTCAGTTTACATAGAGTTTAGTTTTAGTTAAGAGGGAATTAACGTAAGAATGCATGATTAGGGTGTACGGAATTTCACCTGATTTCGAGGGGTGTCACAGATACCTTTTACAATTAAGTGTATTTTGACTTATATAAAATGCTTATCGTCGTTGAAAATTTACAATCTACACTCTCAATTTCAATATAGACTATCTAAAAATATTTTAATTCCAAACAACATTGAATATCTCTTAACTAATAAAAATGTTCTAATATATCACATAGCATATAAGAATTCTTTCAATATTTTTGAAAAATAGTTGCATATCAGTGTCAAAGGTACAACTACTCATCCACATTAAGTTCATGTTTTTTATATTTGAAATTGGATTGTTGCGTGATAATTAGATCTATTTGTAAGTCCAATTAAATTAAATTTGTGAAGATATGTTCATCGTTACTTATTGTTACATTATGATGCCTTTAAATATCTTTGTTTTGCATATATAAAAATTGCGCCATTTAAATCCATGCATCACACGGGTTTATGATTAGTATATATATATTTATATATATAGGGTTGTTGTCTTCCGAATCCAAGCCTCTGAGCAACCTGCAACACAGATGCAGAAACTCGGTTAAGTGGAGCACGGAGATGATCAATGTGAACCACATCCGCCGTGAGAATCAGTATCTATATGTACCAAATTCGGGGAATGATCATTCTATCTATATGTACCGATACTAATGAGATACAAATTCAAAGATAACAGACATAAGAAATAATTCAATAGACTTACTGATATGGCATCTATTGTGAATAGCTCTCCAAAAAACTTATTGATACGGCAGTAGGTTACTATTTACCTACAACTAGAAAAAAGACAAAGAAATACATGTCACAAACTTGCATCTAGTGTAATGATCTCACCTTTAATATGACAAAGAAATACATGTCACAAACCTGCAACACAGATTGCTCATTTGTTGTACCTTGTCAAAACTAAATCAAACAGATAAGGACCCGCAGGCTGGAGAAGAAGGATTTCGTGTCACAGATCAGTACAATAAAGCAAACTATATTAGCAAATCTGATTTTTGACAGTATGGAAAACTTGGGTAGTTTTCATATAGAGTAAATTCTATAAATGGTCCCTTGGTTTACACCGATTTACAAAAATTATCCATATACCTTACTTTTCACTTTTTTAGTCCAATAAGTTTACGTTTTGCTCAAAAATGATCACTGCTCCACCTAAAATTACTAAAGTACCATTTCACTTGTCATTTTTGGATAGTAAATATCTAAATGGTCAGAGGTTATTTTAGTCATTTTATGTGGATGATAGACTATTTTCGAGAAAAACGTAAACTTATTGGACTAAAAAATGAAAAATAAAGTACATGGATAATTTTTGTAAATTGGTGTAAACCACAAGGATCATTTATATAATTTACTCTTTCTTATACAACATTGTACTCTAGTTCCAAAATATAACTGTCGCCAATAGAGTGGTTATTCGTAGAATATACTTCGCATTAGGTTTTGAGTGGTTATACCTTAATAGGTTTTGTTTGTGATTCTCTTGGCAGAATCTTAGATTTTCTGAACTCTTCTCCCCTTGCTTTCCGTTTATCATACAATAGAACTAAAAGTAACACTTTCTAAAAATTAACATTTTGTACTCCATTTCCACGAATTTTCCAAAAACATGGAGTAATAATTCAAGTACTCCTGAAATACTCCGAAAGCTACCAAATCTATCACCAAGAAACCCCAACAAACATAATCAAATTCATAATAATCCCAGCATTGACAATCATATCGTATTGAAAGAGAAGATCAATTGCAGTGATTTAAAAAATGAGCTCTGCGAAAAGTAAGAAACTAAAATGGGGCCGATAACGGAGACAACTTAATTGCCCAGAGTACACGACCAGTTCAATCAAATGTATCTTCTTTTTCATCACATCGATTCAGGGTTTCTTTTCTTTCAAGATGACCCACCCAACGAACATGCGGCCCGATTGTTTTTGAGCAAGCATAAAAAAAATAAAGATTGTTTTTGTGAAAATCATGTGAAGATGATTGTGGTCGGTTAACATCAGTATCTTAAAAATATTACACTAATTTAAGCCAGAGTGCCAGACTTGACTAATCTAAAATCCCAACAATATTGTACTGATACGACATCATAAATTCATAATGGGAAAACTAAACTTGTAATTAAGATTTGAATTTATATTTTTATTTTTTTATAAAAAAGAAAAGGAAAAAAAAAAAAAAAGAGAAGATTTGATGATGATTACCTGCATCTGCATATACTGTCCATGAAACTTGCCTTCAAATTGCATTTTATTAAGTTGAGATCTCCTCAAACTAATGCATCAAAGATCAAACATTGAAATTGGATCGTAAAAACAGGGAAAAGATTAAGGATGTAGAGACGGTAAAAGATTGAAAATTAATATGGATCGAGCTGAGAGTCAGTTTTGTGAACCTTGAATTGAATGCATAATACGTAATAAGGATGAAGAGATTTAACAAAAGAATAACACTTAGGGTCTCACTTATTGTCTAGTCTTGCATTATCAAGGATATCAAATATTCATTAACGCTTTATAATGATTTAATCCATCCATTCTGTGTCACAAAACTACTATCTTAATTACCATTCTCATATATACCTAATATATTGTACAGCTTCTTGTGGGTCAAGAGGACCCACAAATGCCCATTGATTGCTTCATTCACGATCACCGTTCTTATATCAAATTCCAGTTATTCTACATGATCAAGTAAGCCTGAATATTATAATTGTCATATTTCATCATTCAATTTCGAGGACATGTGATGTTTTATCTAACCTCACATGAAAACCAAGTTAATGTATACATCAAAAGAATGTTATAGTTACCATCTAAATGTGATCCCCTTTATCTCATGTTCAAAAAGGTTTGTAGCATCCTATAACTATCTGGGTGCAATTACCATTACTCAAATTGTTTGCATGATGAATATAAGAGCTTGTTATAATGAATTTCAAACCTATTATCGCATTTGAATGCACCAGAAGCCAACATCCACCAAACTAAGCCGTTAAACTGGTTGACAAGATTGAGGCCATATTCTACAAGTATCATCACCCTTCAAACACTAACCCCTTCTTGAAGAGGTCTGCATATAAGATGGTAAGAAATTAACCACCATCCCCGAGACTTCATAGATATCCAACCAACTTCACTTCTGACATTGCATCACTGACAACTTGGGTATGTCACTTGAATAATACCTGCTACTTATCATACTCTTAAACAAATCCAATAAAAACAGTATAGATAATTATATAGAGATAACCCCAAAGCTGGAAGAAAACAGCAATTACGATAAAAAGGGATTCATGCCTACAAAGCAACAAATTGGAGCAAGATAATCTCCTTTACACGCCAAGGTTAAAACAAAGGTGCAAACATCCTGCATAAGCACAAAGAACATCTTACATTTTCGTGAACGTTCGGTAATATGTTCATTTATTGAGTAAATTCTATAAATGGTCCTTATGGTTCACATACCGATTTACGAAAATCATCCGTATACTTTATTTTTCACTTTTTAGTCCAATAAGTTTACGTTTTTCTCGAAAATAGTCCCTCATCCACCTAAAATGACTAAAATATCCTTTGTCCATTCAGATCCTTACTATCCGAAAATGACTAGAAAAAGGGTACGTTAGTAATTTTAGGTGGAGGAGCGACCATTCTCAAGGAAAACATAAACTTATTGCACTACAAAAGTGAAAAATAAAAGTATAGGAAAGATTTTCGTAAATCGATGTGAATCACATGGACCATTTATAGAATTTACTCCAAAAATTAATAGATATTTGTATATCTTATTTTAATCTCATCAAAATTCTAAATATAATAGTATTAAATATTTTGATATTTTTATTCTAAATATAATAGTATTAAATACCTAGATGTCTTATAAAACTTGTTAATATGTTAGAATTAAGTATCATGTTGTGATCGTTTTGTAATGTTGAATATTATATATACATATATATATATATATATATATATATATATATATATATATATATATATATATATATATATATATTGGGAGGTTCAAATGAGAACTACATAAAATTGAGAACTTGTGAGAACTACTAGATAATGTATTTATTCACATGTGATTCGCTCCATTCGTATGTGAACATTGATATATAATAGATTTAGAAAGAAAAAATGCTAAAAACTCTAAAAATCACGTCGTAAAACACATTTGAACCGATTTGTTCACATGATCGTTCACATGTGAATACATATTTCTATTTTTGTGTTTTTTGATATAATTTTAGGATTTTTTTGACTTTTTTAAATATCAATAAAACGTACATCAATGTTCACACATGAATAAAGTTGATCACACGTGAACAAATACGTAAACTAGTAGTTCTCACAAGTTTTCAACTTTTTAATTGGTTTTCATTTGAACCTTCCCATATATATATATACATATATATATATATACATATATACATATATATATATATACATATATAGATACATATATATATACATATATAGATACATATATATATATATATAAGATACACATTGTGTGTGTTCGTTTGTGTTCCTTGGAGTTTGTTTAACGTATTAATGAACAAAGGCATTAAATTATGTATTCGTTTGTTGGCGTTCGTGAACAAAAAATTTTGTTCAGTGAACGAGCATGAATAACAAAATCCGTTCGCTTATCCATTTGTGTTCGTTTCTTCGATAAAACCTTAATGAATGAACATAAACAGGCTTCGTTCGTGTACGTTCGGTTCGTTTACAGGCCTGGCAGCACCTTTATGAGGGGCATGGAGAGCGAGTTTTTAACCAACCATAAAGTGACACCTGTCACCCGCGGTCCTCCCCTTTCCTGCCACTAGGAACTATTTTGAAATTTTAAAAAAGTTGTGGACATGCCCGAGAAATTGCTCAAAAAATTTCAAAAAGAATATCCATTGAAAAAACCTGATAATACGCAAGATTCCGTACAAAAAAATAAAATGTAGTGAAACAAATAAAATGCAGTGAAAAAACATAAAATCCAGTACACAAGTATTAATTATTTTTTATTTCAAATATAAACCCAAGTTTCGCAATTACATAAAAATGCTAAAAAATGTAAAATGCAGTGGATTTTTTCAGATCGAAAAAGTATATCTGAAAACTAGATGAAGCGTAAAATGCAGTAGAAGAAACGTAAAATGCAGTTGATTTTTTTAGATTAAAACGTAGATCTAAAAAAGTAGATAAAACGTAAAATGCAGTAGAAGGAACATAAAATGCAGTGATTTTTTCCAGATCTACTTTTTCAGATCTAGATCTGAAAAAGTAGACTTACAATGTAGTAACTTAAACATAAAATGCAGTGATTTTTTTCAGATCTACTTTTTCATATCTAGATCTGAAAAGGTAGACTTAAAATGTAGTAACTTAAACATAAAATGCAATGATTTTTTCCAGATCTACTTTTTCATATCTAGATCTGAAAAGGTAGACTTATAATGTAGTAACTTAAACATAAAATGCAGTGATTTTTCTAGATCTACTTTTTTAGATCTAGATCTGCATTTTCAGATCAAGATGGTGAAGGTGGTGGTAGACGGTGACGGTGAAGGTGGTGGTGGCTCTGAAGGTAGGGGGTAGCGTTGAAGGTGAACGGTGAAAGTGGTGGTGGTGGCGGTGACGGAGGAGCGGTGGTGGTGACGGAGGAGCGGCGGTGGTGGTGGTGACGGAGAAACAACGGTGGAGCAGATGGCCGAGACGGTGGTGGTGGTGGTGACGGTTGTATGAATCTGGTGGTGGTGACGGTTGTGGATGTTAGTGTAGGGTGTGTGTTTTAGAGTGTGTATTTTTTGGAAAGAGAGAAGTAGTGTGTGTTTGTGAAGGAGATAGAAACCATCTATCCAACATTTTCACCCTTTAGCTCAAGAAAATGTAAAATTGTAATTCAATCCCTCACCCCGAAAATAATTGCACATGGATCCTTGAGTGAGGTGGCTTGATCTTGGCCGTTCGTAGATGAATGAACGGTTGGGATGGGGTTGCTCCTCCTGTCCTTCATATGGACCCTTTTGATCCCCAACCAAAATTAAATTTAAAAGAAACCAAAAGTCAAAGAAGTGTTTATATGAGCTACAAGTTCTCAGTTAGAAAATAAGAAAGAAAGAAATGCAAACATCATACAAAAAAAATCCATAGGCAACATTAGTCATCGTGTGTACGCATTAACCATAATAGGTTGAAGTAATTGCTTTTTATAGGGAAATAAATTTAAAAATCATATTGTCAAAATTCATTGGTCATGCAGTAAACTTGTTAATAAAACCTCCTAAACCATCTTTCGTTCTTTTATAAGGGATCAAGTAGAGCAAATAAGAAAGGTAGCTATAGAATCATGTCAAATAAGTGGAATGGGTCAAAGTTGTCCACAAGCCATCTTTATGTACAGAACCTCCTAAATCATTTATTAGATAAATTATAATTTAAAATTGGAATAATACATGGCTGAAGTTTCTAACACCAATTTGTTGAAAGAGGTATAAAAAGATCCAAACACTACAGTTGGCGAGCCATAAAAATAGATAAAAGTGAAAGAATATGGTAGTAGTTACAGGTTATAATCACAACATATATGAAAATAAAGTAACCTTGTTATGCTTCTTTGAGTATTCAGCTTCAATAGATCCGTATATCTTTTCTGTAACATAGATCAAACCATAATGATTAGTGTCAACAATTTTTGGTGGTCACAGATCAGCCTGGTGACCCTTTCTTACCCGCTCAAAAAAACACCCATTTTTACTCGTTACCTCAAAGTCACCCGGACTTCGACCACCGCCAACAATGAACCAATGAGCGAACCCCCGCAACAATCGTTAATAAAAGCCTCAGCTCTTTCACATCGGTTTAATGTTTTCACAGTATTAGCTTCACCGCCCATTCCATTCATTGATTAGTTAATCTCTTGTAATAAGACCTGGATTGAGAGCACATATAACTTAACAGATGTTGTGATTATAGCCCGTTTTGACATGTGCTTAGAAATGTCAGGTAACATCAATAAACATCGTATTCAAGCCACCCGTTTTACCGGAAGCAGTTCCCACCCTGCATAAAGTGCTTAACATCAATAAACACGTTGACAAACTACTATGAATATCAAAAACACATCCTCACTGGCTTCAACATCCTTCAAGGGTTCAACACAAAAAGGTTGTGATGGATTTCAAGTTACATCACTAAATCCCTCAAAAAAATTTAATAATTATAATAATTAGAGACAAAGAATTTCTTAATACAAACATAATATTGATACAACGAAAGGAAAGAAATTTCCATGACTTAGGCAGTACATCAAATATCTGGGGGGCATAAAATTTCTACTTTCAGTTCGCGATTAACCATGTTTAACTCGAATCATAAAATGGAGAATAAGTATTGAATTGAGGTATAACCTTAGAAGGACAAGAGAGAAGATATCTGCATAGCGATAGAGGAATTGTTTGTTAATAATTTTAATTCAATTTGATGAAAAAAGAGGTTGTGGGTGGGATGAACAGTTTTGGGAGGGTGATTTGTGGGGGGTTAATATGAGCGGCTATCAATCAAATGCAATCGAATGCAGGGAATGGAAGGCAGTTTGCATGAGAGGTATGGAACTGCTCCATGTAACCGTTGTAGCGTAACCGGGACTTTAGAAACCGGTTATTACCACATTGGGCTTTAGAAACCGATTATTAGCCTATGAACCTGAGATAGTGACACATAATTAAAAGTAATAACCTGACCAATTAAAACATGACACATCAATTTGATAGCGTTTGAAACTATAGCGTTGAAACTATAGCTTTTATTTATATTTTTTCATTCTTAAACCTACAAATCAATCAGCTTCTATAATTTATTATTCTTATTTCCCATTTCAAGCCGACCAAACAAACTTAGAGTTTGTAGAGATTATATGGTTTCAAAAATAAAAGAGGGAGCGATGGTAGGGGTGTTCAATATTTGGTTTGAAACCGTTTAAACTACAAACTGAACTGAATTAAAACCGAAAAATTTCGAACCGAATTTGAATTCGGTTTTCGGTTCGGTCTACACATCTGAATACGATTTTCGGTTCGGTTTTCGGTTTTAAAATTTTGAATTCGGTTAAACGAAACTGAATTCAAAACCAAACTCAAAACCGAATTAAAATTATAATATATTAAATTATTAATATATGTAGTAAATATGTGATATTTAAATTTCTTAAACAAGTCTATTCCCATTGCAACCCTAAATTAACATCACATCTTTCACTTTTCACACTAGTGAAACTCAAACACACTAACAACTACAAAGCGAAATTGATTTTTTATGATTATTTGGTTAAATTATGATTTTTTTTTTCAATTTTAACCGAAACCGAACCGAATTCGAATTCGATTTGCGGTTCGGTTTCAGTTTGGTTTACAACTTTGAATTCAATTTTCGGTTCGATTTTCGATTTTGCTCTCAAGAATTTCAAAACCGAGCAACCAGAACCGAAGAAACCGTAAACCGAACCGATGAACACCCTAAGCGATGGTCGGTTTCCATTTAATTATATAAGGTAAATAACAATAACAATAAATTAATAATGATAAATACCTAATACACCTCGTGACTAATAAAAATTCTATTTTATTATATTTGATTCAAATATATATATATATATATATATATATATATATATATATATATATATATATATATATATCGATTCTAAGGAGAAGGAAATTTAGGGTGATAAGAGGAAAAAACAATCTGATTCAGTATTTTAGTACTATGATTCAAATTTTTATTACCTATAACTTTAGAATCATAGAAACAAAAGACTAAATCTTATTAATAAAATATTGAACCAAAGCAGAAATATAGTAATAAAAATTTGAATCATAGTTATAAAATACTGAATAATATTGTGTCACACCCCCGAATTTGTACAGCGGAAGCGGTTCGGGTCGGGGCGTGACTAATCAAGTAATCACAACACAAGGTAAAAGCGAACGACTCTATATGAGACGTTTATAAAATAGTACAAAAGTAGTTACATTGAAATACTTTAAAAGTTTACATTAGCCTCGAGTTCGCGAAATAATATCCTGAAGATTCTAGTACATAACAAAATATTTCAAAAATAATATATGAACATCTTCATATACGTATAATGCATGCGACTCGATGTTGGTGAGTACCTGAGAATACAAAGCTAAAAGGGTCAACTAAAAGGTTGGTGGATCTCACAGGTTTAACAGTAAAAACATAGTTATGAAACAAAGATTTATCCGTGATTTGCAATCAAGCAAATAAAGTAAACAAATTAATGTTTCCGAAATTGCCATGAGCCCACGGTTCGAAGCCTAACCCGTTTTGTGCCTCCCGGAGGTGTCTAATCCGAAACACCTTTATGACAAATACTAGAGTGCCCGTTTTTATCTTGGTTATAGCTAGTAACCCGGACGGGGGCGTCACTCCCATAATAGATCTATTCTCTAGCACTCGCGCCTTCGCAGTTAACGAACCATGTGTGTTGAGGACTTTTAATGGATTAAAAACAACTCATACAATCTTGTAAAAATAATCGAGTACTTGTGTTCATGAAAAACAGTTAAGCATTTGTATCTCACCCCAAAGTATATAAAACAGTAAAAGTAAAAGTGGGGCTGTAAGACTCACCTGGGGTTTTAGCAAGCAAATATAGCAATTAGCAAGCATATAACAAATAGGGGGTGTCTGTGTCCCGTAACGCAACCTTCTAGTGCCCAAAACGCATAAGGTTGTGTGTAAGTGGGGTGTCAATGTCCACTTATATATTATACGTGTAAGTGGGGTGTCAATGTCCACTTATCTCATTCGTGTAGGTGGAGGGTTAATGTCCACCTATGCTAATTCACTCAACTAGAAATGTCCAATTGTCCGGTTATCATTTGAGTTTAGAAAATATGTACGACCTGTTGGTGATATTTTTGTGAAAACACAGATTTGACAAATTATGTTACGCATTTTTCTACTTTCCAGTTATGGGTAATTGATCAGTGTGGCAAGGGGGCGAATCCCATGAATGACGGGGGTCCGGGGGCAGCGCCCCTGGTAGCGGGGTCCAAGGGGCAAAGCCCCTGGCTGGGGTCGAGCTAACAGGTCAGCTTGGAAATTTTTTATTTATGCTTATATTGCTTTAATAAAAACGTATAGATTCTGTGTTTTTAGCGACACTGGGTTAGTGTCGCTATATGCGACACTAAGGTATTATGCGACATTAAGGCTTGTGTCGCTAATGTGACGATTCGGGTGTTATGGCGGCACAAAGGCTTGTGTCGCTAATGTGACGATTAGGGTGTTATGGCGACACAAAGGCTTGTGTCGCTAATGTGACGATTCGGGTGTTATGGCGACACAAAGGCTTGTGTCGCTAATGTGACGATTCGGGTGTTATGGCGACACAAAGGCTTATGTCGCTAATGTGACGATTCGGGTGTTATGGCGACACAAAGGCTTGTGTCGCAGACTACTGGGCTTCTGCGATACAGAGGCCTCTAACTGGTCAGTTTTGTAAATTTTATTTCGTGTTCCAAATGTTCAAATAAAAATTCAAGAAAAATCTATGTTGTTCCTTAGTATGTTAGCTCCTTAAAATATTTTTTTTAGAATTTTTAGGTATTCCTAAGTATTTTTTTTAAATTCCGTTTGTTCCCTGAGGTCAGAAGGTGACCAATCCGGACACATGCAATAAGATCGGATTTCTGGGCAAAATCTACACATTTTTCGAAAAAGTTATATAAACGACATTTGTACCTAACAAAATTTGTGAACTTTTGGAGGTGGTTTCATTTCTTTTGGAGGTGTATATCTCGAGTTATGATTAAAACAAGAAAGGTGAATTTTCTGAGTTTTTAGACAGCCCATATACATGTTTTTGAAAAAATCATTTTGGGTATCAAGCGAACTCCAAAAACTATGAAACCACTTGGAAATGAAAGCTAACTTCTTGAACTTAAGTTTTCTCTTTTGAATCGTCCATTTTGGTCAAGTTTTGGGGGAGAAACGTCTCTTTGAAGTTGGACTATTTTTCTGCCCAGGAATGCATGTGATGTTCTTGAGCATTTTAAGCCATGAAAAACATTTTTATGTTATATTTTGGACATTTCTTTGTTATGTGAACCTTGAAACATGTTATTAGAGTAATTTAGATGTAGAATAAGTTTTCTTACAATGATAATAGAAAGGAGAAGGAAAGAAATGTTGTGAAGCTTGAATTCCTTGAAAATCTTGAAGGTTTTAAGTGGCGATTGCACGGCGATTTATGGTGGTCAACGGCGGATTGTGGTGGTCAATGGTGGTTGTAGGGTGGTGTGGTGACTAATTTTGGCCAGATTTCTAGTGAGAGAGTGTAGAGAGAGAATTGAGAGAAGAGAGGGAGGGAGTGTGTGAAAATGTTGTGTGTAAATGAGGAAAAGGAAGGGAAATGAGGAATAAGTAGGGTGGGCCTTTGGGCCGATTTTTGGGCCTCTTGGGCCGACCTTGGGCTCAGTTGGGGCGGCCCAATTGGAGCCTTGGGCTTGCACATTTGTTTTCTCAAACCCGAGTTACATTATTCGATCGGTAAAACGTTATTCGCGCGCGTAAACATTAGATCTTTAACGTTAAAATTTTGTGTTTTATTTTTGATACAAAATCACTATTTTAATTTGACCAATATATTTAAAAATACATTATTGAACCTTCTTAAAATATTTGTCGGTTTCGTTCGGGTGTCGGGCGCGATTCGCGCGTTTTCGTTGCGTTTATTACGTTTTAAACAAAACGTCTAGGTTTTTTTTCCGTATATTATTATTTAATAACAATAATATAGGGTAAATAATTACTATTTAATTTATAAAATAGGTTTACATTATTTATGAAAAGTTATCACCAACGCCGTATAGATTGTCGGACTCAGTCCGTTCGTTTCGCGTAATTGCAAATAATTACGTATGTGTATATACACATATATACAAGTAGTTACAAGTACTTAGCCTAATATATATCTAAATACATGTAATTACACTATTGTTAGGCTAAAATAATTGTCCTAATTTGTCGAGTGTCACATATTGCTTCTCCATCTTCTCTCTCTAATTTTCCTTCTTTTTTAATCCTCCCTATATATATATATATATATATATATATATATATATATATATATATATATATATATATATAATCAGCTATCAATAAAAAAAAATTAAAATTAAAACTGTTAACATATGATTATAGAAGTGATCGCATAAGAACATTCTCAAAAATAGAAACGATTGAACATTTTTTTATTTAATTACATGGTGAGGTTCAGCCCCTTTATTAGGGGCAGAAAAAGCAAATTTTTGGCCAATCAAAAAGTGACATGTGTCGCCCTCGGTCCCCCTTCCTGACATTAGGTGCTCTTTTGCAATTTCGAAGAAATTGAGAACCTGCTCTAAAAATTGCTCGAAAAGTTCCTAAAAAAAAATTATAAACAGAAAACCTGGTAATATGCCAAAAAAATGCAGTGCAAAAAATAAAGGGTAAATACATTTTGTCGGCATCCTACACTCATACTTTGTGTTATGGTCGGCATCATACCCATAAAACTAAAATGCTGTAACAAAGATACAAAATGTAGTAAATAATTACTAGTGATCTTCTTATTTCAAATATAAAATTAAGCTTTACAAACACATAAAAAATCCTAAAAAATATAAAATGCAATAACAATATATAAAATGCAATAACAATATACAAAATGCAGTAAAAAGTACTAGCATAATTCATATGAGTGCAATTAAAATATAGTAGTGTAAAATGAAGTAAAAGAATCGTAAAATGCAGTAGAAGAATCGTAAAATGCAGTAGAAGAATCGTAAAATGTGTGTGTGTGTGTGTGTTTTTTGTGAAAAGAGAAATGAGGAATGCATATGACCAAAAAAGGGTACCCAAATTTTACCCCTCTCATCTCATTTAATACAAATTGTATTTAGGTCCCTCCATCCAAAAGTGTTAACAAAACATACCCCCCGAGTGACATGGAATTATATGGACCATTGGATCATAAAATGAATAGTGGAAATGGAACTGCCCACCTACTTCTCAAAACTCCTTTACCCCTTTGATCTAAAAACTTTTAAGCATTATCTACAACATACACCCTACATGTGTTAAGACAAAATAAATTATTTCAAATTTCTTAATTAAATCCCTTGATTACCATTAATATTTTTTTAAAGACTTAAATAATAATGTAATATAATGTAATTAGCTATTGGGAACGGATAAGAGGAACAAAGGGCAAAGGAGAGGACTATTTTGCAATTTTAACAAAGTTAAGGACCTGCCCGAAAATTTTCCATAAATTTGTTCAATCAAAAAACTTTTTTAATATGCAAGATTAAGTAAAAAAAGATAAAAAACGTAAGATGCAGTAACAAATATACATGATGCAGTAAACATTTTCTTCAGTCATGACGACGGTGACGGTGGAGTTGCGGTGGCGGCGGCGGCGGCGCAATGAGAGTGGTGGCGGTGGTGAATGGTGAAGGAGGTGGTGGATGGTGGTGGTGGTGGTTTGTTAGTTTGTGAGTGTTTGTATGTGTTTTGTGAAGAGAGAGAGATTGAGAGAGTTTTAGAGAGTACGTGTATGTGTGTGTATTTGTAAAGAGAGAAGGAGAGGGTGACCAAAAATCTACCCCTTGTCTTATTTAATATAAATTTCAGCTTAGTCCCTCCGTCCAAAAAGAATTGCAAATTAAACCCCGTGACATGGCATGATATGGACCATTGATGAATGAAAGGATGATCCGGATTTTTTTTGCCCTCCTTCCCCTCTCTAAGGGTCATGCCCCTTTGATCTCAAATCATAGCTATTAGCTATTAAGAGCTCACAACTTAAGACTAAAATAATCAAAAAAAAAAAAAAAAAAATTTACTCTACCCACGTAAGACAGGTTGTTACCTACATATAGTAGCACATTTAAAAAAAAAAAAAGTAATAACCAATTGAGTACCAGGAAAAATGATATTTGCACTTCGAACGACAAAAAGAAAAAGAATGTCTTTTTTGCGTATAGGGACCACAAGTACATACATTAATACAGTATTTTCTTAAGTTTATCGACTGTGCTAAGCTAGTTTCTGAGTACAACACTACAACTATACAGCACCATATAACTTACACACAATAAGCATAGCACTTAGACCTCATGAATCAGTGAAACTGAAATGTAACATAAGAATACCGACTACAAGAGTATCATCCTGAGACCAAAAAGTCTTGAGTCAACTCAAACTCAGTAGCACATTTGAGCATGTTCAAGTTTGTTAAGTTGACTACCAATATACATCCTGCCACAAAAACAAAGACCACGTAATTATCATTAGAAATTTGTAGGGTATGTTTATGGATCAGATTAAAGACCATCAGATGACTAACCTCTGCTAATCTTAAGCAGTTTATTTTGCCATCAACCCCCATTTCTGCAATCATACCATCATTCTCAATCTCTGCATTAGTGAATGTGAGGGCCTTTTGTAACTTTTTTGGTGAGAAAACTTCAACCTCTATCATATACGATGCAGTCACAGGCCGATGGTCTGACAGCCTAAGTTCAGCCCTTCTGTAGCTCAGCTGCCTTATTCCTTTCCCAAACGAAAGTATGCGGTCACACCTGTTTCAAAAACATCAAACTGATTATATTCATTATGGAGATAAGAATACAGATTCAAGAGCTGATGTACAGGGTAAGAATAATGCAGATTACCATGCAGGAGTCCGCCTTCCAACTTTAGGATCCTCACCGTAGTATTTTCCTGAATTTTGCTCATATTTGTAAGTTGGAGCAAAATCTAACACACCTTCTGACCATCCATCAAACGCACGCCCTTTTCTTAGCTCCCTAACAAGCTGCAGATCAACATGTCAATCAACTCATACTTGCTTAATCAGATTGTAAATCACTAGTTTGCATAGATTCAACACAGGTTGAACATTAAGAAAGCATAACAAATGTAGTAAATTGAAAGTAACCCTTGACCACAATAAGTATTTTATGATTCCAAATACAAAAATAAATAACCAGTAATACCTGATCACACTCTAACAGCCTGGACCAATCATTTTTGGATATCAAGTCGCGTGTCTTCTCATATGACAAATTGAGACGGTAATTTAGATCACCCAACCAGATGATACGACTGGAAACAAACAAAAGCTATTTCTGAGATTCACTTCAAACAACATAAAAGCATAATTCTGAGGTCAACCAGCTATAAGAACAGCTACAAGCAGATAGAATAGTCCTAATCCCGTACTTACTCATGGTTCTCTATCTTCTTTGAGTTTGTAAGCGAGTTAAAACGTGTTCTTTTATATATTTCATGAACATCGGCGTTTCTTTTAACTACATCGGTGTCCCTTTCACCAGAAGTTAGGTGACTGCAGATGAAACAGAAGAGCGTCTGATATATTGACATGCTTACTGCAATCGACCCCTGAAAGAAGAAAAATTGTCCAATTTATATATAACTAAAAACATATATGATATAAGTGACAAAGTTTTCCTAGAGAAACAGACCTTGTTACCTATGTACCCCATTACACCAACACCAACAGCTGACACATGTACGTTTTGGATATGCTTCCTTAGGCGTCTACGCACCCATATGGTTATAAAAATGCCAACCATTTGCTTGCTTACTATTCTAACATACGGGGGTCTTCTTTTACGGTACATTGTGGAATCAAGATCCATCTCTGCAAGAAAAGCTTCCTCTGGCATCACTCGATTGTCAACATTTATATATGACTTGAAAGAAGCATAGGTTCTGAAAGATTTAGAAGCTTTGAACGATTTCACAGTTTTCAAGGGGTTCGGTCTCTCTGCTACGCACTGAGCCAGCAGATCCAATGGTGGCTCGGGCCAGCACAATCCGATTCTTTCGGTCCCACTAAGTATTCTGCTTAACTTTTTAGTATTGGCCACAGCTGATTGTGATTCTGATTCTGATTCTTTTAAAGTTGAATCTTGAATGGAAAAGCAATTTACCCTGTCCAGTGTCCTTTGAGAAGAGAATCGTCTTTGTGAATTCCCTTCAGCTGTCATAATACTCACTTGTGTATTTTCATTCCCATTTGGTCCGGTTAATGCTGCTGGACCATCCATAAGGTCATCGAAGTTCGATTCCTCATTGAATGGGTGGACTTCCTCCTCACCCTCACTATCACTTTCTAACATTATTTCATCTTCTATATCCGGAGCATCATCAGATGGAATAAACCTTGATGGAGAAGAAGGGTTACTGTAGCATTTAAATTTAGTGCTTTCAGGCCGAGCTTTGTTAAGGGTCCCACGAATGACGTTTTCCCATACTGGGACTGGACGGTTATCTTCAGCGCCAAAAATATTGCCAGCATTTAAAGGTATCATCTCCTGAAAACTGTATGGGAATTGAACTGTTATGCTTAACTTCTGCATAGACACGATTGATCATATGATTCTATCAAGAGTGTAAAAACTTACCCAATGACATATATGTCAGCAGGATTGTCAACATCAAGCCAGTCTTCAATATCTAAGTCTTCGGGGGGGGTTTTCCCCCCAACATTCCAGGTATTAACAGACACTCTAGCAATACAATGAAAAAATAAATAACATAAGTACTACGCTATAGGTCAGATCCGAATGGTAGCCAAATAGTGAAAAAATAATGTTTGTGAGGGAAGGTAAGCACACTTGAGTTCTTTTGCATCAATGTACTGTGCTCTACACGTCTCTGACTTTCGGCGTCTTGACCTGGGAAAAGCTCCTGAAGACAAGAATAGGAAAGGCACAAATCACAGAAAACATCAACTTATGAAAAATAAGCCTGAATTCTTTTCCATGTCCCAACACAATCTTCCAAACAATCTGGATGTTTAAATTTGAATTGCCCGTAAGTTGTAAAAATTATAAATGTTCCAAGATAAAGGAAGCACAAATTGTTTGATTCTCATGTAACATAGTCATGAAGTTGTGCATGACTGAGATCCTAATTCAGAGAGCCCAAAGCCTCATGGAAGAGAATCCCCATCTTCAAGGTCTGCTCTTTACAAAATCCTTTGAACATTTCTTGTAATGAAAAATGAAAATGAAAATGCATGTTCAAGACCATATTATGAAAAAGTAAACTAGTACCCAATAAATTTCCTTTTTCGGGTTCCGTCTATTTAATGACCCTATATTAAAATCATGAACAAATTTCTTCATGATCAACTTTAAGTCCTTATTTGAGTATGCATAAAAATTTTAATCAATGTGTTAGGCCTACTTTAGTTGAACTCTTCAATGATTAAAAAAAGAAAACAGTGACAAGTTTCAGTATAAGCTTAGCTCAGGTCCAATCACAAAGAAAAGGGGCTGTTTTTCGTCAGAATAGAGTGAAATAGGGGCCATCACTCTAATACGAATCGAAAGAATAACAAGTAAATGACCTCTTAATTCGGGTTAGAACGTGGATAGACCAATAAATGGTGCGCTCAAATTATTTAGTCAACTTATATAGGCCTAAATTGGTAGCATTCATAAACAAACAAATTTGCACATTGCACGAGGTCTTTTAAATAACCAACTAATTAGAGCATCAATACATTAACATTAGAGGTAAGGGGAAGGCAACAAAAAACTTACAATAAACAATAGCAATTAAGCATCCAGTTTCTTAGACTTAGATGACAGTAATTGTAGGTTTAGTATAGTAATTAGAAGCATAACATAAAAGGACAAATTTAATCTTTTTACCATTAACATCAGTCTGGAAATCATCTCCTTGTTTATCCTTGGACCGCGATTCTTTTGGCCAGTCATAGGACTCTTCTGTGAAGACAAAATTAGATTAACACCACAAATTAGTTCCTGATAAATTATTAAGACTCGATAT
The DNA here is from genome assembly GCA_963930675.1 of Gnaphalium uliginosum. Classification (NCBI taxonomy): domain Eukaryota; kingdom Viridiplantae; phylum Streptophyta; class Magnoliopsida; order Asterales; family Asteraceae; genus Gnaphalium; species Gnaphalium uliginosum. The sequence continues at coordinate 40,082,891 of OZ005686.1, read as the reverse complement.
TCATTAACCAGAACATATAATCATATTCATATTATCTGCAAAAATAATTTTGATTAAGAGATTTACAAGTTGAATCAATATGAAGCGATATTAAACATACATACAATATATAGATATGGATATATATATATAGAGATATATAGAGATATAGCAAAAACATATTAACTGACAATTATTAATAGTAATTTAAAAAATGACCTTTTTGTTCGGCGTCGGATTCGTAAGCACTATCATTATCATCATCATCTTCTGGATCGGCGCTATATTCCGAATTTTTAGAAGTGCGATTCAGCCACTTCCGAATAACAATTCGAGGCCACAACAGCTGCTGTTGCTGCAATTCAATCAATTTTGTATCAGATTAATTAAATAAGCAGAAATATAAAAAATGTACGTACCTCATGACGTTGATTCCTTGAGCGATGCTGTTTTTGATTCATTATGATTTGAACTTGAAGGAAATCTATAAATTACTGGAAATAAAAGAAATAAGAGTTGAAATTAGGAAAAAAGAAAAAGAAACTATAGTTAGTTGAAGGAGGTGATGTATAAACAAACAACCTTTGTGAGTCGTTGCAAGTACAGCTATACCTGCCTGTTACTCCGAATATATTTAGTTTAATTAATTTATCTTCTCGACAAAAAAACAAAACTTCTTTAAAGCTATGTTTGGATTGAAGATCATGGAAGTCTAAATTTATTTATTTAAATTTAAATTTATTTATTATAGCAGAAGTACTCGTTTAACAGGAAGGAGGGAAGATACTTTTCTCGTATTTTTAGAAAGAAATTGTAAAAGTTAAAATACAGTAACGTTAAAATACAATAAAATATATAAATATAAACATGCAATATTTTTTGTAAATATAAAAAAAATGTCTTAAAATGCAGTAAAATGGATATTCTCCTCCTTTTTTTCAAATGAGATCATCCCCTTAGATCCTTCACCTTATTTTTTTCGTAAGTAGGTAAAATATATATATATATATATATATATATATATATATATAGTAAGGGTATAAAAAAGAAGAAAAATTATGGAGAGGAGAATGAGAAGCATTCTAGATCAAGCATTTCAAATCGGGGTAGAAGGGTAAGATTGAAATTTTGCTGAATAATTAATTAGTCATTTCGTAATTAATTCTTCTACCACATTCCTAAATTAATGGTCATTCCATTATTTTATGTTATTAAAAATTCGGAAAATAAAATTTTAATTGGAAACAACATTCATGATCAAAGAAAAAAAATAGAAGGCAACTTTCGTCGGAATTCCAATATACGGTTTTGTTTTAGGATTCATCATTTTTAATTTTTTTTTCTTTTGAATACATCATTATCAATTTTATATTGCAAGAATGTTGTTTTGCTTTCTCTGATTACATATACTCTTTAATTCAAAATCTTCATATATGATACAAATCCACATAATATCATACGAGCAAAGACAAGATTTTATAATGGATTAGCAGTTTTTTTTCCTCTTTTAATTACAAAAACAAAATTAATCATTACACACAAATATATTATAATTGATTCACTATTATATACTAATGAGGATTCATGAATTTTATAATAGTGATTCACACATTTAATGACATTGATTCATAAACTTGTAAGATCGATTCGGTAGTAACCACGATTAAGAAATTTTTAAACATTGATTCATAAAATGTATCCGATCGATTCATATATTATATAACGATAAAAACGATTTTTAAAAATTATGTAACAATATAACAGTTTAAGTTAAATACACTCATTATTAGTACATTGATTCAAAAGTTTTACTTCTCAGATCAATTTAGTGATGCCAAGAAAGAAAAAAAAATTAGATAATCAATTAACGTGATTTAGATATGAGGAAACCATTCAAAATAGATTTATGGTGGACTTCCTCAATTTTCATGTCAAAACCCACCAGCGTCAAACCCCAAAAACGATCAGGATATATATGCATTCCATTTATTTTATAACGGATCCTATTTTTTTGGAGAGAGTTTAGGGATAATGTGACGGTTTCACAAAACAAAATTAAATGTATGTAATTCGACAAATTTACCCTTCTAACATTCAATTAATTTTATTTATTTACAACTCATGTCATTCTATTTTGAACCATTGATCAAACAAATGTAAGGTTTAGATCTCTTTTGTCCCTTCTCTCATATAAATTTCTTCTTCCTACATTCTAATCATATATATATATATATATATATATATATATATATAGGAGTCGGTTCCAGGGAGAAAGAAATTTAGAGAGAGAAGAGGGGAAAGCAATCTGATTCAGTATTTTAATACTATGACTCATATTTTTATTATCTATAACTTTTGAATCATATAAACAAAAGACTAAATCTTATTAATAAAATATTGAACCAAAGCAATAAAATACAAAATTATAATAATAAAAATTTGAATCATAGTAATAAAATACTGAATCATATTGCTTCTCCCTCTTCTCTCCCTAAATTTTCTTCTTTTTTATCCTCCTTCTATATATATATATATATATATATATATATATATATATATATATATATGTGTGTGTGTGTGTGTGTGTGTGGTAGGGATCAAGAGGGAAACAATTTTTTGAGATAAATAGGGAAGTTAACAATTCATTCGCGATGAATGATAATCAAACGTAAAAAAATATATTTTTATCAAAAAATATTAATCAAAACCGATGTTATACCTACTAATATTCATAGATAAACTACTTTTTATAACTTATAATATCATATGATGAATATTAAGATAATTTTCTAACATTCATCATTAATGAATGTTAACCGAAGTGGATATTATCAGTTTATTTAAAAAATTATTTGTTAACATTCGTCTACGATGAATGATAATCAAAACGTATAAAAACATATTTTTACCAATAAATATTAATCAGGACCGCTGTTATAACTATTAATATTCACCGGTAAACTTTTTTTTTTTATAACCTATAATATCATATGGTGAATATTAAGGGAATTCGTTGACATTCATCATTGATGAATGTGTAGCTTCCTGCTTCCCCAGAAAATAGTGCTTCCTTCTGGATCTGAACCCTATATATATGATTATTTCCATTTGTAAATTTGTAAGGATGAACCCTCAAATGCATAATAAGGTACTAATATACATATATATATATACACATATATATATATATGTGTGTGTGTGTGTATATATATATGTGTGTGTATATATATAGTAGAGATCAAGAGGGAAGTAATTTTTTGAGGGAAGGAATGAAGCTAACCATTCATTCGCGATGAATGATAATCAAACGTAAGAAAACATACTTTTACCAAGAAATATTAATCAAAACCGATGTTATAACTACTATATGCATATATAAACCACTTTTTATAATTTATAATATCATATGATGGATATAAAAAGAATTTTCTAATATTTATTATTAATGAATGTTAACTGAAGTGGATATTATCATTTTATTTGAAAAATTATTCGTTAACAATCGTTAACGATGAATGATAATCAGAACGTATAAAACCATATTTTTACTAGTAAATATTAATCAAAACTGATGTTATAAATACTAATATTCATCAATAAACTTTTTTTATAACTTATAATATCATATGATGAATATTAAGTGAATTCGTTAACATTCATCATCGATAAATGTGTAGCTTCCATGTTCCCCAAAAAATAGTGTTTTCTTCTAAATCCGGTATATATATATATATATATATATATATATATATATATATATATATATATATATATTAAGATGTGTGACTCACACTAGGCTAAATTTGTTTCATCTTTTGGATTTTTTATTCTTTTCTTTTTATGTCTATTCATTACTATTCATAAAAGCATAGCGTATCTTCTTAGTCCTTATTTTTTAAAAAAATTTACTTCTATAAAGCCTTTACCAACCAGAGTATACCTCTATATATATATACTAAAGGAGTATAAAAGAAAGCTCTAGAATTTGTCACATAAGCATTAACGTCACGTGTCAATCTCTTAACTTCAGTTAACAAATTATTTAATTAATATTATATTATTATTTTATTATTTTATAATAATTAATAAATAATAAATATAAATACTACATATATTATTATAATATGGAAAGAGGAGTCACATACGAAAACAAAGTCCTATAAATTATTTAATTAATATTATTTTATAAATTATTTAATAAAATATGTACTACAATTATCATTTAATCATGTAATATGTAAAATAATTCTAATAAATTACCGTGCATTGCACGGGTCTTCCACCTAGTATATATATATATATATATATATATATATATATATATATATTATACTAATACTAATACTAATTGAGAAGCCTTTTTACTTATGTGATATGCTTCTTCTATTGACACCTAAATATGTTTTCTAAATGTCAAACTATATAGGTGTTCGTAGTTTTTTACATTATTTCCCATTTACCAAGTTAAGATGTCGATAGGAAAACATAGTAGATCATCAGTTTTACTTTATATTTAAAATCAAATGTATATAGTGTCGACATATGTTATTATACTCAATATATTTTTTTAACTTTAAATTGTTATATTAAAAATTGATAATTTTAAAGGGTTTTATTTATAAAATTAGGTGAAATTAAGGGACTCAATTGAATATTTGAAAATTTATACACACGGGTTATGCAAGGTAAAATAGTTATTCTTATAAAACTTAGTCTTATCTTTTTTAAGATGTACAATTTATATATTTTTGATTTATTATGATCACGAAAAAAAAGTAAAAATATCTAAACCAAATAATTTTGTTACTTGTATAAGAATTCTAACCCCTACATGATATATGAGTGGTTTGTTTAAACTTCAAAGATGAAGTCTCCTATTATTTATTTACTAATAGATTGAAAATATAATTTGAAGGAAAATAAGATTTTCAGTTGGTTAATTAAAAGCTATAAGACTTCTTTTTAATTAGTTAAGACTTTGTCGATAGTGTATACCTTTATGAATACGAATATGATGATTCTTGATATTTATGAAACTAACAATTTAGTGATATATCTGGGTTTTTTTTATAACAAAAAGTAAGAGATTCATATTTTTGTTTGGCTAACATGTTATTATTTTAATGTCGTATATGAAGTATGTCATAAAATAGAGTTAAAATCTTAACCGTAAGTTAGTGATCGAAAAATCAATGTATTTGGTGTTGTAAATAAATTGTAAAAGATATAGATAATAATAAAAAATAATATTTTTTAATTGGTTAATAAAACTCATATGTAAAAGGGTTGTAAACAAACCTACATGATTGCAAGTTTAATTCGCAAAAAAAATGATTGACTTTTATAGTAACTACTCTCTTCGTCTCACAAAAATTGTCCCACGACTTTTTGTTATAATTAAAATATATTGAATAAATGTCAATTTTACCCTTGTACTAAAAGTAAGTTTGACAGAATTTATTTAAGTAATAAATGATTGAGAGTAATAAATGTGAGTAAAATTAGGAGTTTAATGATTTTTATTAGTTATTTTTTGCAATTGAAGAATTATTTTGGGACAAATATAAATAGTAATGTAGACATTTATTTTAACACGGAGAAAGTATTAAATACAATAATTCATATTTCATTTATTTCGATAGTTCAATAATTTTATAAAAATAAAATAGAAAAATATTTCAAGTTATCTTTTATCTTAAGTGCAAGTAACTATAGCATGTTAGGATCACAAAACATGATATAGTAATATCAATTATGTCAAAGTCATTTAGATAATTCGATTACCTTTTGAAAAAATAATTCTTAAATTTGTGAAGTCTGTTTGTGTAATCCAACATTGTAATCAAACTAAAAATTAGTTAGAAAATTCACCGAAAATAAAATAGAATAAATAACTATGAAAGAAAAGAAAACTAAAAAAAATAAAAATAAAATAATAAAGTTTTGAGATATAAATGGAGATAAAAACTCAAATTCGTTAGCCTCATTTGAATTTTATCAAATTATTAGCAAATTAGTCATGATGTCATCATGTACTAAATTTTATCCAATTTGGTAAAATCAGATAATTTGGTTGGCTAATTGAAATTTTGATAACATCATCAAGGGATGAAAAGATAAAATACGCATGAGGATGAAAGATATACAATCTATATGAGCAATAAATATTGCTGTGTATTTTAGTTAGGGTGTGTTTAGTGTAAGAATCTTTAACACATAAATATGTAACAAAAAGTCCTAAATTTTTTTGCAAATGACCTGTAGTATTGTTATTTATATTCTATCATCAAATTTGAAATATTTTAGGGGTTATATTTTTTAATTAAGTGAAATTGAGGGACTAAATTGATTTATTAAAAATTAGATAATTGATGACATCATAAAGATGTTTCTTATATTATATTTAAGATCGTAAAATGTAAAGTTTCATCAATGGGTCAAAAGTCAACATATATATTTAGAAGCTCTATATATTTATGTGAATATATATTCTCTAACTAAATTATAACTCGTAAAATTTGTGAGCTCCTTTGTGATTTTTTCGTAAAATTTATACTTCTTTTATTGACAAATAGAATTTTTGACACGTGACAACATAATAACAAGTATTATATTTGGTAACTCTCAACAAATCACACTATTTGGTAAATGTCACCTAGTGATTCACACCTTAAGTAATTAAATCAATTAAAATCATATTTCTATTTATTTACAAATGAATCTTATTTCTATTTATTTCCTCTTCCAATTATTTTTGAAAATAAATTCATTATTTACTAATAACTTACTGGTTTACAAAATGAAATCATGGTCAATCGTATTAATTATACTAACCAAACTAACATTTAAATAATTTATGTTACATTATCTTCATAATTTTTAAATGAATAATTTCTTTCAAATATAAATTTTGTGCCAAAGAATACTATGAATTGTTATAAATACTTGTATTTCATTATTCCACCATATTCGTCTGCACATCTAACGGTTTGACGATAACCAACATGTCTAACAATTAAATGGTACCACACTTATTTTCTCTTTTATTAATTTATTTCTCTTCATTTCTTTTTAGGTAAGTGAAACAATAATTGAGACAAAAAGGTGAAAGAAAATCATAAAAAAAAGTACTACACATAGTACACTTTGCTTTTTGTAATTTTAGGCACATTCTCTTGTAAAAATACCAAATTCCACTAATTTCAGGCACATTCTACTATTTTTAGCCGTCTAAAAAACGGGTTTAACCTTAATAAACTATAAAGGATAAAGACAGGTCTATAAGGAAAACATAAAACAATATTGACATTTTTATAAATTTTAACCGGTAAAAAAAGAACAAAATAAATATTATGTCTCTGCCTTGTATAAAGGTGCGATTAAATAACATAATAATATAAACATAGTGGGAGGTTCAAATGAGAACCAATTAAAAGTAGAGAACTTGTGAGAACTACTAGATTACGTGTTTGTTCACATGTAAGTAACTTCAATTATATGTGAACATTGATTTATGTTAGATTGAGAAAGAAAAAAAATCAAAATTTTTTTTCCTAAAATTACATCTTAAAACACATTTTAACCGATTTGTTCACGTTATCGTTCAAATGTGAACATATATTTGTTTTTTGTGTTTTTTGATATAATTTTAGGATTTTTTTTTTACTTTTTTCTTTATCAATTAAACGTATATTCACATATGAATGAAGTTAATCACATGTGAACAAATACATAAACTAGTAATTCTCACTAGTTTTCAACTTTTAGTTGGTTCTCATTTTAACCGTTCACTATAAACATATAAGTGTATATGTTAGCTAATTGTAGTCAGCGAGCTATGAACTTGTATATACTGTGATGTGATATAAGCATATCGCTTAAATATATTTATATAATTCTGATTTGCAAGCAAAATAGTATTTTAAGGAAATGAACGTGTCAATCACAAACCATATTAGTGTTGAATAAAACTTAATAAACATCAATATATGTGTGCATTTGAAATTAATATATATATATATATATATATATATATATATATATATATATGAATGGTACTTACATTAAAATTAAAAACGTACAGTTTTAATTTATACATATTTAAATTATCTTATTGATAAGGGGAGCATATTTTTAAAATGATTAATTCCCATTAAATAAAACAACCGGATAGGTGATGATGTGTTGAAAAAAAATAGGAATGGTGGTTGGTCCACCATATCAGGGTGATTGAGCATGTGCGGTCGGCCATTGACTTTGACTATAGCTTACATCAAAAGGTTATCTTTGACCATAAATACGAATTAGCCGTAATCAAAAGGTTATGTTTAAAAGGTAAAGGTGGCAGTTTCGTAATATTGAGTAGATGATCAACAAGGTCCACGGGCACCTTCCTCACGTTCCTCTGTTTTCTATTTTTCATTTATTTATCTTCTTAAAATAAATAATATCTTAAATAAATATAGAGTAAAGTTCATTATAGTACCAATGATAATCATCCATGTGTACACAAATCCATTTACCATCAATATCTTAAAATTTAGTTATCTCACAAATGGAAAATCGAAAAATTATGAAAATTACCCCATAAAATTCAGCGTTTTCTCTTCTTCGATTAGACATCTCACAAGGTATACTTTCGACGAGTTTTTTTGTTCGTTTTTTGGTGGGTTTTACAAATTATTAACATGTCTTAGTAATTTGTAAAACCCACCAAAAAATAAAAAAAAACTCGCGAAAGTATACATTGTGAGATGTGTAATTGAGAAGGAGAAAACGCTGAATTTTATGGTGCAATTTTCATAATTCTTCGATTTGACGTTTGTGAGATAATTAATTTTCAAAAAGATGAGGATAAATGAGTTTTTGTATGACTGACACAATCTCATTAGTTCTTCCATATTTTAAAAAATTGCTATACTCTAATGATCTCATCGAGCAAATTGTAACCTTGTTGGATTGAAAATGTGAAGAAAAAAAAAGGACGATTTTTATAAATTGGTATAAACCACATGGACTATCTTATAAATTTACTTTATTATTTAAGGAGATATAAAATTTTAAGAAAGATGAGCTTGTGAAAGTCAACAAATAAAAACCGTCACAACATTAGTTTTACATTGACATGTGAAATTGAGAACAAGAAATCTGAATTTTGTGTTCCTAGTTGTACATATTATCAAATAGAATAAGAGTGAAGGGAGTGGGTGATGTGGACAAATGGTTCTCTACCAATTTTGAATATGACCACTCCCCCCTCAATATGGTTCAAAAAAAAATTGTTCAATATGGTGGCTACCATATTGAATGGTATCTTTTTTTATTTTATTTTGTCTGTGCATAATTATTTATAAAGGTAAATGTGGTCCAATTTTCAATTTGATGATTACGGGTGAAAGTTAATTTGAGTATGGTTTCAATATGAAAATGACGTGGCACTGATGTGTCTAACTTTTTTTAGAGTGGTCAAAATGACCACTCCCTTTGCTCTTAAAGCAAAGGGAGTGGTCATTTTGACCACTCTGAAAATAAGTTTGTGTATCATTGTAATAAGTTATCTGCTCAGTTTATTGTAATTAACTAAGTGTATTCATTATAAAAATAAGTTTGTGTAGCTCATTATTGAGTTGTGCATTAATATTTTAATAACTTTATAACTAATTACGTGTGTATCACATATCTCATTGTTGATTTATCCGTTAATATTTTAATAACATTGTAACTAATTACTTGAGTATCACAAAAATAAGTTTGCAATCATTTTTTATTACAACTAATCTCATATTGAAAAGTTTAAAATTTTAATATATATATATATATATATGTATATATATATATATTTATAAAACATTTAGTTAAATTCAAGATTTGTTAAAATTTTGGATAAAACTCAAAAGGTAGTTCATTTTGCCTATAAATGGAAAGAGATTCACTAGGGTTAGCAATAATGGAACCAAGTTCAGTAAATTGGATAGGTTTATAGTTTAAGAGGGGTTTTTAACAGCTTGGGAACTATTGGTGTACTGCGCTTTAGACAGGAAATTTTCAGACCACTGTCCTCTTGTTTTAAAGATAGAGCAAGATAAAGACTTTGGTATGAAACCATTCAGCGTTCTTGATGTTTGGTTGGATGAGGTAGATGTGGATGAGATGGTTGAGAAGGCATGGAGGAAACCAGTTTTGTCTTGCAAGCTGGACTGTGGAGTAGAGAGATGTTTGGGGAGATGGATAGGGAGATCGATAAACTTAGAGAATTAGCTGAGAAGTGGGAGAAGGAAGTCGAGAAGAGGGTGTTGTCTAGTAATGAAAACGACGAATGGATGGAGATTCGCAAGAATTGGAATGAAAATGAGAAAATGAAGACTAGAATCATGAAACAAAGGGCTCGTGTTAAATGCGCAGCGGAATGGGATGAAAATTCGAAGTTTTTTCATGCAGTAGTTCGTAAGAAAAATCGAAAAGGAGCCTTATTGGGGTTGACGGTCGATGGGTGTGGTGTGAAGACCCGGCAATGATTAAATCAAACGTTAAATCATATTTTGAGAGGATGTTTAAGAAAGAGGAGTCAAATTTGCTCGAATTTCAGAGTAGTAAATTCAAGTTAAGAGAGGTTCCTTTTTCGGAAGAGGAGGTTTGGAGGGTGGTTAAGAATGTGGGAGTTCTAAAGCTCCGGGTCCGAACGGTTTCAACTTCAACTTTGTTAAGTGGTATTGGAGTTTGATTAAAGGAGAGGTAATTAGAACTATAGCGTGGTTTTGGGAACATGAGTGTATTAGTAAAGGGTACAATTCATCTTTCGTGTCACTTATTCCTAAGGTAAGCAATCCGGTTGAATTTGGTGACTTAGTAAATCAAACGTTAAATCATATTTTGAGAGGATGTTTAAGAAAGAGGAGTCAAATTTGCTCGAATTTCAGAGTAGTAAATTCAAGTTAAGAGAGGTTCCTTTTTCGGAAGAGGAGGTTTGGAGGGTGGTTAAGAATGTGGGAGTTCTAAAGCTCCGGGTCCGAACGGTTTCAACTTCAACTTTATTAAGTGGTATTGGAGTTTGATTAAAGGAGAGGTAATTAGAACTATAGCGTGGTTTTGGGAACATGAGTGTATTAGTAAAGGGTACAATTCATCTTTCGTGTCACTTATTCCTAAGGTAAGCAATCCGGTTGAATTTGGTGACTTTTGACCTATTAGCTTAATAGGTTGTTCCTATAAAATAGTGGTCAAAGTTCTTGCAGAAAGGTTGAAACGAGTTATAGGGTCGATTGTTAGAGAGGTGGAAAGCGCGTTTATATGAGGTAGATCAATTTTAGATGGTGTTCTGGTGACAAATGAGCTATTGGACTGGATGAAAAGAAGGAATAGAGAAGGATTGATTTTAAGGTGGATTTCGAAAAAGCTTACAATTGTATAAAGTGGGATTATTTATTTTCTATCAGGAGGCAAATGGATTTTGGATCTAAGTGGATAGAGTAGATTAAAGCTTGCGTTTCTCCGCCTCAGTTTCGGTTTTGGTTAATGGATCCCCAACAGAGGAGTTTCGATTAGGTCAGGCTATTAGGCAAGGGGACCCTTTGTCTCCATTTTTTTTTGTTTGTTGAAGGTCTAAATGTGGCTATGGTGGAGGCTAAGGAGGTGGGGGGTTTTCAAAGGGGTGAAGTTGGGGGAGGGTCGAGAAGGTCGAGATAGTGTGGATATTTAGCATCTCCAATTTGCGGATGACACTATTTTCCGTTGGGGAATGGGATGAGGATACTGTGGGGGCTTTGTTATCCCTTCTTAAATGTTTTCAATTGGCTTCAGGGTGAAAGGTCAACTTAAGAAAGAGTAAGCTTATGGGAAATGGGGTGGAGGAAGAGGTGGTCAAGCTTTGGGCTAATATGATTGGGTGTGGTGTAGAGGCGGTCCTATTTACTTATCTTGGTCTCCCAGTTGGTTAAGCTTCGTGGTTTGCGGTTTTAGATAAATTCAAAGTAGGCTCTCAGTTTGGAAAGCCAGAACGATTTCCTTTGGCAGTTGGTTAACCTTGATCAAATCGTTGCTTGGTAGTATCCCGTTGTATTTCTTATCTCTTTTTAGATCCCCGGTAGATGTTCTTAACTCTTTTGAATTTATTCATACAAATTTCTTTTGGGGCGGGAAAGGGAAGGGTAATAATAATATTTCTTGAGTGAGTTGGAATTGTCTTCTTTTGTGTTTGGGGGGGCGGGAGGTCTTAATGTCGGGAGTTCAAAGCCGCCAATTGGGCTCTTTTAGCCAAATGGTGGTGGCGTTTTAAAACGGGAAGGAAAACCTTATGAGTAAGGGTCATTTCTTCTATTAACTGGAAGATGGGGGTTTGGGTGTTCAAGGTGATAGGAAAGGTTTGTTGGATAAAGTGTGGCGTAATGTCATTAAGATTGGGGAAATTTTTGACAGGGTTGGGACAAAATTTTCTAAATCGTTCGGTAGAGAAAATTTAATAGTATGGACACGCGTTTTTGGAAAGATGTTTGGATAAGGGTGGGTAAGCTCTTTGTGATAAGTTTAGTAGGTTGTTTGGGTTGGAGAAAAATAAAGATGTGAAGGTGGGTGATAGAGGTGTTTGGAAGGCTGATGTTTGGAGATGGAAGTGGGATTGGGTGAAAATGCCTAGAGGTAGATTGATGGGGAATTGAAGGAGCTTATAGATCCTTAGAGTCTTGTAAAATTAGTAAGGATGGGGCGGATAAATAGAAGTGGGGGTTGAGTGGAGATGGGAATTCTCAAGTAGGGAGTTGAGACAATGGGTGGACAAAAAAGTGTTGATTGATAATAAAAGAAGAAAAGAGACATTATGGTGTAAATTTGTCCCGAAAAAGATTTGTTTTTTTATTTGGAGACTTAAAAATGGTAGGATTCCGGTATTTAAAAAAGTCTGGTCGGGGCGCGACTATTCATGGATCATTACACGAGTTATAACAAACGACCTCTAAATGAGACGTTTTAAATTACATTTCATAAAATATGTTGTTCACAAAAATACATTTTTATTCTATCCGCGAGTTCATGCGAAAGCTAGAGATCTTAGTACATAACTACCAATATAAAAATAGTAATGCAGGAAAATCTCTCTGTTTGTTTGTAAAGCATGCGACTCGAGCTAGAGTTTCCTGTAGGCCGTCCTACTGTTGTTGTGAACCTGAGAATACATGCTAAAATGGGTCAACACGAATGTTGGTGAGCTCACAGGTTTATCAGTAAATCGGTAAGTATGAACCACAAGATTTCATCAGTGTTTTGCAACCAAGCAAAATGTAAGTAAGTATATACCATTGCCATGAGCTTATAGTCGAAGCTTAACAGTAAGTAAGTACAGTACAATCAAGTACAAAATGTGCCCCCGCGAGTGCCTAATCCAAACACTCGTACGAAACAAATACAAGTCGTTCGTTTCTAAAAAACGGTTCGTGGTAGCGCTACTACCCCGGACGGGGATTGTCAGTCCCAAATGGATCTATTTACTAGTATTCGCGCTTAAGTTCATAACTAACGAAACTATGATGGGAGGTCTTCAGTGGATTAGAAAAGTACTCATGCAATCCGTATAAAAGTTTATTAGTTACTTGTGTTCATATGTAAAGATAAACAATGTATCTCACCCCGTAAGTATAAAACTGTGAAAAGTGGGGCTATGAGACTCACCTGACTCTTGAAAGGGAGCGTTTATATCAATAAACGTGTATCCAAAATGTAACCTTCTAGCGCCCTAAACGCATAAGGTTATGTGTAAGTGAATCTCTCAAAAGATCATTCATGCTACTTGTCCACTCAACTAGTTATGTCCAAATGTTTGTTTATCGTTTGCGTTTAGAAAACGTGTACGGCCCGTTGGTGACGTTTTGTAATAATAATTCCCGAAGTTATTATTATTATGTTTTGTTTCGTCGTATACTTATAAGAGTATATGTATTGCGTGTACGAGTAGTGTCGTATATAAATATTCGTTGTTCTTCGTTGTTACGCGTGTTTAATACCTTGTGAAAACATGTCTTAAATCTGTTTTACGCGACACTAGGTGTGACACTAGGATGGATTGCGACACTAGATCAGTGTCGCAATTATTTCGAAAGTTGTGATTGATGCGACACTAGGTTTAGTGTCGCAAGTTGCGACATTCGAATCTGTTTAGCGACACAAGGGTTAGTGTCGCAGAATATTATATTGCGACACCAGACTTAGTACTACTGGTTTGATTGTTGCGACACTAGGCTTAGTGTCACAGGTTGCGACACTCGAATGGTATTGCGACACAGGGGTTAATGTCGCACCCGATTTGGGCCTGGTGCGACAATAAGGGTCTTATGTGATTTCGGGTTCGGGAACTTGGTCAAACATGCTCGGTTTGACCCGAAACTTTTACTTGACTCTTAAATATGTTTTTAGAACTTATAAAAATTAGAGTTACGTTTTATGGTTAACCCGAAAGTGTCGTTTCTATTTTCACACCAAAATAATCCATGGCTTAGTTTCTTCAAAATTATACATTTTTTGTGGCTCGTTTTGACTAGTCAAAGTGTCGAGATAAAATCCAAGAAAAATACCAGTTGTTCCCCCATGTCTTGGCTACTTACAGTAATTTTTTTAGAAATTTTGAGTAAGTCTAAGTATTTTTAATAATTCCATTTGTCCTCTGAGGTCCAACCGTGACCAATCTGGACATATACACATTGTTTTAATTACTGAGATAAATCTACAAAACTTCAAAGAGTGTAATCATACTACTTTTAAAGCTAACAAGATTTGTGATCTCTAGGAAAAAGCCTCATGTCGTTTGGAGTTGTGTAGCTCGAGTTATGGGCTCGAGAAGTTGGTACAAAAATCTGACCATCAGGTCAGTCCGGCGCAACGTTTTTTTAAAATTTGTTTTCGGGTACCAACGGTGTCGAAAAATTTCGAAACCACTTGGAAATGAAAGCTAACTTCTTAAGCTTAAGTTTTGACTTTTGATTCGTCACTTTTTGTTAAGTTTTGAGTACGAAACATCCCCTTGAAGATGGACTAAGTTTCTGCCGAGAAAACTGTTGTTACTTATGTGTTTTCAAAACGTTTTTCGACTTTGTTTTTGGACAAGATCTTGTTAAGTGGACATTATAACATGTTTATAAGCATGTTCCAAGTAAAATACAAGAGAGGTGAAGTTTCTTACAAAGGAGATGATGAAAACAAGAAGAAATGAAAGTCGTAAGCTCGTTTTCTCGCGTTTTCTTGCAATACGAAGTGGCGGTGCTATGGTGGTTTATGGTGGTGATTGTGGTGGTCTTGGGTGGTTTGTGGTGAGGGTTTGAGCTGCTGGAATCTCAGGGAGTAGAGAGAAGAGAGGGAGAGATTGAGAGGAGATAATGGTGTGGGAGATTGAGTGTGTGAAAGTGTTTGAGTGAATGAAAGGGTGAGGTGAGGTTGAGTACGGGGAAAGTCTTGGGCCCAGCTCTAGGGGGCCCACAAGGGGTGAGGGTTGTTTAAATCTTGTTCACCAACTTTACGTTACGTGTGGTGCTCGTTTACCCGTTCGTTTCGTCGTTCGTTTTGTCGTTTGTTTAAACGTTAAACGTTTATTAGTTATGTTTTTCGTTAACGATTTATTCGCGTAACTTTTGTTTGAAGTTTTATTTAAAATACTTCATTTTAAGTTGTTGAAATATAAATCGAATTTCGTTCAGTTGTCGGGCGCGATTCGCGCGTTTTCGTCGCGTACGGTACGTTTTATACAAAACGTAAAACGTTTAATATATTATCGAAATAATATAAGTTAAATAACGATTATTTTATATAGTTACGTTATTTAAGAAAATGTTTTTTTACCAACGTCCGTATTTATCGTGTCGGATTCCATCCGATTGAAATTGCGTAATTAAAATTAATTACGTACGTGTGTATATAAAATATACAAAATGTTACTGTACTTAGCCCTATTTCAAACAAATACAAATAATAATGACCTAGCTTAGGTACAAATGACAGCCACACAGTAATAATAATATTTCTTGAGTGAGTTGGAATTGTCTTCTTTTGTGTTTGGGGGGGGGGGGGGGGGGGGGGAGGTCTTAATGTCGGGAGTCTTAAAGCCGCCAATTGGGCTCTTTTAGCCAAATAGTAGTGGCGTTTTAAAACGGGAAGGAAAACCTTATGAGTAAGGGTCATTTCTTCGATTAACAGGAAAGATGGGGGTTTGGGTGTTCAAGGTGATAGGAAAGGTTTGTAGGATAAAGTGTGGCGTAATATAATTAAGATTGGGGAAATTTTTGACAGGGTTGGGATAAAATTTTCTAAATCGTTCTGTAGAGAAAATTTTAATGGTATGGACATGCGTTTTTGGAAAGATATATTGATAAGGGTGGGTTAGCTCTTTGGATAAGTTTAGTAGGTTGTTTGGGTTGGAGAAAAAAAAAAGATGTGTAGGTGGGTGATAGAGGTGTTTGGAAGGCTGATGTTTGGAAATGGAAGTGTGATTGGGTGAAAAATGGGGAATTGAAGGAGCTTATGGATCCTTAGAGTCTTGTAAAATTAGTAAGGATGGGGCGGATAAATGGAAGTGGGGGTTGAGTAGAGATGAGAATTCTCAAGTAGGGAGTTGAGACAATGGGTGGAAAAAAAGTGTTGATTGATAATAAAAGAAGAAAAGAGACATTATGGTGTAAATTTGTCCCGAAAAAGATTTGTTTTTTTATTTGGAGACTTAAAAATGGTAGGATTCCGGTACGGTTCGTGCTTATCTTCATAGTACTTTTTGTCAGTGTTTTTTGGAGGAAATTAAATCGTTGAATCATTGTTTGTTAGAGTGCTCGGGTGTCAAGGAGCTTTTGTCAAAGATGTTTAGTTGGTGAGGTTTGAAATGGGGAATTGTTGAGAAATGTTGAAGAATTAATTAATGATAATGGGGGTGGTTCATTCTCTAAGATGAAGAGTGTTATTTGGTCTTCGTTATACTTGGTTTGGTGTTTTAGGAATAAAAAAGTGTTCAAGGGTTCTAATGATGTAGTTCCGGATTTGTTCAAAGAAATACAAGTGAGGTCGTTTGGATGGTTTTCAGCTAGATTTAAGACGGGCAGTGTTTTGTGAGAACAATGGAAGGATGTTGCTGGTGGTTTCAGTTGTTCGAGAGTTGTTGGTTCGGGTCTGATGTTGCTGTTTTCGTTGGAGCAGGTTGCTGTCCTCTTGGACAATGGGTTTTATTTTGTTGTTTTTTGGTCTTGGCCCATCTGTGGTTTTTGGTCATTGAGTTGTGGATTATTGTTATAGTAGTGCAGTTTCTATCTTGTTGATGTCCTATGTTACTCCTTGTAATATAGGTGGTTTTTTGGTATTGGTAACGGTAAAGTCTGCATTTTTCAAAAAGTTTAATTTGCATGTGTGTGTGTGTGTGTGTATATATATATATATATATATATATATATATATATATATATATATATATTTTGATGGGATTCGGTGAGAACTAACAATTAGTGAAAATCGTGAGAACTAAATGCAAATACAAAATGCATCTAGTAATCTCTAATTATTTTGTTTGAAATTAGATGTATTTTATATTTTGCATCTAGTTCTCATGGTTCTCACCATTTGTTAGTTCTCACCATTTGTTAGTTCTCACATGATCTTTACCCTATATATATATATATATATATATATATATATATATATATAGAGAGAGAGAGAGAGAGGAAGATTCAAATAAGAACCAACTAAAAAGTTGAAAACTTGTGAGAACTACTAGTTTACGTATTTGTTCACATGTGATTAACTCTATTCATATGTGAACATTGAATATGTAATCGGTTTTTATAAGTACAAACTTTTTGTATATGATAAAGTGTATTGTTTTATATGAGGTAAAAAATATGTGCAGGTTGTAAATTAAATTAAGTGGTACTTATTTGAGTGAGTAGAGAATAGGTTTGTTTCATATAGCATTCATGATAAGTCAAAGAGCATTGAATTGTAACGAAATCTACTTATAAGTAACGAAATTGAAAGTACAAAGGAAAAATTATCAGTTAACAATCATAAAGGTAAAGTTGTAGTATAGAGCAGTAATTATATCATTTGTAAATCCTCTTTGTACACCACATTTGACCACGAGACCGTCACATACAGTTGTCCATGAGAGAAGATCGGTCGTCGTAAATACAATCCTACGCTTTGTAATGATTGTAATTGTCTTTTGTTTATTGTCATCGCGAAACATACAGCCAAGGGATACTGTTTTCGATTAAATTTAAAAGATATAGGTTTATCAGACGACATTAATCGCATCATTAGAATATAAGTTATGTGTCTGATGTAGCTCCCTTAAATGATCATCGCTTCGATAATATGTTCACCAAGCCTTTTTAATTTGTAATCTTGTTCCCTAGCATAATCCATTGGAGTGATCAATGTTCGGAAGTAATATTATTGGCACTGTCTTTTTATTATCCCTTAATATCGATTATTGAACACTTATGAATAGTAAGTGATTATTTGTCTTATTATTAAATACTTTTATTATCCCTTAATATCAATTATTGAACAAATATAAATAATAAGTGATTTGTCTTATTCTTAACACTTTTAGTGACACACATAAATATAATAATGTGCTAAGAATGAACAAGTATATTTGTCTAGCTTGGTGTTGTTCGGTTGTTTCTTAACCTTTGATATAGTTCACAAGTACAACTCCTACTTGCAACTCGATTTTTGATTTGGTTCTAGTTATTATGAATCACAAGCTGTTTGAAAAGTTCTTCACATATTTTAAGTTCGGTTTTTTTTCTTAAGATTTTTTAACAAAACGATTTTTTATAATTTAAATAAAAAACATAAGCTAATAAATTAATTAATAGATTGTTGATATCCTTAAGTTAATAGGAATGATACAACTTTTCAAACAAAATTAATAAGACACCTCGATTTAATGTAACTCTTAGTTGTTGTAATCCAAATATAAAATTAAATAAAGGGATCTAATTGTTAAATTGAAAATTGTAATTAGATTATAATTAAATAAA
This sequence comes from Gnaphalium uliginosum, assembly GCA_963930675.1. Taxonomy (NCBI): domain Eukaryota; kingdom Viridiplantae; phylum Streptophyta; class Magnoliopsida; order Asterales; family Asteraceae; genus Gnaphalium; species Gnaphalium uliginosum. Next base: position 40,063,911 of record OZ005686.1, on the reverse strand, counting down.
GGGATTGACGCGCCTCCGCCCGACGGTCGTTGTTGTTGATTCAGGAAAAGGCACGTCTAGGACTTTATATTTATAATTGCTAGGAACCTAAGTTTTACAAAAGAAATAGCAGTAGTTAGACCTAGGGTCGTTCTTTGAAGTTAATCGTATTGTGAAACTGAGATGTCGAGAAGAACAATTCAATTTAGTGATGGGTTTTGAAAATAGTTTGAGTGGGGGTTTTTGTTCTTAGGTCCGAAATTAAAATTAAGTAAATAAACAGTAAAAAAAAGAGAATAGGTTTAAATCAGTATGAAGAGGAGGGCTTATTGTGATTTCATTAGATTATACGTGAGATGATGCTTTTAGGGTTGAAGTGTGAAAGCGTCTTTAAGTATTTGTATCGTACTTGATTTATATGTTCGTAGTGTAAACACTAGCACCCTATTGTTCGGATGCCCAAATAGTATGTCACTAAGTATTAGGCTATCATGAAATCAGATCAGGCTGCTTTAAACCTCCTTCACTGTCTCTAAGAGACCAAGTGACCCTCTTTGGATATACGTATCCGGGGTGCAGGAATGAGGCAGCAGACCGCAATTTATCTTCTGATCATTCTTAACACTACGGGGACATCTAAGCTAGGCAAGGCATTTAAGAGTAAGACGGAGTTTTGGTGACTGTTAACTTTACATTAATGGCTATGGTTTATTCTAGAGCTGGTAAATAACCAGGATGTGGCACAGTCTTCAACCTTCGGCTTTTCCGTGGATTCCACGTATTTGTACTACACCAAAGGGTGGTTCCAACGCTATACCAAGTATTCAGCCGCTTTACGGTCTTTCCGGTACCACATACTTTTCAGTCACTCTAGAATAAATAATCCTACGTTTGTATTACAGTTCAACCATCTATGATAAATAAACAACCCGTTCAGTTTATATTTATAAGACCCAATAAATCTCTGATCGATTCATGGTGTACTATACGATAGATTTAGACAGTATACTCACAGTTACAAAATCAGACCATGCTTTTACGAAAACATAAATAGGTAATTACCGTTTGATCAAGGTTTGCGAACCCTTGTCATAAAGGTTTTAACCACGTTTATTGGAGAAAAGATGATAGTTTAATTTATAATCATAAATGTAAAGTTAAACAGCACACCGAGTTTTTAACTGTATATCAGAGTAACATCAATCCAAATATTAACAAGCTAATTATATCACAACAAACACATAAGCTAACTACTCACTAAGCATGACAATAATTCCTAAATCTAGCATAATAACAATAGCATGCATGATTATAAAAGATAAAGAAAGATATAACCGTGATTAATGCATAGATTGAATAGATGCTGAAAGATTACACGAACGGAACTCTGAAATATCTTTTACAATATTACAAGCGATCCCTCCAAGTATTTCAACAATTTTACAAATCTACCCCTCCGTTAGTCTTGGTTAAATATTAACCAAGAACTAACTAATTCTAACCTAAATCTCTAACTACTTAACTCTATAGAGAGAAAGTAGAGAGAGAGTGTGTGTGAGTGATAACATCAAATAATTTCATATTTATATAGTAATATTCCCTTATTTTTAAACATTTTTATTACAATTTATTTATATATATCACCGATTTCGTTTATATTTGCAAAAAGGTGTTTAAATTAAAGAAAGAAAGAAAAGGAACGAAAACGGGCTCAAAAACTGAAGAAAATTAAGAATCAAGAAGATTGGGCTTGGAGAGAAGATTAAACCCAAAAGGTTTGATTATTGGGCCAAGAAAAAGAATTAAATTCGGATTTGTTAAAGATAAAAGCCTAAGAAGGAAGCCTGGCCCGATTATGGAATATTCTGGAACCGCGTTTTCAACCGGCGGTTGAACTCAGATATGGAAGGCGGTCGAGCGCGCGGGTCAAGTTCCGGGTTTCGTGGGCAAAAAGCTAACCCAACCGGCGGCTGAAATATCCAACCGACAGTTGGATGCACGATCTGAAGTCTATAAATAGAGGCCATAATCAACCCATAAACCATACAATTTCATATACGGATTAAGAAAACCTTAATTCGTTTCTAGGATTTAGAAGTCGACTGAAGAGGCTATTTGGAGGCTAGGAAGCTAGGGTTTGAAGGTTTTCAACCCTAACGAAGATTTAGTTCGGTTCTTGGGTTTGATTCTTATTCTTTTCTATCTACAATGTGTAATTGCATGTTTTTAGATCTGGTTTTGATTACTTTGAACATGAGCTAATTCTCTAATTGTATTTGCTTAGATGAATGATTATTAGATGAAGGTTTAATGACATGTTTATGTTGATTTGAGTTATGAATGATTATTGAGTTTATTTGAAAGATCCATATTAATTGTGTGTTAATTAATTGTTACTTAACGTGGTCAAAAGACTTATGCTATAACTAGGGTTTGTATGAGTTGATTGATTATCTGCAATTAAGTAATTTATTAGTTAATTGTGACTTGAGACTATAACCGGTAATAGATTAAGAGAATAGCAATTAATATAACCTGATTAATGTGATAATTATTTAACCAATGATTATAGACTTGCGTTAACACGAGGTTGCTGAATGAATCTCAATGATCTGTTGATAGTATCAATTGAATAAAGTTTAAGTTAATAACACAAAGAAGAAATTCTAGTGTATTCAAGAGAATTTAGTATTAAACTAAGGTTTATTAAGATTAGTTAACCTTAACAGGAGACTATCTATATTTGTTAAAATCACCATAATGATAATCAACAGTTCAATAAACATATCTGAAACCTGAATCGAAGAATCACAAATCTAAGTAAATACATGCTTCTCTATCTGATTATCTTTAGTTACTTTTTATCTGTTTAATTGTTTTAAGTTTAAATTATTTCCAATTAAATTCGTTCGTACGGAACTAAAACGCACCCCTTATTTATTTGTAATTTGTAGTTTAAAGGTTTAATTAATTATTTTAATTTGCACCGATTCCCTGTGGTCCGACTCGGTCTTACCGAAGCTATACTATAATACGAACATGTATTCTTGTCTGGTAGTGTTTAAGTTAACTTTACTATTTCCATTCAATTAAAACTTGTTATTTTTAATCACCACTTAACACACATCAACTTTTTGGCGCCGCTGCCGGGGAAGGGTTTGTTAAATTAAATTTTATTATTATTATTATTATTATTTTTTTAAAAAAGAAGATATCTTTGTACATTGTAATCGATTGAAAAATCGGCTCACCCATTGTGAATACAACACAACAGAGGTATAAGGAGGGTCGTTCTACTTCCCTAAAGGAGTGAGTTTTTAATAAGCTTCGCGTTAACCTACTTCTCCGCTTCTGAGTATTTTACAGTGGAGCTACCGAGGACTTTTGATTAACTTTGTAAATAGAATCTGTAATAAATTATTAGTACTACTTAATTATTTTTACTTTTACATTTAATTGAACTTATTACTTTTAATTGTTAATTATTGTAATTAATTTATTCGTTATTTTAATTAAGTGTTAAGAATTTTCAAAACTTAAAAAGTCTCGAACTGTTCAGTCCCAACCAGCGGCTGAGATTATTCAACTGGCGGTTGGACAGTTCTTCTCAACGGTTTTTTAGTTCGACCGGCGGCTGACCATATCCAACCACGGTTGGGTCCTGTTTTGTTAATTTTTGCGTTTTGTTTGTTTTAAATTGTTTTTATTTTTGTTTTCTTTTTCTACTGTTTTTTTTTCCCGTTTTTGTTTTGCAGGAAGGTGCTGAACCATGAGTATGGTTCCGTGTATTTTTCGAAACTACATAAACGAATCAACCGATATTGCGAACATGACACTTGAAGAGTATGAAGAGTATGAGAACCGGACTTGAAGAGTTCAAATATCAAGTTTGCAAAACGTAAGAGACGAATCTACTAACTACTGGAATGATTCTTCTGCTGACATGGATGAAGATATTGCTAACATGACGCTTGAGAAGTATGAGAAGCGAATTCATGATGACATTAATTTCGAGTTTAATGAGCAAATTCGACAAGGACCATCGGAATTCTATGCCAATAATGGAGCTCATGCACCATTTCACGAGAAAATAGTGAACTTAGAATAGCCAATGAGTAAATATATTGAAACTTCAAGAAAGCGAATGGAAGAATTCGAAGCAGAACTTCAGAACCAAGGTGCAATTGTGGAAGACAAGGAAGATAAAAAGGTGGAAAATCTTAACAAACCTAAGGTTGGAGGATACGACACAAGGGAGAAACCTAGTTTCGAGGATTACACGTCGTCACCTCCCTACCCACAGGCTTTAAAGAAAGAAATTGTTAGAGATTATACACCTCCGCCTCCTTATCTAGCTGCTTTGAATAGATATAAAAAGAAGAAGGATCCGATAGAATTCACTAATAGGATGGAGGAAGTACAAGGACAGATTTCAGCGTTTCTCCTCTTCGATTACACATCTCACAAGGTATACTTTCAACGATTTTATTTTCGTTTTTTGGTGGATTTTACAAATTACTAACACATGTGTTAACATGTTGTGCAAAATCCTAAACCCTATAAACCCCAAACCCTAAACCCTAAATGCTTTACAAAACCCTAAACCTTAAATCCACTAAACCCTACTAAACCCTAAACTCTGCTAAACCTTAAACACTAAACCCTAAACCTAACCGTAACCCTAAATCAAATGTACAACCAAATACTAACACATGTGTTAATAATTTGTAAAACCCACCAAAAAATGGAAAAAAAAAACTTGTCGAAAGTATACCTTGTGAGATGTCTAATCGAAGAAGAGAAAACGCTGAATTTTATGGTGCAATTTTCATAATTTTTCGATTTGCCGTTTGTGAGGTAATTAAATTTTAAGATCTTAGTGGTAAATGAGTTCTTGTACATGTGGATGATTCTCATTAGTACTATTACTCTTTCAAAAAAATGTTGTACCGTAATGAATTTTTCATTATACTTTAATAAATAATGGAAGAATTTTTGTATAATTAGACAAAGAAAAGGTAAAAAGACAACCGTGAAACAGACAACAGTGAAACACTTCCAAAAGCCCATTCATGGTTAGGAAGCCCATTAACGATTGGCATGCCCATTAATGATTGTCAAGCCCATTTAAATACTGAAACATTTTAGATAAGGAGTAATGCCAAGTTTGGATAGAACAAACAATTTTGTTCCAGAATTTAATCTGCATAACAAGAATCTTTACATCATATCATACGTATGATAAACAACAACTACAACAACAACAACAAGGTATGTCTCTCCTTCATCATCCATGTTGTAAGTCTTTCAATCCTCTAGAAACCTTCAGTATCTGCAAAAACCCCACCAACAGATTCATTTCATGCCCTAAGACCCCAAAACCTTTGAATAATCTGCATTTTCTTACAAAAGTTTCAATCTTTAAGACCACCCATGTTTTGAATTGCTCAAATAATGAGCTTATCGATGGATTCACAAACACCCAATTGACCCAAAATAATGAAAATGAAATTGAAGAGCTTGGATTGTTAGGTAAACCATCACCAAAGCCTATTAGTGTACCACCCCCACAAGTTGAAATTGAATACAATAAGCCCGATAAAGATGAGGTTTTAGAGCCATTTTATAAGTTTTTTAGAGATGGAAATTCTGGGGAAGAAAATAGTGATTCAGAAGATGAGATTTTAGTGGAGAAAGAAGAAGAAACAGAAGAAGAAGATAAGAAGGTTTTCGTAGAGTATTATGATCCGCAAGCGGGCGATTTTGTGGTTGGTGTTGTGGTTTCTGGGAATGAGTATAAACTTGATGTCAATATTGGTGCAGATTTATTAGGGACAATGTTGACTAAAGAAGTGCTTCCATTGTATGATAAAGAGTTGGGCTTTTTGTTGTGTAATTTTGAGAATAATGGTCAAGATTTTATGATGAAAGGGAAGATGGGAGTTGTAAGAAATGAAGAGGCGTTAAGTGGCGGTTCGTTGGCGGGGCAGCCGGTTGTGGAGCATGGAACGGTTTTATTTGCTGAGGTTTTGGGTAGAACGCTTAGTGGTCGACCTTTGATATCTACACGACGCCTTTTTCGCCGATTGGCTTGGCATCGAGTGAGGCAGGTTCTTCTCTCAGCTTCCTTTTCTTTTCATGATATTAAGTTGGAATTTTGTGAATTTTTTTCTTAGTAATTGAAGAGTTAGCGTCATACATGACTTTACTTTCTTGACTGAATGACTGGTGATTCACTTTTTGAACCATGAGATTTTTGTTTTGTTGTTTCAAATAGACCATAATTCTTGTAAAATACAAGTGAGTTTGGACGAATTTATGGAAATGTAAGTGGAAAAATGACCTTTTTTCATTGCATACTATGTTCAAATTCTCTTCTTAATTTCTTACATGTTGATACTTTGTAACTGAACACGAATTAAAACTTTTGAAACATATATCAGTTCCCTCCTGTCATACTACAGTCTACAATGTTTATTTCTTCTACATGTTTGCTATATTTGAAAGTGGAATCCATATGATTGCTTTTATCAAATGGACTCGTTTCTAACATCAAAGTCACTAAAAGATTTCTATGGTTGTAGAAAATAGTCATACTCAGCTATAAAAAAGTGCAGCACTTCACTAGAGTTTAGACAGGTTTTTAAGATAAAAAAAGTATGAAGAGTCGAACTAGGGAGGTAAAGAACACTTGCAGCCTTGGTTGCCTTTTGGCTTGTAGTCACAAATCATCCTTTTATGATTCAAATATTAATGAAAACAACACGATGACTAAAGTGGCATAAATAAAACTATATTGATTTTTATTAATAAGCTTTTTGTACATATCATATAAACTCTAAGTTTATGGGTATCAACCCATTCCCATAATCAATTTACCCAAACATACCTACATACCCAGTATCCTCAAACCAAACACACCTTTTCTGTATTTGGTAGAGGGGTGCTTCGATCTATGATAACAGCCACGTATGGGAATGAGTATGGACTATGAATTTCGTAACGCAAGAAAATAGAGGATTCCAAGTTTTATGGCTATCAACCCCATTCCCTTAATCTATTTAACCAAACATACTTACATACCCAATATCCTCAAACCAAACACACCCTTTTATGTATTTGGTAAAGGGGTGCTTTTGATCTATGATACCAGTTGGGGCAAATATATCTTGGAACCTTGTATTGAGTCTAATATGGTAGGACTTTTTTAATATTAAAGTGAACTCCTGCTATTTCCTTCCGATGAAACATCAAGACCTCTGAACTGCCGACTGAGATTGGTGTCCAACTCAAAAATGAGAAGAAATTTAACGGAAGTTTTTCTAGTTATGTTATGTATATAACTAAATCCCAATGAATTGGGGGGACAAGTAAGGCCGTTTCTTTCAATCTTTGTCACGGAAACAACCTCTTTGCATAATGCATATAAATAGTTCCCTCTCAAAGCATTGTTGTGTCAGGGTCACTCTTTAATCTGAAAAAAGGCCAGCACTTTGGAACAAATATACATATTGTGAACTGTACTTCCTTTTGTAATGGAAGGAGTCTATGCTGATACTCCACTTCGAGTTTTTGTATCATCTTGATAATTGATGATTGTCTTTCAATAAAACTTATAGAAGTGTTTCCTTCTTTGAACTAGAATTCAACTTTAAGGAAATAACCTGACCGAGTAATGGCCGCAGTTAATTTTCTGAATACATAACAAGACTTATGGGGGTTTCCATATCATAGATGGAACTTGTCTCTGAGTTGTTTTGTGCTCTTCATTGCTGTAGTTCTTTTAGTTGGACTAAGACTTGCATTTTCTTCAGATTAAGCAATTCAATGAACCTATAGAGGTCAAAATTACGGAGTGGAATACAGGCGGTCTTCTTACAAGAATCGAGGTTTGACTAGTCTTTTTTACTCTCAAAATATGGATTTTCATTTGTTTTTAGTCTAAGAGTTGTCTTTGCAGGGATTACGAGCTTTTCTTCCTAAAGTTGAACTCGTTAATCGAGTTAATAACTTCACCGAGTTAAAAGAAAATGTAAGTTAATACACCCCATATTAATATCTTTATTTTAAGCTTTTACAAATCTTTTACTCCTTTTTATCAACAATTATTTGAAAGCTTATCTGAGTTCCGTTTGCACCGTTTCACGGTTATTAGTTGGATCATTCACTGATGGTAATTCTTGATGCATGCAGGTGGGACGTCGCATGTCTGTTCAAATTACTCGAATAAGTGAGGATACAAATGACTTGATTCTCAGTGAAAAGGAAGCTTGGGTTGGTCTTTGTTTTAGCAGCACCATTATTTTCCTCATATCTTTTTGTTATGATTGTTTTTATTAAAATTATCACATGTAACATTCACAGAATGCCATACACCTTAAGGAGGGAACTCTTTTGGAAGGAACAGTAAGGAAAATTTTCCCCTATGGTGCTCAGATAAGGATAGGTGAAAGTAACAGAAGGTAAGAGAGGTGTATGATATATATCAAATGTTGGTCTCTTTGTTTATATGTGTTGATAAGAATTTTCAATACTATTATCATCCAGTGGATTGTTGCACATATCGAATATTACTCGAGGACAAATTGTTTCTGTCAATGATGTGCTATCACTCGATGAAAAGGTCAAAGTTTTGGTTGTCAAGTCAATGTTCCCTGACAAAATCTCTCTAAGGTATAAGCACCTCCTTCATGGCTTCATACATGTTTGAAGTATTTAGTTTTCTACTTGTAAAATGATTTTAAGCTTGAAGTTTGGTATCTGAGCAAACATTGATCTTGTGGCAAAGTACTGCAGAGCTTGAGAGTGAACCTGGCTTGTTCCTATCAAACAAAGAGGTAATTTACATTTTTCTCTATTGACCAATATGCACTTTTTTTTGAAAAATAAATTTCCAACTAAAGCATTGACATAATGACATTTCTTTCATTGTGGCAGAAAGTATTTTCGGAAGCTGCAGAAATGGCGAAGAAGTACAGGCAGAAATTTCCAGCCATTTCAGCTACTCAAAAGTTACAACAACTTCCATTGGACGCCCTACCGTTCAATGATGAAGAAAATATGTATGCAAATTGGAAATGGTTTAAATTCGAAGGAGGTGACGAATCAAATTGATGACTATAACCTTTTCTTATTGCCCCGTGGCTTCCTCATGACCGATGTACAAAGAAAGAAAAAATGGAGGGTCTTTGCAAGCAATGGTGATCAAGGTTATCATTTACCAGAGCCAAAATTGTATCATGTTGATTCATGTATGGTATAATTTACAAGTTATGATATTTCTTCCTATGTTGTTTGTATATGCCGATTCGATAGTCGTTTAAACACGATGATGACGTGATGTTTGTGAATCGAAGAAACCACACAAATAAACACAAAAGGAATTTCGATAAACCTTAGGGTGCCCGAAACGGGACTTTTCGAGAATCACTCTCTTTTCAATAATTCTTATTCTACTTCTAAAACCTAAAAAACCTAATACTTGTATAGTAGCTATAACCCTAACCAATAACTTAGGGGAAAAGATAAATCTTTTCTGATACATAAAATATATCTTTAAATTAAGGGTTTTGTTAACGTGTACACCCGTGGCACAGATTAATGTGCATTTAATGAACCCGTAGTTCCTTAAATATCAGGATTTGTAATTAATATATGCATAAAAAATGTAATTATTAGATTAAATTGATGTATATTAATTGCAAATGTCAATATTTAAAGAAATTTCGACTTTATTAAATACAGTTTAACGTGTGTCACAGGAGCACACGTTAGCAAAACCCTTAAATCAAAACAAAATAAATACTAAATATAAAAAGATATAGAATGACAAAATTTTAAATTGTCATTTTTGACCCTTCAATTATCTCGAATCCTTTAAATGTTCGACTTCACATATTGACCATAGAATCAGCGGCTAAGCCAGAGGACTTGGAGGCCCGAATGCATCTCTGCATCATTCTCCCCCTCTTAGAAAAGACTCGTCCTCGAGCCTTGTCCAAGTCTCAAACTCCGAAACTTTCTAACCCCCCTCCATTTCCTTAACACGACTCCTCATAAGAGAATCACAATCCATCTTGTTCAAATATCCGATAAAATCATTCAGGGACTTCTTCCTCACTCGCGTTTTCGTTGCCTCCTTCGGCGACTCTACAGTTGGCCCGTGTTGGAATCCGTCTGAAGTTCCTCCAATTGTTTATGGGGGTCTTCATCCTCTAACACACGTGCATATTGACGGTTGGTTATATCGTTGCCTCTTCCAGCGAATCTACGACTACCAAAATCAAAACATATTCGGTCTGAAGAACTACAACAACTTCGAAAATTCCTATCTCCTTATATAAAACACCAATCGAAAATCCGAACGCTCAGATTGTGCGGCTATGTTTTATCAACCACATATACAAAAATCACAACAATCAACGGTTTAACGAATCCGTGATGTTAATTCTCTTGCAGTTGCACAGAGTATGACGAAATTAGACCAAATTTTTCATTTTTCTCGGATTGGCTTCTTTGTGTTGTGCGATTTCTTCTCCCAAACCTAAGCTCTGATACCAAATGATGACGTGATATTTTTGTATCGAAGAAAACCACACAAATAAACACGAACGAAATTTCGATAAACCCTAAAAGGGTGCCCGAAACGGGACTTCTCGAGAATCACTCCCTTTTCAATAATTCTTATTCAACTTCAACTTCTAAAACCCAATTAACCTAATACTTATATAGTAAGTTTAAACATTTGACTTCACAGGTTGACCGTATAAGTGGCGGTTAAGTCAGAGGAGTTTGAGGCCCGAAAGCACTCTCCGCATCACACGATATCTGTTGTTTGTAGTGTTCCGGAAGCAAGTCAATGAAAGTCAGAGACATGCAGATTTAAAGATTTTTGATTGTGAACAATGTCCATCAAAACTATCATACTCTTTGTTCATAGACCTTTAACAACAAAAAAAGTGTCTATCTAAATTAGCTCAATAAAACACACTAAACTTAACCTAAAAAGCTGCACCAAAAATTGCCTACATATTTATACATACTAAAAAGTTGTAAAAACTTGGTAAACAAGGTATGACAATATTAACGGGGTTAAAATTAGAAATGAGTGATAGTAGAGGGATTATATTTGTAATTACTCCAACTTTTTATAAAATTAGACATCCCTAAACCCTAGAATACCTTCCTTCTTTCTTCCTAAAACCCTTCTACTCCCCATTTATCGCCGCCGTCGTTTTTCATCAATGGCGCTTTCACCATCCAACGCCACTAACGCCGTCGAAGCGCTTCTTAAATGGAAGAACACCCAATCGAAATCCGGCAATCCCCAGTTGTTACCCCAAGATGATTTCATATATCTTATCCTTACGCTAAAAAAAATCCCACAAAAAGGTGGAATCAACGGAGCAAGAACCAACCCTAACAAAATCCCTTTACCCCACCCTTTAATTTCCCCAAATTCGTTCTCCGAAATCTGTCTAATCATTGATGACAGACCCAATTCGAAGCTGACGTCAGAAATTGCTAAAAGGAAGATCAAAGCTGATGGGGTTTCAGTTACTAAAGTGATTAAGCTTTCAAAGCTTAAAACAAATTACAAACCTCATGAAGCAAAAAGAAAGCTTTGTGATTCTTATGAGACGTTTTTTGCTGATAAAAGGGTGATCCCACTTTTACCTAAATTGTTAGGAAAACAGTTTTTTAGAAAAAAGAAGCTGCCTTTACCTATTGATTTGACTCATAAGAATTGGAAGGAACAAATTGCAAGAGGGTGTTCATCTGGGTTATTGTTCTTTAGTACAGGGACTTGTTGTGTGATTCGTGTTGCGAAAGTTTCGATGGAAAGAGATGAGATTATTGAGAATGTGAATGCTGCAATAGACGGTGCTATTGAGTTTGTTCCAAAAAAGTTGGTAGGTGTGAGGTCCTTGCATTTGAAGTTTTCGGATTCGGTTGCTTTGCCTTTGTATCAATGTTTGCCTGATATTAAGCTAAGGATTGAGGGAAAATTTAAGGAGGAGGTCGAGGAAGTTGGGATGGAAAAAAAATCGAAAAAAGGCAGGATTCATGAGGTTAATCATGAAAAGGAAGATGTCGAAAATGATGAATTGGTTGTAGTGAAATCGACAAAGAAGATTGCTAAAGAGAAGAAAGGAGCAAAAGATGGTGAGGGTGGTTCGGGTAAGAAGAAAAGAAAGGACAAGGTTGTTGAGGTTAATCATGATTTAGATGAACAAGAGGAAGAAGTTGAAAATGTTGAGGCGGTAAAGAAGATCGGAAAAGAGAAGAAAAGGAAGGGGAATGTTGTCGATGAAGAGAATGATGTTAAGGCTAAAATGAGCGACAAAAAAGCCAAGAAAAATAATGTGGATTCTACTGGGAAGAAGAAAGGGAGGTCAGTATCAAGAGTTTAAGGTTTTTATTTGATGAGTTCAACTTCAGTTATGCTAATGATACTTGATAAAGAATTCGATTTGTAATGAATATGAATTCTTCCTTTTTGTTATGTTAATTTTTGGTTTATGTAGTTTATTTGGGTCATGGTATTATTGCCAGATTTCATTCACAAATGGATGTTTGTTTGTGATATTACAAATTTACAATGATTATGGATACCTTTGTGGAAAAGCATACTGCTTTCTTGCTTACAATAGATTGTGGTCCCGAAATGTGTTTTCGAATCACCTTTGTTTGGCAGGTTGATATGAACTGATTACTCTTGTTAGTTTCCGTTGATTAATCTCACTAAGTTGTTATGAAAAGCATACTGGTGCTGCTTTATTTGCTCGAAAATTGAGTCGTGTTTCCTAAAAAGTTACCAGTTTCCTTGATTTCCTAGATTACGGTAGCAGTTTATCAAGTTTGGTTAAAGAAACATATAATCTGTGTGTCCTATCTACATTTTGTTTATAACCAACTCGAAGTTCATTTAGCCAGTTTTGGTACATTTGCGAAAATAATATATTTGTGTATTACCATCTCGAGTCCTTGCTCTTTAGACCCTATTGAAAGCCAAAGCTTTTTAGATTGTTGAAAATACCTAAAGCTGCAAATATGTTTCCTCATGACCCGAGTAAACTAGATGATAGTCCCAATTACTTGAGGCTTGGACATTCCAATAGCACTTCCTTAACTGACCCATGAGTCATGATAGGTATATATTTGCAGAACATAATCTTCAATCGTTTCAATGAATATGTTGATGCAATGTGTGTCAGTCAACATAGTCAAATGTAATTAACACTTAGAATATTTTCTGATTTTGTCAAAGCGACACTTCTAGTGTCGCAATGGCGACACTAGTAGTGTCGCATAGGTCCGCAGGATGGTTTCGCTATATGCTGTATATATATATACAGTTTAGGGTTTCAGTTGGAAGTACGAGAGTGTGAGTAAGTTGCGACTTGTTCTTCTGTAATTGCATATATGATAAATCAATAAATGATCAGAAGTTATATTTATATCTCGTGCATTTACATTTACGTTAACGTTCAAACAATCAAATATATTATACGGATTCCACCCGTATAATTCGGTTGAGATTCGAGTTAGATCCGGCATACGAGGACCTACAGAATATCCACCAGGCATCTTATTGATCGATAACCAATTTAAACTACTGCCATCCAATTTGTAGTTGCAATAATTACTGCTAGCTTGGGCTTTAATCGAGTTGAGCTGAGCTCAAGTTTGATAGGGCTCGAGCTCAACTTGATTCATTTACGATAAGTTCGGTTCGATGGCTCAACTAGTTTTTCATGATGCACGAACTTACCTGAATTTTTATAAATAAAAAAAATTATAATACTTGCTCAAATCTAGTTTGTATTTATATTTATTTTAAAAATTAAATATGATATATGAAAATTGGAATGGATTGTGATAACTGATTTAAAACCTTGTAAATCACACACATGCACGCGCGCACACACACACAAATATATATATAAATTACATTCCCCGTCCCTGAAGTATGTTATTAATTTCACTCTCCGTCCCTGGGTCGAATTTTTTGCACTCCCCGTCCCTTGACTCGTTTTTTCGTTTCACTCCCCGTCCCTCAAAGGTTAAAATTGTCTTAAAAGTTTAAGGGTATTTTAGTCATTTCATGATGGATGAGGGACGGGGAGTGAAACGGAAAACTGGATCAAGGGACGGGGAGTGCAAAATATTTGATCTAGGGTCGGGGAGTGAAATTAATGACATACTTCAGGGACGGGAAATGTAATTTACTCTATATATATATATATATATATATATATATATATATATAGGGATCCAAAGGACAAATGACACTATTTTCTGAGGAAGCAGGGAAGCTACACATTCATCAACGATGAATGTTAGCGAATTCCCTTAATATTCGTCGTATGATTTCCCTTAATTTCTATATATATATAATTGATCGATTTGCCTTAAATTTCGAACGTATATAACTATTTGCCCCTTAAAAAAAATTGACGATTTGCCCTACCGGTAACCAAATCGCAAGTTGCGATTTGCGACCAAGCACTTGCGATTTGCGACCCGCCTTGTGACCGAGAACAATGAACGGGTCGCAAGTCAATCGCTGCGACTAGCGATTTGCGAGCCGTACTCATTGATTTGCGATCGGTGTATTTGCGACTTGCGTTAAACGATGAACGGGTACTTGCGACTTGCGATTAACGATGAACGGGTCGCAAATCATACGCTGCGATTTGCGACCCGTACTCGTTTACTTGCGATTTGCGACCCGTCTAACTCTCGATGAACGAGAAACGTATAACTTGTGAACAGGTCGCAAATCGCAACACGTCTTCTTGCGATTTGTGTCCGCCGCAAATATATATATATATATATAACCGTCGCCACCTACCTTCTTTGCATTTTGCTTCCACCCCCGTCACCTACCTTCTTTGCGTTTTGCTTTTACTCCCGTTGCGGCGTGCGATTTGCGTCCAACCACCACCATAACCACCTGTCACCATCGCCCCCGTCACCACTCATAACCACCGCCCTCACCATCTCAGCCCACCACCGTCGCCGTCACCATCTCCGCCGTCACCATCTCCGCCGCCCCCGTAAGTTACAAGTCACAAACTAGTTTATTTTTAACGAAATTTAAGCGTCACGAAGGCCAATTCGCATGTATGATTTTTTTTTTTTTTTGTATAGATTGTACGTTTAATTTGAATTTTCATTGAAGCATTTCAGCGAACACGTGGTGTGCATTAGAGTATTATGCACCGAGCGACACTAGCAAATGTCGCTGAAGGCGACAAGTGCAAGTGTCGCTGAAGGCGACACTAGCAAGTGTCTTCAGCGACACTAGCAAGTGTCACTAAAAGCTGGCCGCCGTTCACAACATACGCGATCCAGCTCAGCTCTGCGTTATTTTGACTAATTTTGCTTGATTGATTATTTTTCAGGACCTTTTCAATGGAAGGTTGACATTGAAGAGCCAACTCAGCGTTATTAACCATATTAAGGTGACGTTGACAGCTGATCAGGAAAAGATATTTAGAGACCATTGCTTTGGTCATTGGTTAGATGTGAGGGTAACGGATAATAACCTGGGTTTTGTACATCATATACTTCAGTTTAGACGACGTGATCGTCCAGGGTTGAAGCACCCTAGCTTGGAGGCGGATGAGTTGTGGTTTAGGATCACCTCGCACCATTTTATAAGATTCGGTCGGAGGGAGTTTTGTCTGGTGACGAGATTTCTCTTCGGTCTCAACGACAAAATGGCAGATCATATTCCCTCGACGGTTCGTGAGACGACCCCTACATTTTGAAGAGCGGATATTCCCGGGTTATGGAAAGACACATGTATCAAACTTTATAGAAAAGTTTGAAGATCAACGCTTGTTTAGTGGGCCGATTAAAATGAGCGATGAGGATTGTGTGGTATTGTGTAAGCTACTGTTGATATTTAGTGGCTTTATGGGAAAGCATCGTTCGCATTTTATTGAGGATGATTATATGCATGTAGTTGAGGATTTTGGTGTCTTTCACAGGTACTCCTCGGGGAATATTATTTGGTCCAGAACTTTTGAGCAGTTGGATAAGGGGTTGTAGACTCGGTTGACTTAGGACGGGATAAAGTACACATTGAGTGGTTTCGACCGGGCGTGTAAGGTAGCATTATCTTAATTATAATTGTTCGAATTATTGAGTAGTTTTGTAAATATAATATAATACATAATATACTAATATGCTAATTTGTTGTTTGCTTATTGTTTATAAGATTTGGATTTGGGAGGCTTTTTACCGCCAGTTGGAGAACGTTCCGACAAGGCCAAAACGAAATCAAGTGCCACGTGGGGTCTACTGGGAGCGCAAAAGAAGTTGTCGAATTTAAAGAATTTGAAAAATATTTGAAAGTTCCGGTAAGTAATTTACTTTGCTTTAGTCAGATATTTATTTTGTTCATAGTTGACAATTATATTATAGAGTTGATGTATTAGTGATGTTGATAGTTGACGAATATTGCTGAAATTTGATTATTTTATAAAGATGCACTTAACTTTAATCTGATCTCTATAGTGTGTACCCAACTTCATTTTGGTCTATTGTATGTATCAACCTTTCAATTTGGTCTATTGTGAGTATCCGATTGACGTGTCACTCGTTTTTGATGATGTGTCAATGACGTGTCATATGATGTGGGGCATTATACGGTTGCCACATCATCAAATTAGTAATTGGATACATACAATAGACCAAGTTGAAAGGTTGATACGCGCAATAGACTAAAATGAAGTTGGGTACACACTATAGAGATGAGACTAAAGTTAAGTGCATTTCCCTGCACTAAACACCTGGTGTGTTCTAGATAGCGTTTAAAAAGTTACAAGTTATGTTTTGAAAATATCAATAATACTATGACACATTACGGGCAAGAATACCCGATCGAATAATAATACAGTTTTGGTAAATCCGAGTGTCAGGGAACGGCGTATTAAATTGAATTATTAAAAGTAAATATAAAGTAAAAGGGGTGCGTTTTAGTTCCGTACGAACGTTTTTAAAGAAACTAATAAACTTAAATTAAACTAAGCAATTTAAAGTAGATTAAGACAAATATGGATAAAGAATGTATTTACTTAGACTTTTATACCCTAGATTTCAGTTATTATGTATGTTTAAACCGTTGAATAATCCTATTGTGAATAAATCTTTTATGGAAAGTAACTTTATCCGGTTAACAATTCCTATAAAGTTTAGATGAGACACAAGACTCGTTATGAATGCACAAGAAATCTTTTATATGTGTTGTCTACCTATTCTTTATTTAATTAAGCACTTTAACCGTTTGTTGCGATTTATCCTAGCGACCTTGAATCAACAAGAATCTAATAATCGTTGTTTGACAACTGTCACATTAAATAATGTTCAATAATTATTATTACTCTTAACCTATTGCCGATTAAAGCTTCAAGCCACAATTATTCAGCAAGTTAAACAATTGCAAAAAACTAATAAATCTAGACAAGACTACGTTATAGAAAAGGTTGATTAATCACGTTAAGTAACAATTAAAGATCAATTAAATAAGATGGATCTTTCGGATAAACACAATAAACTTCATAAAATTAATATTCCAACGTAAACACACATTCAAACTTTCATCTAGGTTTTATTGTCTAAGTAAACACAATAGAAAATTAGCTCATAGCTACGATAAAAGAAATCATAATTAGACTCAAACAAAATAACATTGTTAAAAAGAATAAGAATCGAAACCCAAACCGAAAACCCGAACAATCTTTGCGAGGGTTAAAAACCTTCAAACCCTAACATTCCTTGCTCCAAATTCGTGCCTAAAACTGCCCTTAAACCCTAAAGTCGAATTAGTCTTAAAGTATTTCGTATGGTATTTGACTGAGGTAAGGCCTCTATTTATAGATTTTAAAACCGACATCCAACCGGCGGTTGGGCCTTCCAACCGGCGTTTGGGCCGTGCTTTCCACCGCCTCAAAGCCCGTTAGCCTCCAACCGACGGTTGGGCCTTCCAACTGGCGGTTGGGCTCGGGTTCCAGAATGTTCTTTTCGCGATTCAGTTTTCAACTTTTACACTTTTATCCTTTTTCCTCAGTTTTTCTTCGCTTTAAGTCTTTTTTCCATTCTTTTTCAGATTCAAGAGATAATTACACCTAATTGCAAATATGAACGAAATAAGTATCTAAAATCATATAAATGCAATATAAATGTACTAAAAACAAGGAAATATTATTAATTAACTATGTTTTTATTTGATGTTATCAACCCCTCTATAAACTGAAATATCAGCTTTTATAGAAAGGGCATTTCCAATTTTTTTTTAAATAATTTTTTCATCTTATTGTTATGAAACCAGTAACTAGTTGTTTTGTCAATATGCAGAAGAATACTATAAAAGAGCATCTTTTGAAGATGACATTGAAGCCGAATAGGTTCAGGAAGGCATGCCCCCTGTGGATTGATAGCCGCCGATTCTTTGACGAGCAGCTAGATGCCGATGATATCGAGAGGCCTACGAAGGAGGCACGAAATAGTCAAAAGGTTGATGCTGAGCCATCTACTCCCACCTCATCTCATCATTATGACACGTTTACCCGGCCTCTTGACTATCAGCCGATTAGTCATACCCCGAGTATAGCTCTTCGTCAAACTTCTCACCCAGCATCGGAGACGGACGAGCTTTCCTTAGGAGACCGGGTTGACGCGCACGAAGCCACCATTGCCACCTTAGTTAAGCGGGCTGACGCGCATTATGTCATTATACGTAGGTTATTGGAGATAGTTCAGACGCATCAGGTATGGATTGTTAATAAGATTGAATTATATTATATATTAAGTTAAGTTGTTTAGTTTTTTTAAGTTGTAATTTTATGTATTCTCAGTTTCATGGTGATGAGGAGGAGGGTTATGCATCTGACAGTTTACCTACCATTGCGGGTAAGATATCGTGTCCGCGTGTGTTGCGCCGTAGTTTGCGAGTTCGGCTGCGTGGGCCGGATATATTTTCGCCGTATCTAACACCGACACAATTGAAACAGCTTGTGAAGAAATTTTTGGAGGTGCATGAGGGGCATGAGGAACCACCGGTTGATTTGCGAACCGATCTTGAGACATTTGGTTCAGTGGTTGAGCCGGTGGTGGATCCGGTGGTTGATCTGGTCGTTGATCCGGTGGTTGATCTGGTCGTTGAGCCGGTGGTTGATTAGGTCGTTGAGCCAGTGGTTGATCCGGTAGTTGATCATGTTGATCAAGTTAATGAAGTGTCGGTTAAGTCAGTTGTGCTTGTTAAGAAGGTTAAGAAATCAAAGCACCGGGCAAAGAAGAAGCGTGATGATGATGATGAGGATGAGATTGACGAGGACACAATAGTGGATATGGTTTCGATTTCTGTGAACCAGGAGACTGGTTTTCTCATGACTCCACCCGCTGCAAAACCGGGATCGGTCGACGGACCATCCACTGTTCGCGAGTTATATATGTCAGGCGGCACGGCGCGTTCTATGTTTGTTCGTCCAGGCAGTACTTAAATGTTTCTCGATAAAGAACTTTGGGGACGGTTGTATGGAGATGTCGATGACGGATACTTAGATAACAATGTACGTTTGAAAAATTCATTTATATTTGCGAATGTTATATTTATATAACGTTATAACAATATTATTCTCTTATTTTATTATTTCCAGCATATTGAGTTTGGGCAAGGTTACTAATGTGGTGGAGATATCGGACTTACCCACATGGCACACAACTTGAAAAGCGATTGAGATGGACGATTATGCCTCTAAGTTTTATTGGGCACATAAAGGCTTTTCGAAACTACCAGGAGGATGTGAAGAAACTGCAAAAGAAAAAGAAAACCAAGCATGCGGTTTCCAAGACGGCACTCGTGTACCATTTCCGCATGGTGGGATTGTGACCAAGTAAGTAATATTTACATTTTTACATGCATTATTTTATTTAACTAACATCTACATTGTTACTTAATAAAATATGTATACCGTAGGTACTGTTCCCGGTCAACATTCTGAAAAGAGATAACACTGGATGCTAATTGTGCTAGATCTTCGAGTTTGGGATATCATCGGATACGATAGCATGGAAGACTATTGTAGTGATGATGAGCGTAATTTTATCGTTGATGAGTTGGGTGATAACATATTTAGATTTTTGGATGTCATTGGGTATTGGAGGATTTCAAAAACGGTCAAGCCTTTTCATGATACCACCGAGTTTCGATTAAACTTGTTTGATGATGTGCCTCAGCAGAGTGGGAATCTAGGGGACTGCGGAGTATGGGTATGCAAGAGTGGAGGGTGAATGGAGATACTAGGTTGTTCGCGTGGGAGTATAGGAAGAGGATGATGGAGACTTTCTTTAGGGCACATTTTGATTGGCAGCCTCCGACATCGCCGCCACCACCACGTACATCTTATGCTTATATGATGACTTATGTATTATGTTAAACATTGATCCATGGTGTTATTTGATAACTTATGTATTATGTATTATGTTAAACATTGACCCGTGTCTTGTGACTTGCGACCCATGACTTTCGATTTGCAGCCCGTGTCTCGTACCCGGAGACTTGCGATTTGCGACCCAAGACATGCAATTTGCGACCCATGTGTACCTGTGGCAAAAATATATTTATCCGTTATCCGTTTGAATAAGATTTTGCAAGATTTCCGGGATTTTTTGTATTTATATATATACTGTGACCCTATGATAAGATCATTATCAGTTTTTTTTCACAATTTTTCATAAAACGCAATAAATACTAAAAAGAAACTTCCCGAAATGGTTCACATTGATCATTTTTGGCATTTTCGTTCTCCAAATGAAGAACCAATAACTGAAGAATTATACGCAAAAGTTCCCGAGTTGTTTAGCGTCGCGTTTCGTCATGCTGGACATTTTCAGGGCGCAAAAAGAATGTACACGTAAGATTTGTTGTAGAATTATAGGCAAAAGTTCCTGAGTTGTTTAGCGTTGCGTTTCGTCATGCCGGACATTTTCAGGGCGCAAGAAGAATGTACACGTAAGATTTGTTGACGTTTATTGACTGCGTGAATGTTGATGAATTTTCAACAAAAGTTTTGGATTACGCTTTAGAAGAGTTGGGTTATTGAGCTCCAGAGAAGTGGTATTGTTACTTTAAAGAGCATAATAAAGACCTAGATATTGGTTTACAATTGATAACGGGTGATGTCGATCAAATGAATCAGATTACTAACTATGCGAAAAAAGATATAGAAATTGAGGTCTATGTTACAAACAATGATCTGACACATTTTTTGAATTCTGAAACAATGATGCCGCTTGCAATTTCAAAGATTTTTACCGGCTCTTCAAGTGCTAGCGGTTGTTCGATTAGTTAGTAGCCAATTATTGTAATTTCTATTTGTCTTTCAATCAATTGGATAATTTAACTTAGCGTGTTTATAATTTACGTAATGTCAGGTTTAAAATCCTTATGTAATGAAATGTTTATGGAATATTTATTATTCGTCAAACACAACAAAGTGAACATCAAGGAAAATTATTGAATTAAAATAAGTTTTTTCATTAGTACATAACATAGGTTTTTCCATTACAATAACTTCAACGGTGACTCAAATGTACACTTGAAAAATACTGAGTCGGCTGAGATGCTTCGGCTTCTGTCCCGAAATCATTTTCCGTTGATTTAGTGGATGTTTTCTGCAAGTCAAATATTCAAGATGATATTAATAATACAATTTATTACTTTAGTTTATCTATGAAAAAATGTAGCAGCTTACTGTTTTAGATCTTTATTTTGACCTTGACCTTGAGGTGGATCCTGATTTGGTTCTTGATCAAGTTGGCTCATCTGTTCTATCGTAAGGAGCTGTACACATAGCTCGACTATGACCGTGTTCCTTCCAACAACTACATTATTTTTTGTATTTTGGTTTTTCCTCTCCTTTTGAAGGATTACGAGTATGACGAGCTGGGCGACTAGATTGCCTCTTCACAAGCATCGGCGGTAAGCAAATATGCAAATTACCTGGAACTAAAGGATGCGCTATCGGTTCAACAGCCTCACTATAGGCCACTCGATATGTTTCATTGGTGAAATACCTCTCCGCAAAGCAGCTTACGTTGTCCATTTCGAAGTAACGTGTTACTGCCGACACGTGCCCACAAGGTAAATCGGATAACTGCCATTGCTTGCAAGTGCATATTCGTCTATCCAGGTTGATTGTTCCATTCTTTTGCCCATCCACCACCTCACAAACCATATTTGTGGATGAGTTAACCATAGTCTAGCGATTTCCCATTTCTCTTTCTGATTTTGTGCTCGACATATGGTGTGACGGGTGTTTTAACTCTTTCTGCAGTGTTTCGATGTTTGAAATACCACTGTTTTACCGAAGATCGTAAAAAACCCAATAGCATTGTGACTGGGACTTTCCTTGCATGCTTGGTCAGGGCGTTAATGGACTCCGTACTGTTATTCGTTAGGTAAGCATATCGTCTACGTGTAGCATGATGCCTTGACCATTTTTCTTTCCCAACGTCTGTAAGAACCTTAGCTGAAGCTTGTAAATGTCTATAAATGACATCAAAATGGTGATCGAAATCGGACTTGTGGTACGCCTTACACATTTTTTCCAATAATGCCATTCGAAGTGCCTTACTTTTGAAAATCTGGTTCTCAAATTCGTCACAAGTGACGACAGCATAGGGCATGAAAAACATCTGGAAACACAGTTGAAATATCGGCTGCAATTGCAGAAGCCCTATCAGAAATGATAGTCAGGTTTTCAATCCCACCGGCTAATTCAAGGGCGTCACGTAAGTTTCCGAAGAACCACGACCAGATATCGATCGTCTCTCCGGCCCCAATTCCATAAGCTAGTGTCTAGATGCCTGTTGTCCATCGCCACAACAATTAAGTTAGTCCCCAGGTAACCCCCGTTCAAATGGGTTTCATCTACGATAATTACTGGGCGTGTATGGTTAACAAAATGTACGTATCTGCAAAGACACACACACACACACACATATATATATATATATATATATAATTATATAATTATATAAGAATACATATGTGAACATAGATGAAAACTAATTATAACTACTTACAATTGCACCAACGGACGACATTACGAATCCATCCTCCTTCTCTGTAAGCAAATTCGTAGTGCTCCCTGGATTATGCAGCCTCAAGTTGTGGAGGTATTTGGGAAGCATTCTAAATGATTCTTCTGGACTACCTCTCAACAATTCTATAGCATAACATATTGCTCTCCAGGTTTGGTTATATGAAAGGCTAATTTTAAAGCGTTTTGACATATCAAGTTTCATTTCTTTGCCTCTGTATACACGCCCTTCAAAAGTCATCGCATCTTTTAAGATGTTACCAGTCACTTTCTTGTTTTCATGACGGTTATTCGGTAGGATTTCAGTACGATAACATGTGTGAATGTCATGTAACTTCCTAACTTGGAAGTTGTTACTATCTTTGATGCACACTGCACTTATCTTCCACTCACAATCGGCAAAGATACATTTTGTTGTGTACCTTTTCTTATCCGATTTCTTTGGCTTAATCGCAAAACTTTCTTCGAGACACTTGGTATGCAATGAAAGAAGAAATTCCTCATTATTTTCAAATGTTTGGCCAGAGCGAACCCGCTAAGAAACTTCGTACATGGAAACTAGTTGTTTTTAATTTCTTCTTCGTTTTCGTCTAGCCGTGGTGGCATATTCCGCAATATATCTTTTTCTTGTGCTTTTGGTGGTACTTGTTTGTCATATGTATCTCTAGGATCCGGCTCCTCTTCCTCCTCCTCATCAGTAACAATGTGATTACAAAACGGATGGTCATGATCTTTAGTTGGATTTACATTTTTTTCATCATAATGATTATAATCATGAGGATGATCATCGGAAAACTCAACATGATATTCTAAATTACTTTGGTCATAGTGAACACAATCATTATGATATTGGGAATCATCTCGTGTCTGTTCAACTACCTTAAATGGTGTGTCTTGGGTGTTTTATGTTGGAGATGTGTTATTCGTTCGGTTTTATGGCGCATGATAATGAAATTGATATTGAGGTAGTTGGTTATAATCTTAGTTTGTAGTTGTTGAAATTGTTGTTGAAAAGGAAACGGAAATTATTGAAATGATTGATATTGAAGTGGTTGGTTATAATCATTAGTTTGTAGTTGTTGAAAACCACTACTGCTAGGTTGATTACTACCCATACCCGAAACATTTCTTACAATATCAACAATGTAAATTTCTATTTGAGCATTGTTAATTGCATGTATCAAAAAATCCCCAAAATCATTAACATCATCAGTTATATCAATAACATACCGATCTACCTTATATTTCAAACTAACTGTTGCATCAAGTGGTAAACCTATTTTTTTTAAAATGTTTTTCAACAAAACTTTGTATGTCATGGGCTTTTCTGGTGTAACGGGAGGTTCTAAAGGCACCCAACTACATTCTATCGGCATATACATCGGCATGTTGTTAATATATTCAAAACGGCCGCCAAAATAGATAAAAATCTTAAACTTATCCATAATCAAACTAAATAAAACTACAAACAATCAAAACTCGTACCTTAAACTTTTTCTGCAATTTACGCTTGCACGAATTGGAATACTCATTGAGAGTGTTTTAATTGGTTGTGAATAAAGACTGATTAAATGAGGTCATTTTAAAGGTATATTTTTATCTAGAAAAAATCTGCAAAATCTATAAAATTCAGAAAATCTTATCCTAAATCTTATCTACAATGGATAAGGCAAGTCACAAGTCGCAGGTCGTATGGCGTATGTCGCAAGTCGGAGGTCACAAGTCACAATTGCAATTATAAAAAACAAAAAACGTAAATTAATTCATAAGTCAACTGTCGCTCGTAGCGACACTTAGGAGTGTCGTTTAAGAGAACCCGGTAAGAAACTTCATACATGGCAAGTTAGACGGGTCGCAAATCGCAAGTAAACGAGTACGAGTCGCAAATCGCAACGAATGATTTGTGACCCGTTCATCGTTAATCGAAAGTCGCAAGTACTCGTTCATCATTCAACGCAAGTCGCAAATACACGGGTTGCAAATCAACGAGTACGGGTCGCAAATCGCAAGTCGCAGCGACTGACCTGTGACCCGTTCATCGTTCTCGGTCACACGGCGGGTCGCAAATCGCAAGCACTTGGTCGTAAATCGCAAGTTGCGATTTGCTTACGAGTAGGGTAAAACGTCAATTTTTTTAGGTCAAATCGTTATATTTGTCTCGATTTTGGAGCAAATAGTTTAATTTCCCTAAAAAATATTTTATTAATTAATATTAGTAGTTAAAACAGAGATTTTGATTATTATTTATTGATAAAAATATGTTTTTATACGTTTTGATTATCATTCATCGTGAACGAATGTTAACGAATAATTTTACAAAGAAAATGATAATATCCACTTCAGTTAACATTCATTAATGATGAATGTTAGAAAATCCTTATAATATTCATCATATTATATTATAAGTTATAAAAAATAGTTTATCTATAAATATTAGTAGGTATAACATCGGTTTTGATTAATATTTCTTGGTAAAAATATGTTTTTTTACGTTGATTATCATTAATCGCGAATGAATGGTTAACTTCCCTACTTCCCTTAAAAAATTGCTTCTCTCTTGATCCCTACCTTATATATATTGGGACGATCCTGGGGAAACATTTTTTTTTTTGAAGCGGGAATTACAAATGTCAAATAATAAAAAGAGAAATTTAATAAATGTTGATCAAAATCAATGCTCTTTATAGCATCGATTATGATTCATATTTACCGGTAAAAATAATTTTTTTTTGACATTTTGATTGGTAAGTGTAATATTTCGTGATGAGTATTAACGATTCCTCATTCTCCAAAAAAAATATGAGTATTAACGATTCCTCCTTCTCCAAAAAAAGTTGTTCCCCTATATATATATATATGGACCGGATCCAGAGGGAAGCACAATTTTCTGGGGAAAGAAAAACTACACATTCATCAACGATGAATGTTAGCGAATTTTCTTAATATTTATCATATGATATTATAAGTTATAAAAAATAGTTTATTGATGAATATTAGTAGTTATAATATTGGTTTTGATTAATATTTATTGGTAAAAATATGGTTTTATACGTTTTGATTATCATTCATCGCTGACGAATGTTAACGAATAATTTTTCAAAGAAAATGATAATATCCACTTCGATTAATATTAATTAATAATGAATATTATAAAATTATCTTTATATTCATCGTATGATATTATAAGTTATAAAAAGTAGTTTATATATGAATATTAGTAGTTATAACGTCGGTTTTGATTAATACTTCTTGGTAAAAATATATTTTTTTACGTTTGATTATCATTAATCGCAAATGAATGGTTAGCTTCCCTGTTTCCCTCAAAAAATTACTTCTTCATCCCTACCCTATATATATAACCTTGTAAATCACATATATATATATTTATATACACATATACATATTATTTAAGAGACTAGCCGAGCGATTAAAATCTCAAAGCTTACCAAGTCAGGCTTGTTAAAGAGCAATGAAAAAGGTACAATTCAAGATCTCTTTCTTAACTCCATGTTTGAGTACAAAATTTATGTTTGTTAACAGTATCACACGATCTTACTTCAGGTCATTAGAATCAGTGATTTTTGACAAAAAAGAAAAAAACAACAATGCCAGATATAATTTGTTCTTTTTGCATCATAAGAATCATTTAGAACTAGCCAAATCTGTCCTGAAATATTTGTCTCAACGATAATAATCATTCATATATTTCCGGCTTCAAGACTCCAATGTAAGGCAAGTTTCTGTACTGTTCGTTGCAATCCAACCCATACCCCACGACGAATGAATCTGGGCACTGCTAGAAACCAAAATGAGAAGAAAAAGTTACACGTGTTAATCTGCAGATGCTAAATACTAGACTACAGAAAGAGCGGCGAAACAAGAACATATTCTCAGTTACATTAGTAACAAAAATTTCATTACTAGTTTTATACGTCACAATATCATAACTATATTAATACATGTGCAGAAAACCAGAAACAGATATAAAAGTAGTAAATTGTTAGGTACATACTTCTACTAACGCACTACATAAGTTGAACTAAAGAAAGGTTTATAAGTTGCTTTCACTAGTAGGTTGCAAGTCATTTTCTAATATCTTATTTACCAAATGCTTGAATATCATGTTTGATTAGAAAATAATTAGAACATTGATCAATTATCTACAGTGGCCTTCAATGCACTAATCACCGCAGTTGCCATATGAGATGATTTTGAATTTATAGGTCTTAAAACTCGTCACTCTTGTGACCGCTAATTAAAATTTCGTGAAGATTATTACAATAGAATTTAAAAACATACCCAATTCAAAAGCTACCACAGTGCAAATAATATGCATTTGTGTATGTGTGTGTGAGTACCTGAAAACCAGAATAGAAGTTGCCATCACCTAAGAGCGTAAAGTTAACCTCTCTTCTTGCTGGTTTGTCAAGGAGAGTGCACACAGAAACGGAGGTCGCCCCTTTACCTTCCAAATAAGAAATGAGACTTGAAACAGTTTTTCCTGTATCTACAATATCTTCAACCTGACCGAAACAGATCAATATCACAAACTCCCAATTAGAACTCCATTTTCAGAAAGGCAAATTCCAAAGAAAGGTAATGCGAGTTCCAAAAAGGCTCAATAATTCATTTGCAGCTTAAAAGGAGTAAAAGTTCAATTTTTCTCATAAAATGAAAAGCTCGACGCAGGCAACTAAATTTTTTAATTTATCTTGTATTTATTTTGTTGATAAAACTGAACTCCCACTCCTTTTTATAAGCAAAGCTGAACTTACAGTCATTTTAACGAACTTACGTTACTTATTTATCGAGCTTTTTCAGAAAAACACATATGCAAACTACCAAACTACAGGCAAATAATTATAGTACTAATTAACTATCATCCTTGCAGGAGAACACTGGGATTATCTACATCTAAAATCTATTGGAAATATTAATCATCTTATCGAATTATCATGCAATTGAAACTAGTCTACAAAATTTGACCACATGCAGCACAAGTTTGAATGAAAAAAAAAAAATGAGTACCAAAATGACATGTTTTCCGGTAACATCAAGTTTCAAATCACAAGAAAGTTTAGGCGCACCGGTGGAAACAGTTCCACTGCCGTACGATTCAGCTCGTACAAAATCAACGGTCACCGGAAGTTTTATTTTGCGGACGAGATCGGCGAGGAAAAGGAAAGCGCCGGTCGCAACACCGACGACCACCGGAGAAGAAGAATCCGGTGAAGAGAAATCGTGAGATATTTGAGATGCCAATTCGTTAACTTTCTGCAAAATTTGCTCCGGCGACCATAACACCGTGAGTATATCGTCGTCTATGCAATGGCTCACCATTTCTTTCTTTTCCTTTAGGGGTTTTGAAATTGTCATTTTTAGGGTTTTTATAGGGTTAGTGATTTATTTTTCTCTTCTTTTTGCTTCTGTATCACTTTTACCGACTTTTATTGTCACTTAAAATTAGGGATGATGATGGTTCGGCCGAAACCGTTTAAACCGGTCAATTGGAGTAATTTGGTGAGTTTGATTGGATTTATTTGTCATAATTTGTTTAGTGGTTTAATTTTTCTCAAGCCGACATAAATGGTTTAGTTTGTTGTTTCAAGACTAACCGACCATTTAAGTCAAACCGGACCGTATTGTAAATTCTTATATAAATCGTTAGGTACATATGTTTAATATAAAAGATTATATTAAACATACATACCTAAAACAAATTTCATATTGCTTCTTGTATGGTATCCAAAGTGTTCAAATTATGCAAGCCACTAGACCAAATATACAACTAATTGAATTCAAATCAAAGATAGTAAAGAAAACTTTCGATTATGTAACAATGTTATGAAATATTGGGCAAAGACAAGAGAGCCTTCTATCTCTTCCAGTCTTATAAAGGAAAGAAAGCAGGATGAACAAGCTTCTTTTTATTTAGAGAGGAACCATTCCTTCGTCTGAGAATCGTCATACGTCAATTCCTCGCACATAATTAAAGGGGCCATTGAAAGGTGACTAAAACACCAGAAACGGGGAAAGGCATTACCAGAAGGAAAGTAGTCCAACTCAATATCTTACGCATCAATGGGCCAGCTTATGGGCCAGCTTACGGGCCAGGCCTCTCTCTGACATGATAACTAGTATCGCGGAGCTCTTCTGAGTTTCCTTGCGCCGATTTAGCGGCATTTAAGCAACCCGGACACTTTAACTTATGCCAAGGCCACCTGCACCCAGAACTGAATAGGATGAATCTAGACTTGGTTGAGGACTAGCGGTTGGAGATCCTTGGAATTCGATAGACCAATCATCGAGAATCAAAGAACCTAACAAATGTAGGCGGAATACACTCATGATCTAAATCTTGAAAAGAGATCGGCACACACACACACACACACACACACACATATATATATATATATATATATATATATATATATATATATATATATAAACTGCCCCCGCAAACGAAGAGGTTTCAAGATATCAGCCGACCGAGTGAAAGTCCCAATGTTTAGACAGACGAATGCTGTTGGGGCCCTAAGCCAGTTGGGTATATATATATATATATATATTCTCTCATTCTGGGTAAAACCTCCTTGAAGTATCAACTAATGGGGGAAGAGTAACCAAATAAAAGGCCTGCTAGGTGATCGAAATCGCTCAGGTCAGCGAGGACTCACTCATAGTTGTTAATGTGCTTTCTAAAGCCTTTCTCTAACAAGCAAGTCGTAGCGCCTTTTCTACAGGCGGGCGGGAGTACATTATGGCAGGATCAATCACCCGGGCAAACAGCCTTTCTCTGATAGAGGCTCGCTTCTTTAATTCAAGTTCAGCTTGTTGCTTTTCATTTTGATAGGAGTAGGTGCACGGCGTCTGCGACTCATGTTGCTCCCTGGGGGGGCTTTTCATGTCGAAGACACGGGTTCGATTCCCGTAAGGAATAGGTACTCATTCCCGGCCGCTTTCGGAAGTGCTTCCTTGCATTAAAGCACATTCCGGGAGTGAAAGGTCATAGGGGTTTTTTTAAAGTGAGGTAAGTCGAGGGTAGCCTCCCGTTTGACCGATTTCTCGGAGTCAGCAAGCTTCAAAAGTCCTTTCTCCTTTCTTTTTCGAAACTCAAATAGATTGCAGAGGAGAGGTGGAAGAAAAGGCTCGGGATGAATTTAGGAGTCTTTGTAGTTCCGCTTCTTGCTCTTTTGCAAGAATTCCTTTAGTTTCCCATCATAGGGCTTTCTATCTATAGATTAAGCCATTACCAAACCAAGGAGCGAATTCGTTCAGAAGTGCTTGGATACGATTTCCCAATCGGAGATCCTTAGAAGAGATGAAATCCACCCCTTAGCCTAATGTCACTAGTAGTATAGCCGGTCCTAAAAGCAAGGGTTACCTAAAAGCTAGTCCTCTCTGATAAGGAAGAAAATGAAAGAATCTCAATTTTATGACAAATCCAATCCCATGCTAATAAGAAAAACGAGCGATTGCTAGTCAGCTTTCATTTTCTTAAAAAAAATGGTATTTGTTTTCCTAGAGGGCCTTTACCCGGTCTAAGATGAAACAGCCCTCCACCTCGAGCCTTAGCTCGAGACAGAAAAGGGGAAACACCGGCTTACCGAAAGAGAGCCCTAAGGGAGAGAATTTTGGTCATTCTCTACAGGGTTCCAAACCTTTTTTCAACATAGGTGACAAGGAGCGAGGCCGCAATGGAAGAGATCAAACACGGGAATAAGAGGCCCTATCCATTGTACTTTTCCCTTCTTCTTCCCCCCCGACCTGTGCTATCCATGCTTTATTACAGGTAGTCATTCCCCCGTTCCTTTAGTCTTTTCAACGGTACTTGAATCTTAAGTCAATGGTTGTACGGGTTTTACCACTATCTGGTATATTCATTTCAGGAAACACAAAATGAGCCGAAATGGAATTGGCTATTGAACAACCAAACATATTCCGGACGGCCCGGATATCATATAGGGAATCCATTTACGGCGTGGGTGGGATTAGCAGTTTGATCTAATTCCTCCAGGTCTTTTCACCAAAAACCTTCCCTGATTGACAAAACGTTCTGCTACTGACACGTGAAGAAGGGCAATGCCGCTTGTAAAGCTCTTTCGTAGAGTGCGCGATCATGACAAGACTCAAGGATGAAGCCCCGGCTAACTTCGTCGACCACGACGACAGAAACGACGCGAAAAATCCAGACCCGGCAAGGGGAAGGGCCAGTGGTGGGCATTTGGTAAAGTCGCTGCTGTGTCACTCTACATTCCTCCTAACTTCCCCAGTGTCATCATCGACCCGCTCCTGCACCATCTCATCCTGACGATTCGTCCTAGCTCTTCCCTTCTTTAACTAGTTACATGAATAGCCTATTGGGCGTCGGATCCCGTAGAACAAGCAAGCTCTTTACCCTCAAATTCAAACATGTGGGCGCAAAAGAGCAGAGCGACCTCGTCTTGCTTGCTTCTGGCGAAGCTTCTAGCACTGGATAAGCAAGCCAATCCACTCGAATTTTTAAAATTAAATATCTCAAAAACGGCATGACTACAAGTTATAAAAATTACATATTCGAAATCAGGATTTTATTCTCTTCAATTAGAAATCCGACAAGCTATAGTTTTGATAAACTTTTTTTTTCTTCATTTTTTTCGGGTCTTAAAAAATGTGATTTATATAATCACATGTGATTTTATGTATAATTACATGTTATTTATGATAAAAATATAATATTGGTACACAATTATTTATCAATGGTGGATGTTAACTTACACATGATTACGACTTAATATTCATTCACATAAATAACTATAAATAAGATTTTAAGAATTGCATTCGTTTACAGCCAAAATCACATGTGATTATTGATTTGAGATTTAATCACATGTGTTTTTCAAATGAAGTATGTGATAATAACTGATAATTCACATGTGATTTTACCCATATATTTATTTACATGTATAATTTAAAAAATTATTTGAAATTCATATTTATTTACACTTTATTCACATGTGATTACTAACTTAATATTTAATTACATGTGATTATAACTAAAAAAATTTATGAAGGTTTATTAAATTAGCAAATAAATTATTTTTATGTGATTTTAAACTTATAATTTGTAACTTTCATTATTCACATGTGATTATAGCTATAATTTAAAACTTATAATTTGATTGTAAATATGTTCACATGTGAGTGTTAAATCACATGTGATTTAACATTATGAATTTCACATGCTCACTAGAAAACGAAAAAAAAATTCGTCGGAAGTATATCATGTGAGATCTCTAATTAAAGATAAAAAGACGCTGATTTTAAAAGTGTAATTTTTATAATTTATAGATATATGATTTGTGAGATATTTAGATTTAGAAAAAAAAAAAGTGAAAATGGGTAATTAAAATTGAGCAATCCTATTGGTTCCTCCATTCTACATTTTTTTAGCTAACTACATTGAACTTTCACCTCCAAAATTTACTATTTTTTTAATAATAAGTTTGTTATCAACAGTCTCAAGCTTTTTGCTTCATATATACTCCGTATTCACCATTTAACAACCCACCTTTTATCGCAATGAACAACCACCTACTACCACCATGAACCACTATCTAACACAAATAACAACCACACATCTCTTTGAGTGAGTATAAATCGAACCATTTACTAGTAAATCAAACCCCCTTCTAATTATCAAATTGAATCAATGAAATTGTATCACTACACACAACATTAAATACTAGTAGATAGAAAAGAAAGGAAATGTTAAGACTTTTTATCAAAAAAAAGAAGAAGATATTAAGATCTAAAAAAAGACCTAGAAACCAAATTAAAGAAAATTAAGAACAAAAACGAAGAAGAAGAAGGGCGACGTGGTTACGGTGGTACGACGGTGAAGAGAGTGTGATATGCTAGAGGAAGGGATGGGCATGATGGGTTTTCTATTTCATTACTGAATTAACATACAATGCGGAAATAACAATTAATTTAGAGCATGAAGGAAACTAAACCCTAAAGGATCTTAACTTAATAATAATACGCAACAAAACAAAATAAATAGATAAATAAGAAAATACTAACCTTTGAGAAAATCGGATTTCTCACACGCAGACCAACTAAGCAGACCTTCTTGACTTGGAGGCGAGTACTCAAACTAGAGCACTTTTAATGGTTCACACCCACGAACAAAAGAGATAATTCTAACTCCTAAGGTCCCGATTAAATCGAGTAAACTCTTACAAGGAATCGGAATGAGAAAGAGAGAATGATGTTCTTTGAAACCATGGCATGTCCCCTATTTATAAGGGAATAGGGAGGCTAGGGTTTTATCCCACGGCCGATGTGGGACAAACCAGATTTCGTGTTCCAACCGCCGGTTGGAATATCCAGCCGCCGGTTGGACTCGCGCGTTCCACCGCCTTACAAATCTTGGACTCCAGCCGCCGGCTGAAACTTCCAACCGGCGGTTGGATTTGGCTTCCAGAATATTCTTTTAGTTTCTAATTAATTAATCAACTATGATAATTAATAAACCAAATAATTAACTATAATATTAATACTAATTAATATTAGCTCTCATTTATTTCTCTTTAACTGTTCGTTGAGGGCGACCCAAAAAGGACTCTACTTTTAATGATATACTTACCAATTAGTTATGAACTTGGACATTATATCCAACAGTCTCCCACTTGGACAAGTCATCAACTATTATTGGTCTAAGTCTATCCCATTAACTAAGCAGAGAGTGCCATACAACGCAACTGCCGAACTCTGAATCATATCTAGAGACAACCCTTAGATAAGTGATCAAATATTCTTTTGTTCTACTGATATCGTATGAAACCGAGACATGGATTTTAGTCAATCTCAGGATTCAAGATTATGTTTTCTGATCTCCGATTATTTTGACTATATAAGACTACTGATTTGTGCACATCAACTTATTCTCGGCTAGGCCTAGCACTTTTAGAGTCAACTTTTAATCATCAGAGGGCCCATGATATTGCTTTTACATTTTGCAAAAGGAACAAATAAATTTCGACTACATAGTACTAGTCAACTCGTCATGATACACCCAGCATACCCTTTATAACTTGCATTTACGCGCAGTGTTTGAAAAACTAAAGTATAACAGATTTGAAAAATTAGAAACTCAATGTATCTCCATTTTAAGAATAGAGGATATTATCATCTTAAAATCACTCGTGATTTAATCCATGAAGTGATCTCTTTAAGTACGGGTCTCCCCTATACTTAAATCTCCATCAAGTACTCATGAGTGTTGCAGCATTCTCCATGCTATGTCTAATCTCCATAGACAATCTACTAACACTCCATGACAGTCTTAAATCAACATTAACTTCCTGTAGTATGAATGACTGAGGAGGTTTGAGTAAAACTAATTACTCGGGAAGTGAATTCTAAACATGCAAAACGAAACACAATGACAAACAACAGTAAATGGTAGAACTCCTTCATATAAATAAATCTCCATTATTTAATCACCAAATCTATTACATTTCTATCATTGCTATAATGTTTCAGATTCAAACTAACAACTAAAACTTTATATTATCTCTTAAACCTATGCTCCTAGCATGTTCATTGTGTTTGGACCTTGTCAGTGCCTTTGTGAACGGATCAGCCGGATTATCCTCTGATTGTACATGCTTCACAACCACGTGTCCTTCTTCTACCTTTCTTCGAACAAAATGGTATTTCCTTTCTATGTGCTTTGACTTCCCATGATCCTTGGGTTCTTTAGTCAAAGCGATTGCACTTTCGTTGTTGCAGAATATAGCAATCGGGTCTTGAACTGTTGGAACAACTCTAAGATCTCCAATGAAATTCCTCATCTATATGGCTTCCTTTGAAGCTTCGCAAGCTGCAATATACCCAGACTCGCATGTGGAGTCTGCTACTGTATCTTGCTTTGAACTTTTCCATGTCACCGCTCCCCCATTCAGTAAGAATACCCAACCAGACTGTGACCGACTATCATCTCTATTTGTTTGGAAACTTGCGTCACTATAATCTGTCACTCTAAGTTCTTCTTCTCCACCATAAACCAAGAGCTTGTCTTTAGTATTTCTTAAATATTTGAGAATATTCTTTACAGCTGTCCAATTACCTTCACCAGGATTCTGCTGATGTCGACTCACAATGCTCAAAGCAAATGAGACATTAGGCCTTGTACACGTCATGGCATACATGATCGATCCTATAGCCGAAGCATATGGGACTCGACTCATTATGTCCGATTCTTCCTCAGATTTCGGACGTAGATCTTTACTAATCTTTATGTCATGATGTAAGGGTAGATTCCCTTTCTTAGAATTTTCCATTTTAAACCTTTTCAAAATTTTATCTAAGTAAGTGTCCTGGCTGAGTCCAATGAGACGTTTCGACCTATCTCTTTAAATCCTTATACCAAGAATATATGCTGCATCTCCCAAGTCTTTCATAGCGAAACATTTTCCCAACCAATCTTTTACACTTTGTAATGTTGGGATATCATTTCCTATGAATAGTATATTATCTACATATAATACTAGGAAGACTACAACACTCCCACTGACTTTAACATATATACAGGACTCATCTTCGCTTCTAGAAAATCCAAACTGTATGACTTTCTCATGGAAGCAGAGATTCCAGCTACGAGAAGCATGTTTAAGTCCATAAATGGCCTTTTCAAGCTTACACACTCTTTTAGGATACTTTGCACTTTCAAAACCCTCTGGTTGTGCCATAAACACATCCTATGTAAGTTTTCCGTTAAGGAAAGCGGTTTTGACATCCATCTGCCTAATTTCATAATCATGAAATGCAGCTATCGCAAGCATTATCCTGATCGACTTTATCTTAGCTACTGGTGAGAAGGTTTCCTCATAATCAATCCCAAGGGTTTGAGTATAGCCCTTCGCTACCAACCTAGCTTTATAAGTGTGTACCTTCCCATCCATGGTTGTCTTCTTTTTGAAGATCCACTTACAACCCACCGTCTTAAGACCGGGTGTAGTGTCAACTAAATTCCAAACTTGGTTGTCATACATAGACTGAATCTCGCTTTTCATAGCTTCCTTCCACTTGGCAGCCTCAGGGTCTGCCATCGCTTCCTTGTAGTTAGCAGGTTCGTTCAAATCAACTAGTGTACTATCACTAACCTTGTCCTCTTCTTCAATATGGAAACCATAATAAAACTGAGGAGGATTGCTAACTCTACTTGTTCTGCGAACGGGTAAGGATATGTCTTCAGGTTCAACAGGTGTCACCACCTCTTGTTGAGTGTTTACTATAGGTTCTTCATCGGTCGATTCTTGAATTTCTTCAAGATCTATCTTACTCCCACTGTCCTCTTTAGATATCATTTCTCTCTCAAGGAACACTCCTCTTCGAGCTACAAACACCACATTTTCCTTGGGTCTGTAAAATAGATATCCAAACGACTCTTGTGGATAACGGACGAAAAGACACTTTTCAGATCTGGACTCTAACTTGTCCAGAGTTTCTCGTCTAACGAAAACCTCGCAACCCCAGATCTTGATGTGACCAAGAGAAGGACGTTTTTCCTTCCACATCTCATAAGGTGTCTTTGAAACCTTCTTAGTGGGTATTTGATTTAAGATATGTGCGGCTGTCTCTAATGCGTAACCCCAGAAGCTTATTAGAAGTGTTGCCCGACTCATCATAGATCGAACCATGTCTAACAGGGTTCTATTTCTCCTCTCCGCAACTCCATTAAGTTGTGGTGTTCTAGGAGGAGTCAATTGTGAAACTATTTCACAGTTTCTAAGATGATCAAGAAACTCGATACTAAGGTATTCTCCTCCTCTATCGGATCGGAGTACCTTTATCTTTCTGCCAAGTTGATTCTCTACTTCGTTTTGATATCTTTTGAATATTTCAAAAGTATCGGACTTATGTTTAATCAGATAAACATATCCATATCTACTGAAATCATCGGTAAACGTAACGTAGTAGCGATTTTCATCTTTTGTGGCGCATCGAAATGGTCCACATACATCTGTGTGTACCAAGTCCAATAGTCCTTCACCTCTTTCACATGATCCAGTGAATGGTGATTTAGTCATCTTGACCAGTAAACAAGATTCGCATACATCATCCGATTTGATGTCGAATGATTCCAACACTCCATCCTTTTGGAGTTGGGCGATGCGTTTCCTGTTTATGTGCCCAAGACGATAATGCCACAATTTGGATTTATCAAGCTCATTACACGAATCAACATTTAAAATCACATTGCTAACACATTCAACATTTTCATATATGCCTTTGTAAGGAGAAGCTTTAAAAATAAAACTACCATTTAAATAAACCAAAATATCTTCATTTTCATTATCAAATGAAAATTGATTACCATCCTTGAACAATGCATGAAATGAAATTATGTTTCTTGTCATTTCTGACGAATAACAACAATTATTTAAATCAATCCTAACTCCTGACTTCAGCATGAGCTCGAACTTTTCAATCTTGGTCACGGGTGTGAATTTCCTGTTTCTCATGATTAAGTTGAGCTCTCCATGCTTCAAACTTCTACTTTCCTTTAGACCATGTAATACAGTGCAAATGTGAGTACCACACCCTGTATCCAGAACCCAAAGTTGTAGTATTATGGAGTTTGATCATAAACATACCTGAGTGAATACTCTTTTCTACCTTTCCGTCTTTAAGATCA
The DNA here is from genome assembly GCA_963930675.1 of Gnaphalium uliginosum. Lineage (NCBI taxonomy): Eukaryota > Viridiplantae > Streptophyta > Magnoliopsida > Asterales > Asteraceae > Gnaphalium > Gnaphalium uliginosum. Next base: position 40,026,129 of record OZ005686.1, on the reverse strand, counting down.
TTCAGATATTTTGGGCAGCTACGCTTCTAGTGCCCCTTTGTGTTGCAGTAAAAGCACACTGGTTCCTTTGGATCATTTGCAGATGCAATCTCAGAATCAACCTTTCTTTTGGAACCACGACTAGACTTTCCAGTCTTACCTTTCCAAGTTTTTCTTTTCCTTGCATTTTGACCAATAGCCTACACAGGAGTTGCTGAGGTAGAGGGCACATCAATCTTCTTGATCCCTTGCTTAGCGGTTTGCAGCAAGTTATGGAGTTCCATTATCGAGGTTTCTTTCTCATTCAAATTCATTTGATATGAGATTATAAACTGATTGTAGACAGCTGGTAGGTGAGATAGAATCATATTTATCGAGAGCTCAATATCAAACATCATGTTCAAAGATTCCAACCTATCAAAGTACCCTTTCATCTCCAAGACGAAAGCACAAATAGAGGGTCCAGGTTTGGGTTTACAAGCCATGAGGGATTTAACCACATCAAGGCGTTCTTTGCTAGCCTTTGCCTGAAACATTTCCTTTAGCTGTGGGTTCATTTCATAAGCCCAAGTATTCTCAAAAGTCTTTTGCAATTCAAGGCTCATGGAAGATGCCATGATACAAGACACTTTGTTTGCATCTTCATAATGTTTTCGGTGAGCTTCAATCTCTTCTTGGGTTGAATCAAGATCAATAGTGGGAATCTACTCATCGAGAACATACTCCTTTTTCTTGTACCTTAGGGTAAACCTAAGGTTACGCATCCAGTCCATATAGTTTGGACCGGTAAGTCTTTCCCTTCCAAGAACTGAGAGTAGTGAGAAGTTCGAGTTATTTGCGGAACTGGGAACGGGTGGATTAGAACCATTTTCGGTAGACATCTATAATATAAACAGTTTTAGTTAGTATGAATATTCCTTAATTGTTTAATTACCCAATTCTAAATTAAGGCTAGGATCCATAATTTTGATTCGTTTTATGAAGAGGTTTGCCGTAATCATATCATGAATTTATTTTAGATAGACAATGCTTTTGTCAGTTTCATTCTCTATGAAATTCCTAGTTCTTTTGAGATTTATTGATTCAATCAATGGCATGTTAATCTCGAATATGCTTATCTACCATTCATGACTGGGATGCCGAGGATCATGAATAAGATAGTGAACTTAACCATGCAAAACCCGCGTGGTCCCCGGCCCGAGTACGCTCGAGAATCGCGAGTCTCACATAACCTCTCACTTATGTCCTCTCATTAATGTGCTAGTGAACCACACACGCTCCATTAACAGTCCATATGAGAGATCTGCGGTTTTCATGGGATAGCATACAATTCACATTTGTTATACTTAAATGGGATTTTATTTTAGTACTTTAATTCAATACTTTTGATCTTGACATCATCCTATCAAAAGTCCTCGGTAGCTCCATTGAACACACAAAGAAGCGGGGAAATAGGTCAGCGCGAAGCATATTAAAAACCCACTTCCTTAGGGAAGTAAAGTGTCCCGCTTTATACCTCTCTTATAGTTTGTTCACCATAGGTGAGCCGATTTATCAATTGACTGACAACGTATTTAAACTTTAAATGATACATATATATTTATCATAATATATATAGGTCTCTTTAAACTTTTAAATTTAGGGTTCTATTTTAAACATTTTAAAATTTAAGGGTATCATTTAAACAGTTTAAATATTAGTGTTTATTCTATATCCATATTAACATTTAATGATAATACAAATTTATCTATGAATTACTATTTACAATTGACTATTAACTAAGTAGTAACTCCATTGTTAAGTGTCTATATTATTAAGCTAAGGCTCTGATACCACTGATGAGCTTTCTATTTCATTACTAGATTAACATACAATGCGGAAATAACAATTAATCTAGAGCATGAAGGAAACTAAACCCTAAAGGATCTTAACTTAATAATAATACGCAACAAAATAAAATAAATAGATAAATAAGAAAATACTAACCTTTGAGAAAATCGGATTTCTCACACGCAGACCAACTAAGCAGACGTTCTTGACTTGGAGGCGAGTACTCAAACTAGAGCACCTCTAATGGTTCACACCCACGAACAAAAGAGATAATTCTAACTCCTAAGGTCCCGATTAAATCGAGTAAACTCTTACAAGGATTCGGAATGAGAAAGAGAGAATGATGTTCTTTGAAACCATGACATGTCCCCTATTTATAAAGGAACAGGGAGGCTAGGGTTTTATCCCACGGCCGATGTGGGACAAACCAGATTTCGTGTTCCAACCACAGGTTGGAATATCCAGCCGCCGGTTGGACTCGCGCGTTCCACCGCCTTACAAACCTTGGACTCCAGCCGCCGGCTGAAACTTCCAACCGGCGGTTGGATTTGGCTTCCAGAATATTCTTTTAGTTTCTAATTAATTAATCAACTATGATAATTAATAAACCAAATAATTAACTATAATATTAATTCTAATTAATATTAGCTCTCATTTATTTCTCTTTAACTGTTCGTTGAGGGCGACCCAAAAAGGACTCTATTTTTAATGATATACTTACCAATTAGTTATGAACTTGGACACTATATTCAACAGGGCACTGGTCGCCGGAGGTTGCCGAATGTATGGGTAAAAAATTTGGTCGGCGATAGGGGTGATGGTGTGTGACGATAACCGCCGGAGACAAAGACAGTGAAGGCCTCAGTAGTCTGGCAACATAAAAACATTAAATGGTGAAGAAAATGTTTTAGTTGTGTTTGAGGGTTTTTTTGTCAAAATGCTCAATTCCATTAAATTTCTAAACTTGCATATTGGGATTGAACGTTGAATTCATTTGAACAAAGGATTTTGAAGGAATTTAAACATTCCAATTCCTTTACTTTTTCCAACCAAACAAGAATGAAATGGAATTCACTTTCCAATTCCCACGAATTCCAAGCAAATCCGTAAAAGTTGTTGAAATATCATATATATATATATATATATATATATATATATGTATATATATATATATATGTATATATATATATATATATGTATATATATACTCAAATACGGTTTTAATGCATGTCTGGGCAAATTATAATTTTCACTACGAGTAGTTTTTTAATCTTTTTGTTTTGCTCATACACAGTAGTTTCAAATGAGTACACAAGTCTGTGTGAGAATAAGAAAATCAATCTCAACCACTTATTTTTATCAAATACCCATTTCCCCCATCTTTTAAAAACTAAATATCTCACAAACGACAAGTCGAAAAATTATAAAAATTGCACCATAAAATTCAGCGTTTTCTCCTCTTCGATTTAAGATCTCGCAAGCTATACTTTCGACGAGTTTTTTTTTTTCATTTTTTGATGGGTTTTACAAATTAGTAACACATGTGTTAGTGTTGCGTTTAGGGTTTAGGGGTTAGGGTGCTAACCCGAAACTCTAAACCTTAAACGTTTTACAAAACCCTAAACCCTAAATTATACTAAACTCTAAAATTCTAAACTCTGTTAAACCTAAACTCTAAACCATGCTAAATCTTAAACTCTAAACCCTAACCCTTAAAATATAATAAAAGTTATAATAATGTTTTCCTACAACGGGTGTGAGCCTGTGAGGGTTAAAACTTAAAACCAAACTACCAAAACCAAACTTTAAAATATTAGACAATACATCGATAAAAACAAAACAATACCAGTTTTGGTTTAGATTTTTAAAAAATCACCGGGTTCACCGGGATTTTATTCTATTTTGGCAATTTTAGTAGGACACGTTTTGCGAATAAATGTGGTAGGCGATTTCTTTGTTGATCGCGATTCGGGAGTTGATCGGAATTTTAGTTGGCCACACAAGTCATTTTTATTGGGTTAAGAAAAATCGTCTGGTTCGTCGGATTGTGTATTAATGGGACACGGTTATTTAATAAAAATTGGTCCGTTGACTGTTTATTTGTGTTATTTTATCTTTATTTGTATTATTTTATCTTAGTTAAATGTTTGTTTGACTTTTGTTTTATTTTCAAATCTCTATCTTCTCTCTATATTAATAAAAGAACTTTCTACCTCCAAACATCAACAACCATTATCCAATTAAAACTCACAGTTTAACTATTAACTCAATTAATCGCTAAGAACTCTCCGTTTATCTAAAATTTTAATAATCTCCATTTCTATATTATTAAATTAAATTAAATTAATTAATAAAAATAAAAGAAAAAGGCTTTAATGAAACTTATCCGTATAGAATCAAAAGAAGTAATTTATGAGGATACATGTTTAGGGGAGGGGGTTATTGTAGAATCATTTCTTATTGTAAGAACCGTAGGAATAACCATTTTCATTTTTAATTTTAACATATCGACACTTTTTGCTATAAAAATAATGCCAAAATTATTAAATTTTTATCATCTTTAATATTAGATCGATTTAAAAAAATAAAAAATATATGATACAAAAATTAAAGTTGTGTATCACATAGCTTTTACGTGATACTGTGATACTTTATTAATATACTTTATTTTTTTTTTTTTACTTAGTACGTGTGTATACACGAATTTATAATCACATACTTTACAATTAATTGACAATTTAACCTTATAATACCATTAATGCTTACTTAACTAACCATTATATATTAACACGACAAATGTTACTTATATTTGAATGGTTAATTTTTCTTACACAGCTCATATTTATATACAGGCTAAAAATTTAGTAAAGTTAATATAATAAACTTAATCAAATTTTGCTATTCGTAACTGATTTTGGGCGATCAATGATGGACTAGACGAATATCATAAAAAGAGATACTTCGTACATCTTTGTTTGTGATACCAGTGCCACATCCATCGAACAACAATTTTCCCTTTCTTACGGTCTTATGAGGTGTCCATCTGGGGCCAAAGTGAAATGAAGATGAATGTTGTAAAAGCGTATAAATCAAGTGTTTGGTTCTTTGTATGTGGTGTAAAAGCAGTATCAAAGCAATATGATTATTGTTTTATTGTGAATTGATGAGTAGTAAAAATTGACATTAAAACTGTTGCCATATTTCGATTTGAAACCTAGAAAACACCAATCTCATTTATTTGAAGAATGTACCTTTTTTATTATACAAGTAGAACAGTAGAAGTAGATGACACGTACAACTTCACTCACATGTCTACTCATTTAACAAGGAGCATAATCGCTTGCAGTAACCGCAAACGTAACTCAACTTTTCACCATATATATATATAATAATAAATAAATTTAATTTGTGAGTTAAATGTTTCAATTGTAATTTATGTAATATGACACTTTACGTTTAACACACAAATTGATATCCTATTTTATATTTAAAGAAAACAAAATTATTAATATTTAGAGAAAATTTAAATTTAGTCGTCTACGTTTACACGGTTTTAAAACTAGTTTAATATAAACATACAAATCAACTCAAAGTCTCAAAGTATTTTAATCTTGGTTTACATTTTTCCCAAACTCGTGTTGATCCAATACCGGCCCAGTCCATTATGTTTTTTTGGACAAACCCAATCCATTTAATAATGAGCAACAACAAATAAAATTCCAGAAACCACTTCGCGCCAAAATCCGAAAAATCTCTCTCTCACACACTCACTAGTTTGATCGGGAAAAAATGCCGACCGTCTTCATCGCCGTTCAATGCTTCCATTGCTCCACCATGCAGGCACGCATCAAATTCTTTCTTCAAATACATAATCTCAATGTGAAATTATCCGAATGCTGTTAGATTTGATTTTAAAACTGACAGGTGAAGCAGAGGAAGAAAAGCAGCAACAAATGGAGTTGTGTCGTCTGCAACGAGAAGCAATCAGTTCGGAAGGTTTTTTCGCAAGGATTCATGGCGAAAGATGTTCGGAAGTTTGTGCAAGGATTCAATATGTCGCGTCAATTCGTTGAACAGCAGGAGGAGTTGCGAGAAGAAGAAGAAGAAACCCTAGGTCATCAAAAAGTTCAGGATAAGAAACGCACCGATTGGATCGAGTATATCGATCCTGAGATGAACAAAACCGGAATCGGTGATGATCAAGGTTAGTTTTTCCATTTCGATTTGCTCAATTCCAGAAATGTTACTGGATTTTGATATTCAAATTTAAACCTAGGGTTAATTTATTGTTTTTTGCTAGTTAATTTATTAATTAGTTGCTGGAATGTACTGGTTGTTTCTAATCAATTAAAGCCTAGTATATATTGTTTACTATAATGGAGGTGGAATCAAATAGACAAAATACTGAATGTACTATTATGAACTGAATGTACAGAGGAGTTGTGTGAGCCAAATGTTGTGACAGAGTTGCCACAACCATTGTTTAAGAAGCCAAAATTGAGGGATAATTACTCTTCTTCTGCTGGATTCGATGGTGAAAAACTTAAGCCGGTTTTGGGGAAGAGAATCTTTAAGAAGATGATTAATACTCCAGGTTACAATATTTCATGTTCCCTAAATACTGCCACCGCACAAGCTGTTAAATACTCTGAACATTCCAAACATTTGAACACTCATTTTAGTTGGTCTACACTGACTGTTGGGATTGGTAATGGATCTCACTGGATGTGTAGACTTGATTTCATTCAAGTCTTTGTTTAAGCCATCATAATTATTTCAAAATGCTACTCATTTGACTTGCATAGTTGCATAGTTACAAAGTTAAACTATTTTCCTTTTGAAGAAAGCTAGAGTTATTTTAAATCATGTCACCATACAGATGCAAATCTCATCACTACAATATAGTTGTGCTTATTGTTGACAAGTGATATGACATTGACATAATTAGTAGGCTTAATGCAACAATAACCATACGATTCAAGTGATTTTCAGGTTGCATTCATAGCAATGTCCATTAATGTGTTCATACTAAATTACTCTTTTGCAGACAAGGATCCAAGAACAACTGTGAAGGAAAATACCATAAGTGTTTGTGATAATCAACTTAACCTGGACAATGTTGATCATACTTCCGTTCACCAAACATCAAGTTCAATAATAACAAAAATCAGGTGGCCGTATTCACAATGGAATGCTTGCAAAGATAATGACAATAATGTTGATAATCGTTTCACATATAGTGGATCTAGTTCAGTGATGATGAAACTGAAGAGGCCAGCATCAAAGTGGAATGACTTCATTGATGACGATGATGATTATGGCTTGCAGCTCGAAAGCAGATGTCAAGAGATCAACAATGCTACATCTGAAACAAATGTAAGCGATGAGATTGTGGAAGATGATATCCATCCTGATTTCCTGTGAGCTTTAATCATCTTTATTGATGTACTCCTATCATGTTTTCATTAGATATAAACCTCATTTTGGGAATTGTTATAGTGTCATATTCTGTTTGACAACAAAAGTCAACTGTAAAGAGTTTAGATAATGATCAGAAAGTCAATATTCATCTTTACAACTTGCTTTGGTGAGCTGTTTCTTTTAATATACATGGAGTCTCATCATTCAATGAACTGGGTCTATCATCCATTCGTTCCTTATCAAAGTAAGCATCAATTTCAAATATACCCGTACCAATTTTGAAACTAAAATAATCCATTCATTGTGATTTACGCTCCACACCGATTACATAGTTCAGCGGAAGGTCTCCTACATTTATTCAAGGTTTTAATTGATTTATAAGAATTTTCAAGTTTGAGCATTCTAGAGACGATCAACCTTTTATCTACTAATGTACGCAGCTGATCATATTCTGAATTTGTTTCTCTGAGAAGTATACTGTAACTATTGTTTGTGGGTCAAAATATACACAGTATAAACAGAATTTCACAAGACATATTTAGGTGACTACATATACAACTTAAATATTCTGTTTGGCTATATGGATACTTTTCCAGATAAATAGGCTATTATAAGTGGAACTTGAGCTTCGATACCATTTGTTACATGCTAACCACAAAAGGCATCAGTCTCTGCATCTAGTTCATCTCAAACCCTCTCCTACAAATAAAATTAACCACAAATATAATAAACAAAATGAGTCAAATTAATGCCCCAACTAGTCTGAAATAACAAATGGAAGGAACACTCACTAGTAAGTATAACTATAATTCACTAAATATATATATATATATATATATATATATATATATATATATATATATATATATATATATATATAAACCCAACCGTACTTACTTGATCTGTATCTCCTTCAAGGCCAGCAGATACGATCAGGCATCCTTGATTCCCTAAGTATGGGTCTTAGTAGTGTACTGGATCCTTTAAGACTCTGTTGGCATGCCACAACAAACTTTAGAGAAAAATATCACAAAATAATTAGCACATTCTATTCTAATTTTTTATTTCAAAAAAATCCCCTCGAGCATTTCTTCATTAGCATCACATTAGGATCATCAAATCAAATCAAATCAAATCAAATTCAAATTAATTTATTAAAAAGCTACTTGAACTACCACATTAGTATTATCATTTTAATCTATTATTTGTTGCGTTCACATTGAATTTGCAGTTACAACTGTTAATTAACAAAAGGCCAATATTGTCTAATAGCACAAATCATACTTATATCTATAATTATATTACAATTCACAAGTGCAAATATCACAAAATGATGGTTCATTTGTTTGGGAGTCAACTTACCATTGCACTTTAGTAGCCGCAGCTTCTTTCGCATTGAAGCGAACTGAGACAGCAGGTTGCAGCACTAGGGACTGTTTATTATGTATCTGCACAGATAATAATAACCACAAAATCCATTAAAGTTTCAACCTTGTAAAATTTAAGAGTCAAAACAGATATTTTGTGAGATGCAATCCTATCTGCCCTCGGAAGGGAAGTAACCAACTCAAATCAAACATAATTACATGTAATTAAATTAAGCATGTATTGGTATTGGTATTGGTATTATTTATAACAAAAACATTAAAAATTAGCTACATTCATGAAATGAGATATGTATGATTGTATACATATACTTGACGAGTGAATTGGAATATAATTCAAGCCATTGGTTGCGTTTGGTTTGGTTATTTATGCAGCTAACAAACTCTGTACTATTTTAGCTTCAAGGCCTTAGAATGACGATGATTCCCACCCATGGACGTCGTCGTATTGTATATTCACATTGAATTATTATTTTTTCCCTTTTTCAATTTACTCAGAAAAATTGTGATCCTTTCATGTTCATGATGTTATAATCAAGATGATTAAAAATGAGAATATATCATTAAATTAAATATAAAATTTATAGTTGTGTAATAATATGATAGTGAATTAAAAGCCTTGATGGTTAAGAAAAACATATTTGATAACTTTCAATACATCAAACCAGCTCAATTTATATGAGTTCTTTACTTTTAACATACATCACATGAGACATTATATATCAGATAGGGTTTATATACGGATCGCCAACGTATTTTCCTTTTTGTTCTTATGTCACCAACATACCATTTTCTATTACTAAAGTCGACAACATACTTGTTTGTATTGTGTTGATGTCACCAACATACTTATTTTTAACCAATAACAATTTGAATTTAATGACATGTCGTTGCCAACTCATTTCATTTAATTGACAAAGCATCCACGTAAGTCAAAATTGTACACGTAGGACTAACTTCATCTTCTCGACCCGACTAATGTATAATTTTCGACGACTTCTTCGGTAACAAAAGATGCTTCAAAATTCAAATTTGAAAAATATAACTTATATACATGCTAATAGAACATGTATCCATAGATACAAGCACAAACATAAATTGAAAATCCTTTGTGATTCATACCACAATTTTACAAACGCAAGTGATCTACTGCCATAATGTCTTCACCGTCTCTGACCAACTTCGCCGCCGGCAACCATTCCGACAAGAATTTGGACTCTCGCCGCCTCCGCAACTCTTCGGTTAGAATTTGAGCTCCTGCCACTATCCGGTTACCGGTTAATATATGGTGACATCGAAACAGTTTTAACAAGTAGTTTGTTGACATTGTTAATAAGAAAGGTACGTTGGTGACATTGAAACAAAAAGAAAAGTACGTTGGTGACTTTAATCCTAAAACTTATTTCCATGTTGGCATTTAAAACAAATTCATAAATGCTTATTAAATGAAAGTTAGCCGTTGAGCCGGTTACATGATAACATAGGGTGACTTTAATTCGAGGAAAGTTTTGAAAGTATGTTATCGACTTTGGTAATAAATAGAGTACATTGGTGACATTAGTGGTATCAAGATTAAGGGTATTGTCTGCCAATAACGTACATGAATCGATTGTACTTCAAGTGATATTTATAGGGTTCAATTAAAATTCAGAGAGTCAGAGAGTTTATTATGGTATGAGTACAAGTATTAAAAGGAAAGTATGTTGATAATACCCTATCAGATAGCGCATTTTGTAATTATTGATTTGAAACAGTTGAAATGATACTGTACTTTGAAAAAACTTATTTATTATTAAATATACATAAATAATAATCAAACCGTGTTTCATCAAATCAAATGATTGATATATAAAAGTTTTCACTATACATACGCAGCCACCATCAATGGTGAATCACTTGACTTCAAATCTCTGCAAGATTCAACATAATTCGTTAGATCTTGCACAATCAAGATTTTACTCCCAAAAAGAAACAATAGAAACAATAATCAAACCCCGTTGCAAATTTTATTATTATATACTAACAATCAAAACAAAAATCAAATTTAGGTGCTTCACTTTGAGATTTAGTCCATAGGCAATAAGAACTGGCCGGGTAAGTTATATTATCGGTAACTATTTGCATAATACTACAATATGCATTAGAGAATAAATGTACACCTAATGCAATTGGAGTATTTACGGACTCGAATACAAATGTAAGTGTATTCTAAGAATCGACAACCATTTTGTAAAAAGTAAACAAAGATCAAACCTAGAAATTTATTACTCAGGTAACTCGTTGTATAGTTATGTTGGCCAATGATTCTTTTATACCCGTTTAACGAACCTAATGAACAAAAAAACCAACTCAGATTCATTTCCAACTTGTGTCAAACAAGTTTTTGGAAGAAAGGGAAGAAATGAAGAATAATAATTAATAAATAGTCAAGAACTTTGATTTTGATTTTGATTTATTTGTATCTCATGATCAAAGCAGATATACTATTTACGAGTTTAGACATTCAATTAGGCTTTGTAAACTTCAAGCACATGTGTTTTATAAGACGTCGACTCGACTGTCACATAACATTGATTCTTCGGTATAAATAAACAAAAAATAAAGAGGTACAAATATACATTTATACACAAAACTATCAAAATTAACCGAGTACTTTGTCAGACTTGCCTGTGATTGTTACGGAAAAGTATAAGGTAAACAGGCTGGTCAGTAGAGAGATTGAACAGCTGCTTCACTATGTATGCGCATGTAGTAATGCTGAAAAAGATTAAAAAATTAACATCAGAAGATCAGTCATCTAATATTTGATCTCCAATAGTCTGGAACGAAATAACTGCATTAGTACAGAAATACATAAAATCCAAAATTCTGAATTCAACTATTTATAAAGACTTTCAGGGACAAATATGGATCAACATGCAACTTGTAATTAGTCTCGGTGAGAAGATGATTATTTAGTTCGTATAAATTCTTACCTCCCAGAACATACGAGAAAAAGTATCCAAAAGAAAGCACTAATCAAACTTGATTCCTTATATGCTATCCACACCTGAAAATCGAAAGTGGATTAATCATTAGCATACATTATTGTTTGGTGATCATATCCAGTTGTGATAGATTTTGGTTTCGTACGTGATTAAAGTCTATGAATAATGTTAAGATGGGTTCATAGGCTGATAAACAATAAAGTAGCGACACAGCACAAAATCAAATAGGAAACTAATGAAACAGTTGGGTTAAAATACAAATTGTAAAAAAGCAGGAAAAAAAACGATCACTTGAAGTATGTAGACATACCGACAACGCTACAATATTGATGTAGAAGTCAATTAGTGTTGCAACCAACCACCTGTGAAATTTATTAGTAAAATCAACTATAAATTGCATATTAAAGGGAATTGCAAGTAAATTTTATAGACAGAGGAACAAGTGTAGTTTGTGGTGTCTATATTGTGACAACCGTCACCCAAGCTAGGTTAGTTCGATTTAGCCATTACGTGATTTATTACTTATTTTTCTTTTGGGGGAAAAGTATGCTCACATATTTTCAACTGCTGTAAATATATTTATATTTCTTTTTGGACATATGCTTGAAGTGTGTAACATTATGTGAAATTATGTGTGATCTTTGAGAACTATTGGATTGTGAGAACTATGAAAACTATTGGGTTGGGAGAACTATGAGAATTATCGGGTTATGAGAACTATGAGAACTATTGGGTTGGGAGAACTATGAGAACTATTGGATTGTGATTCAACTTTGAGAACATTGAGAGGCTATTAGTCATGACAATATGCCGACCCATAATATGCTAGTCGTCTTACTCTTTGGGGGTAATGACATCACGTATCTTTGATTGTGGATACTTTATCTTACTAATTTCATATTACATGTACCATTTCATGTCATTGTTCTAACCAGCTCGTTTATCACGGCAAATGTTTACTTCGTGTCACATTTAAACCTACGAAACTCACCAACATACGTGTTGACGTTTTTGAGCATATCTTTTCAGGTAATCAGAATAAGGAGCTTGAGACTTAGTGGCTTTAGCGAGACTTCTAGGCTGCATTGAGACTTGGTTGATTGAATGTTTGACCATATACGGTTAAACTATATTTGCGATGTGACAATTTTATTCTTATGAAGTTATGACTATGTACTCATTGAAATGATTGACCACGACACAAGTCGCCATTTGTGTCGGCGACATCATGTTGCATTTAGTGTTTTCTATTATATTAATGTGTTATGATCTAGTTGTCCGTCGCACCTCGTGTTTCCGCATTAGACGGGGTGTGACAGATTGGTATCAGAGCTAGGTTTATAGAGAACTAGGTGGAATACTCGACCTAGACTATAAACTAGGAACCTTCATATAGTTTATATACTAGGATCTATGTGTGCATATATCTACGTGTATTTATTTGCTACTAACATCTACTTTCGATCTCGGTCATGTCAAATAACCGTACATCTTCACGCGTATACACTTTACTCCCCGTAAATAAATTTCGCCCTCGAAATTTACTATTCTGAATTCAATATTACCAACTCTAGATCATTGGATTTTTCCTAAAAATGCCTCCTCAATCTATAGGAGTAATAAAACAAGTAAGCACTGAAAACTATATCGTGCGGCGGTAATGCCACAAGCTAAATAAATTGTCATTAAAACTAACCAAGTTAAACTAAAGGGAACAATAATGATAATGATAAGATTTTATGACACAATTACGATCTCACGAGCTTAACAGGTTGATGATTTTGTATTAAGGATAATTACGAATATAACGATAGTGAAAGGAAGAGTCGATGAGACAAATAATTGATATACTCAATATACATTGTGAAATACAATGCTACTTTGGTACCAAACAACTTGAATGGAATTAACAAACAAATCGAATGAAAAATACATACCTAATGTAATTATGGAATCATAATGCGAGATAAACCTCGGATTATATGTAAACGAGCATTTGTGCGAGCACGGTGTTCACACTTAAGAAGGAATTAAAAAGGAAATAATTAGAAAATATTTCAGAGCATAGTTCACACTACATAATGCACCCGAAATGAATAGATAAATTAAATTGAGTACTATATGTGATGTCCTTTCTTACATGGTACGCCAAACGTTGATTTAGAATGATAGTATACGACAAGATCGTATAAATTTTCTAGGAGAAGAATGATGAAACTAAATAAACATCGAAAAGAAGATATCTCATTTATCTTCCCTATGTACTAACTAAAGATTACCCTAGCTTATGTCGAGGATTTTCATATATGATATTTTATACAAACCTTACTTGGCATCTTCTTAGTTAATCTCCTAAAACTTTAAAGTCTTATCACACTTGACTTCTCGTTTGAATTTATTAAGACACTGTGTGCACATATATACATCCTTACTGTAAATCAATAACAATTGTCTCTCTAACGACTTATGTGCATATCACACATCCCAATCCCTTAAACCAAGTCACCTATAACAAGTGAAACTATTGCGTGTACGTCCATTCGTAATATAGGGAACCAATGTGTCTATCACCATTGTGTCCGTATAACCGCCCATAATGTTTTAATTATACTCTGAATTTCTATAGTTATACTGTACGGGAATCACTTAATGTTAACGCTATTAATCGTAACGCTTGAAAGTCAAGATAAAAGTTCATACGATAAGGATTTTTGATTATAACATACTATCACATATAACATATGTTATCGATAATAACTTACTAATGAATAACCATGCAAAACTCTATTAAATCATTACTCATTGAGATCAAAAATAGTTAGCTCACTGTTTCTCTAATTCTTTGGGCATAATTACACCTTAACTCTCCTTTGAAACTTCTCACGTACACTTCATATCATGCGATGATCTTTGCCTCTTCTAGTCGATGATGCATTTACTTGCTTGCCTAACCTTATCTCCTCGCAACGGGATTTTTCAATCCCCTTTTGCAAAGTTAGACCAAGATCCCGTTATCTTTTAGACATGCATTCAGTTCTCCGTATCGCTTTGAAACTCCATCTCTATTTGTGAAGGCTCTAATTCTCCATGATGCATTAAAACGTAACTAAATTTGATCATTCTTAACACGTATTCTAACTTTGGTTTTTAACAATTTTGACTACAAATGCTATAAGAATCTAAAGTCAATCTAAACCACACCTACACGAATCTTCTCTGCCACCTAATGATCGTAACACGGTTCAATCAAACATATTACTAAAGGTCATATTATGAACACAATTCGTTGATGTATGGGTAATCGAAAACATGGTTATGACTCTCAAACCCAACCAATCTCTACTATCTATACTACTTAACGAAAGAGTTGAAACCAAAAGTCTCAATCTTAATCTAAGGGACATGTCTATTTATTAAACTATCCTCTCAAACTAAATATTCAATCATCCGTGAAACAATTAGATTATTAAATGATCCCACAAAATGCTCTTACTATAATCTTTGGTAATCAAAATAATTAATATTATTTTGAAATTCTCTATGTTCTATAACACGTATGTTATGCAACATTAATAACCATTGATATTCTTATTAACACATATAAGCTTGTAAAATAAAGTTCAGAATTTAGAACGAATTTAGTTCCACATACAATATTCAAAAATAAATCAAACAACATCTTACAATAACTACCATTACCTTGGATATTCTTAAAACTAAAAATTTATTACCTTCAAACTTTGTAATGTATTTCACCTCTACATAACATATCATCAGTAGAATGCTACCTCCAATTTCCTGTATGTTCAGACTAAACATACCAATAGTCACCAGATTCATATGAGCTATCATATAAGCTCTCAAAGGAAAATTCACCCCTAAGGTTCGTATAGAGTTAGAGAAATTCCTGGTTGTAACTATACTACGTTAGGCTCAAATAACAAGCCAGATGTTGAATTCGAGATCGACAAACGCCTAACTCATACGGTAAAACTACCTCCTAGCATCACTTAACATCAAGAACTTCATCAATGATAATATTTGGTTACAATTAAGTAAAGAGAAACACAAAACCATTGAGCTTTCTTAATAGGCGAAAACGTAATCTAAAAACTCACCGACGAAAATATTAATGAACAAGGGGAAATCATGAGGAATTTGTTTGTTTGACATATTAAATGAATTAAACGTATCCTATTCTATATTGTGTACTAACTTGGGAATGGTCAATTTCTAATCCATACAAAATAAGACGGTGGATCTTAACTATTGTTTTAAAATGTTCAACCAAAATATATGGAAACCTAATTAAAAATAATTAATTGGTGAAGATTAAGTTTCACACGACACAAATCGATAGATAGGGAATCAATAGAATATCTACCATAAGGCGTTGGCCTTCAATGCAAATACGAAACACATAATATCTCCGATTAACGTTCTTTTGTTCGATTCACTGTGTTACACTGCATTGCGCGGGTATAGAAGACGACTATTCCAAACCCGAGAACCTATCCTACTTTCAATGGAACCGAACTCTAATTGCTTACTCGACACCAAAACATCACTGAAGCTTGGGCTAAACGTTACAGTTCTTTAAACCGATCTACCAATTGTTAGGACAACTTTTCAAAATACACCCCCACAAGCGAAAGCGGAATTATACTTATTGAAACTTGTGAAATAACCGATAGACACAACGATTCAAGTGATTTGGCACAACTCTGCCAACATCCACCCCTAAGATTCTTCTTTATTCTTATATTGAAAAGGTCCCGAAGCGAGAAAACATATACCATGAGTTAAACCCAAACCCAATCTCCTTAGATTTTAGGATAAAATCTAAGTACCCGCTTATTCACTCCTAAAATTTTTTTTTTTTTTTTTTATAACCTCACAAAGAGATACTCTTGTACGTAGGGACTCTTCTTTCTTTGGTGATATTGTGGACTAATCAATCCTGGCAATAAAACCCTTGCGTACGACCAAAACACATCATTGACTTAACAATTTACACACGCGTATGAAGAACCGATATTTTCCATTTGTTTCGTCACGACCATTCGTTAATAGTTGTCTATCCTTCCATGCCAATAATTCAGCTACAAAGTCTAGCTTATGTGAACTACCAATATGGACTGTCGTCCATCATAAATAAATTCGATAAATCAAAGTCTAGTACAAAACTATGTGAACTAACCGCACGACGAGTACGGAATGCATATCTCACGTATTAACATCATTACCTTCGATATCGTACTACCTTCATCTTTGAACTTTATGTGAATCAAATGTAAAATCTTCAAGGTTGTCAGTATTAGCTCCCACTGAATTTCGGGATGAAATTCTCCTAACGGGGGGATACTGTGACAACCGTGACCAAATCATAATAGTTGACTGTTGTTGACTCTCACTTTTAACCTGTAAACTGAATCTATGATCTCGGGCTTGATCTTATATGAATTATGTGAACTTATTTGAATCGTGTAAACTTATACGACATTCTATGAGTATCGACTACTAAAAACTCATAAAGATTTCGTGTCGTTTCTATGGCACTTGATCATTCATACTCAGAAACTATTGAGCGAAAGACGTATACGAACGTATGATAATAAGATCCTAAGTCTACAAACATAAGTAATTTGGTGGGTAGTACTAACTCCGACTGAATTTCGGGACGAAATTATCTCAACTGGGGGATATTGTGACAACCGTCACCCGAGCTAGGTTAGTTCGATTTAGCCATTACGTGATTTATTTAATTTAGTCTCAGCCTCTATGTCATGCTTAGCAAATCTACATGATTAACTTATTTAGGCAAAAAAAAAAAATTAAATTAACTGGAAGTGTGTATACATAAACTGTGTGACCTGAGTTTAATGTGTGTCTTCTTCGCTTGGCCCAAAGAAAACCAACCCAACCCCCCTTGGTGGACCTATTCGGCAGGCTCAACCCAAAAAACCCTTGACTTGGGCTCCAAACCATCTCATACTTATAAATACAAACCTAAAACCTAACCCTAACACTTTCTAATCACCAAAAAAATCATCCCTGGGCTGTTTCGGGGCTGCTCGACCGAACACCAAGAAGAAAACAAGGATCGATCTCGTATTTTGCTTTCGTGTGTTACGTATTCGCGTAGGTAATATCATAAGCCTTTTTTCCAATAAGTTTTCTTATATTTTCTGAGATTTTTAAACCTTAGACTGATTATAGGTCTGTAAATATGTTATAAATTAAGTTTATAGAGTTTATATGTTGAGGATAATGCGTTTTTGAACTCGAAATTTTACAACCGATAATTGCAGAAACTGTCCAGATTTTTCAGTCGAGTTCAGAGGTCGATTTGACCCATTTAGAGTCGTTTTCAGGCTTCAGCCATAACTAAAAAGTTGTAGATCTTGATGTTTTACATAAACCCAAGAGGTTTCGACTTCTAAAACTGGATGGATTATTTTATAAAAATTATTTAGTAAACTGCTGCAGTGTATTACGAATTTTCTTTTCTGAAAAGTTTAGATAAAATTAGGTTAAATTGATTAATTACTTTTTAATTACTTATGGGACCCTTAAAGTATATTGAAACTTGGACTTTTCTGTAGAAACAAATACTTTTATAATCTTAAGTTGAGCTTATTTATTTAAGTTAATTGGGTGTATTAGTTAAGTTAAAGTGGTATATTCTGAGTTTCGGGGTTATAAATTTTGGTGATGTTGTGGAATATGAAAACGAATGTTAAATTTTGAGTTAAGCTTTGAAAATTTTTCTAGAACAACTTTAATGTGTTAAATGATTTGTGTAAAACTATTGGAATTTTAAAAATAGTTAGACACTGAGATAAATTTTGATAAAATTATTTTAAGGTCTAGATTATATACGGAAGAACATATACTTATTTACATATGAAATAGTACATACGAAAGGACTTAAGGTTTAGGGATGGTATATCAAAGTGGTATGCAATGGAATGGCTACTCGTCTTATCTAAGATTAGTAACCGACAAATATTTGTATAGGTGTTGTGGATTAAAGTGCGGACTTAATTGGACTTATTTGGGAACGTAGCTTACTTTGCTATTCGAGGTGAGTTTTTGTGGCTCCACTTTTATTACTTATTTTTCCTTTGGGGGAAAAGTATGCTCACATATTTTCAACTATTTTCATGCTGTGAATATATTAATTTCTTTTTTGACATATACTTGAAGTGTGTAACATTATGTGAAATTATGTGTGATCTTTGAGAACTATTGGATTGTGAGAACTATCGGGTTGTGAGAACTATCGGGTTGTGAGAACTATGAGAACTATTGGCTTGTGAGAACTATGAGAACTATTGGGTTGTGAGAACTATGAGAACTATTGGATTGTGATTCAACTTTGAGAACATTGAGAGGCTATTAGTCATGACAATATGCCGACCCATAATATGCTAGTCGTCTTACTCTTTGGGGGTAATGACATCACGTATCTTTGATTGTGGATACTTTATCTTACTAATTTCATATAATATGTACCATTTTATGTCATTGTCCTAACCAGCTCGTTTATCACCGCAAATGTTTATTTCGTGTCACATTTAAACCTACGAAACTCACCAACATACGTGTTGGCGTTTTTGAGCATATCTTTTCAGGTAATCAGAATAAGGAGGTTGAGACTTAGTGGCTTTAGCGAGACTTCTAGGCTGCATTGAAACTTGGTTGATTGAATGTTTGACCATATACGGATAAACTATATTTGCGATGTGATAATTTTATTCTTATGAAATTATGACTATGTACTCGTTGAAATGATTGACCACGACACAAGTCGCCATTTGTGTCGGGCGACATCATGACATGTTGTTGAATTGCATTTAGTGTTTTCTATTATATCAATGTATGATCTAGTCGTCCGTCGCACCTCGTGTTTCCGCCTTAGACGGAGTGTGACATATATAGGTTGACATAGCATATCAGACATAAATATTAGAAAGGAACAAAACTTACGGTGTGTATAATTCAGCACGAAATGGAGATCCGTCAACAATAATCGTGTAAAGCAAAGTTCCCAACATCAGAAAGCCTAGTACAGAAAAGATTATTCTTGAAGTTACAACCGAAAGTCCCTTGCTATTATGTTCTTCCGTGACATCTCTATCATCGTATAAAGAAAAAAATTAAGAATAAAGATAGATATCAACATTTTAATAACAAAAAAGAGAACAAGATTTTGCAATCACACATTTTTATCGTCTGCCATATGATCACTAGACAGAAAGTAAAGATGATTTATGTTATAAGTGTCGTACGTTGTTACCTTTTCTGGTGTCTCACCAATACAAAATAAAACGAATCCTTGGAAGATTCTTCGGGTGTCAACTTGAAAAATTGCATAACAATGTACCCACATGTAGTGACACTGCACAAAGAAAACAGAATTAGAAAACAAATCAGAGGCATTTTGAGATCATTTTAAACAAGAAACTTCATAATCTCTATTAGAATTAGAAGAATTATAAAGCAAACTCCAGTGTCATGAATTGATTTGATGATACCTTCCTAAACAAATCAACAAAATCACCCAAACAGTTGCCATGATCCAACTTGATTCCTTGTATACAACCCAAGCCTAAAGGTTACCCCAACGAACAAACATACATACAATAAGATTCATTCAAATTCAAAATTCAAAATATAATAAAAAAAGAAGAAGAAATGATATATAATATATTATATATACCCCTATAACAGCAATATTAATGTAAAAATCTATGAGTAATGCTGCCATCCACCTGCCACAACAATTAATTTTTTAATATTCAAAATGATGGAGCCATCAATAATAACTGAAACATAAAATTATTAAAAACTTGCAATCCATGAATACCTAGTGAGTAGCTGTATACGAAAAGGGAGTCCATCGGTGGCGATTGTGTAAATAAGGACCGCCACCATCACACAACCTAATAAACTCATCAACGACCTTGCACTAATTCCCACCATCACCGCCATTATTATATCCTGTTGATATCCTGGAACAAAAACAAGAAGAAGAAGAAGAAGAAGAAGAAGAAGAGAAAACTAGATTCGTTTTTATGAGGAAGGCAAACGTCCACGTACACTTTTAGTTGACACGCCGCCCGCCAAACTCAACTCAATTGTTTATATTATTACCCCTCTACCAACTAATAAAATGTTTTACTCCATTCAACTACTTAAAGTATTATATTACATTAAATTAAATAAATAATCTAAAAAAATATATTTTTGATATATATATGAACAGAGAATTTAACATTTAATTTTGTATATTCATAAACCACTAGTCTTAACCTAACTCAAACTTGCTGAATTTTTTAATAATGGCATTAACATATGTCTCGTTCGTTTATTTACGTTCGATAAAATGTTCGTGAACGTTCGTCAACATGTTCGTTTATTAACTAATAGTTTAATTAAATTAATAGATATTTGTATATATTATTTTAATCTAATCTAAATTCTATTATACTTGTATTAAACATTTAGATATTTTCATTCTAAATATAATTGTATTAATCATTTTAAGATTTTTATACCTTTCACATTTCTCTCCAACATTTCCCTCCCATATTTTCCCTTCACTCCCACACACCTCCACTTGGATCTCTCTCCATCCACTACCGGTCGCCCACATTTTTCTCTCATATTCGTTCATTCGTGTTCGTTATGTTCGTGAACAAATGAATTTTCTTAGTGAACGAACATGAACAACAAAATACGTTGGCTTATCCGTTCGTGTTCGTTCATTTGTTCGATAAAACCTTAATAAACGAACACAAACAGGTTTCGTTCGTGCTCGTTCGATTCGTCTACGGCATAGTTTTAACCATTTCATCAATCTTTGTTAACCACCATTACTTATCCAGGGGAAACACTTTTTTTTGGAAAGGGGGAAGCGTTAACATTCATCACGGAACATCTTAACTTCATCAATACAAATGTCAAAAAATAAAAAGTGAAATTTAATAAATGTTGATCATAATCAAGGTTATGATGGTTAAGCTTCCTTGATAAAAAAAAAATTTGTAGGCTATAACATCAATTGATGAATATTACATTCAAAATCATTAATATTCATCGCGGTGAATGTTAGTTAACATTCATGTTAAAATTAAAAATATTCATCAAATAATGTTATATTTTAACATTCATCGTGAAGAATGTTAGTTAACATTCATTACGATGAATGTTAACGATTTATTAAATTAATATTTATCAAATAATGTTATGAGTTAAAAAGAAAATTAATTGGTAAATATACTCTTTAAAGCATCGATTATGATTAATATTTACCGGTAAAAATAATTTTGTGTTGACATTTTGATTCGTAAGTGTAATTTTTTTTAGTGATGAATATTAATGTTTTCCTCTTCCCTCCAAAAAAGTGTTTCCCTTTTGAACGCACCCCTATACATATACATATATAGGGTCCGGATCCAAAGGGAACAACTTTTTTCTGGGGAAGTAGAGAAATTATACATTCATCAACGATGAATATTAACGAATTTTCTAAATATTCATCATATGATATTATAGGTTATAAAAAATAGTTTATTGATGAATATTAGTAATTATAACAACGGTTTTGAATTATATTTATCGGTAAAAATATGTTTTTATACGTTTTGATTATTATTTATCGTGGACGAAAGTTAACTAATAATTTTTCAAAGAAACTGATAATATCCACTCCGGTTAACATTCGTTAATGATGAATGTTAGAATATTCTCTTAATATTCATCATATGATATTATAAGTTATAAAAAGTAATTTTTCTATGAATATTAGTAGGTATAACATCGGTTTTGATTAATATTTATTGATAAAAATATATTTTTTTACGTTTGATTATCATTAATCACGAATGAATGGTTAGCTTCCTTACTTTCCTTAAAAAAATGTTTCCCTCTTCATCCTACCCTATATATATATATATATATATATATATATATATATATATATATATATATATATATATATATATATATATATATATATATATATATGTAAGTCGGTTCCAGGGAGAAAGAAATTTAGGGAGAGAAGATGGAGAAGCAATCTGATTCAGTATTTAATTACTATGATTCAAATTTTTATTATCTATAATTTTTGAATCATAGAAACTAAAAACTAAATTCTTATTAATAAAATATTGAAGCAAAGCAATAATATGTAGAATTATAGCAATAAAAATTTGAATCAAAGTAATAAAATACATGTAGATCCAAGACCTGTAACCAATTGCACTAATACGTTTGCGGAATAAACGTATTAGTAAATCACCCTGAATGAAATAAACCGAAACAAACAGAGACAAATTGAACAAGCTTCTGTGTATTGAATTAAGCAAACGATTACAACAGAAAACGTTATGAGAGATTACAAACGAAATTGCACCAAAAGTTCTCTCAAAAATGCATACGTAAACTGACCAATACTTGTGAATATATATACAGATCCTGCGAAACACGACATATGAAACTCAGGAATTTCGCAACTTGCGAAACTTAGAACTTTCTAAGTTTCGCAGCCTAGACAGGTCATACCTAGCGAAACTCTCTAAGTTTCGCACTACATGTAACTTTCGCATAATTACAAGTTTCGCAATACAGGACTTAGACAAAAAAACAGAAAGTTTACAAAATCAAATCTAAGCTAACTGACATAAAACTATACATCTTGTACAAACACTTCTCCTTCTTCTCTTCCTCAATTTCCTTCTTTTTTGATCCTCCTACTATATATATATACATATATATATACATATATATAGTGGGAGGTTCAAATGAGAACCACGTAAAATTGAGAACTTGTGAGAATTATTAGATAACGTATTTGTTCACATGTGATTCGCTCCATTAATAAGTGAACATTGATATATGATAGATTTAGAAAGAAAAAAAATGCTAAAAACTTTAAAAATCACGTCGTAAAATACATTTGAACCGATTTGTTCACATGACCGTTCACATATGAACACATATTTATATTTTTGTGTATTTCGATATAATTTTAGGATTTTTTTGACTTTTTTAATTATCAATAAAACGTATATCAATGTTCATATATGAATGAAGTTAATCACATGTGAACAGATACGTAAACTAGTAGTTCTCACAAGTTTTCAACTTTTTAGTTGGTTCTCATTTGAACCTTCCCATATATATATATATATATATATATATATATATATATATATATATATATATATATATGAGTTGGATCCGTGGAGAAGAAAATTATATGAGAGAAATGATCTAAGACTTTAATTCTCTTGATCAACGATTCTAAAATAAGTATGGTAAAATTATAATATTTGACAATTTTAAGTCCCTGGCATTAGAGAATAGAGGGGTAGAAACGTAAACTTCTGAAAAGAATTAATTGAAACCTTTCATATCAATTAAATTAAATTCAAAATAAAAGGAAGATATTAGAGATATCCCCCAACAAGCTCGGGTTTATTTGCAAAATCGTCCACATCCTATTATTTAGTTACTTTATTTATTTATTAATCAATCAGATTCAATGTATTTTATTTTGTTCTTTACATATCTTTTTTACGTGAATTGTAATATTTGGCAAGTTGTTACGTGAATCAAATATTCATTAATGAATTCTAT
Source organism: Gnaphalium uliginosum (assembly GCA_963930675.1). NCBI lineage: Eukaryota > Viridiplantae > Streptophyta > Magnoliopsida > Asterales > Asteraceae > Gnaphalium > Gnaphalium uliginosum. The sequence goes on along the minus strand of OZ005686.1, from coordinate 40,001,876 downwards.
TTGAAAATTTTGAATCGTAATATGCAAATATTGTATTACAGCATGATTGAATCGTAGTGTGAAAAAAGTGAATCGCAATATAAAACAAATGAATCACAAGGTTTAAGTTATTGAATCATAACTTTAAATTAGTGAATCATAGAAGAATTATATTGAATCATAGATGCTTCTACCTAAAATATATTCTATTTCTTGTTTCTTGTAAATTATACTTACAAATTAAAATCCGTGTTACCAATTCCAACATTGTAAATTGTTGAAAAAAGATCAGATCCTTTTACTTTACATGATCATGTGTATAGATGTAAGGTGATCTAAACAATTCTCAATTGATATCATTAGTGGTACAAAAGTTACATTGCATAATGGAATCTTTAGTGATTAATTTTGACAACCATTTAGGAGATGGATTTTGACGAAGAAAAAAATGGACATGAAGCTTTGTTGTTCACTTTCGGATAGAAAGGCAGAGATAATAATATTCAATCCCAAAAAATGCTCTTGTTTTCATGCAGTCTTATAAAACTGTTATTTAATTTTAATTAGTGAAAAAAATAAAATGTCAATCCTACCCTTTAGATGGTTAATGAGATGAATGGTTCAAAATGCTTCTTCCTCTTCTCTCTCAAAATTTTCTTCTTTTTTGATTCCCTTACTATATATATATATATATATATATATATATATATATATATATATATATATATATATATATATATATATAATAGGGTGGGGATCAAGAGGGAAGTAAAAAATGAGGAAAGCATGGAAGCTATTCCTAGCCATACATTCTGGTCAACTCAAAAGTCAATGCGGTGGCAAAATTGTAAATAACTCAAAAATTTCAAAATATTAATATTCATTTGGAAAGAATGTTAATCAAAATTACAACTTAATATTTTTAAATATTCTTTTACGATGAATGTTAACTCATATACATTATTATACACTGATGAATGTTAAGTTATCTCGTTCAACAATGTATAAAAACATATATAAGTTAATATTCATCATAAATTATTGTTTATGAATATTAATTGTAGTTTTGATCAATATTCATTCTAAATGAATATTAATGTTCTAATTTTTTTTTTGTGAAATTCGATGATTAATGACGATTATAATTAAATTAATTACTTGTTTATAAGTTTTGTATGTTGAAATTCATTTAATTTTATTGTATTCATTGGTGAATCAAAATTTTCACAAAAATCGAAAAAGTTATACCCAAAATTCTTAATATTTGATGAATATGAATTATGACGAATTGAAGATATGTATGAATGTCTTTGATAAATTTGAAATTTATAATGTTTTGATTGATTTACATGCTTTAATTTTAAATTTTAAACAAAAATTGATGAAATGGATATTGTATATGAGTTGGAGAAGATACAAGGAAATATGTGGTTGATCCCTCAAATTTAGAGCTTCCCTCTTGATCCTTCCCATATATATATATATATATATATATATATATATATATATATATATATATATATATATATATATATATATATATATATAATTAGTTATATTTTACTTTTGAAGAAAATAATTATGATCATTTGTGTTATAAATTGTGTATTAATAAAAAAACACTTTTGATATCATTAGTATGGAAAGCGGAAATACATTCGAATGCCAAAAACCACAAGTATATTATTATAATAATAATAATACTGCGTATAAAATAAATTTGGATTTTGGAACTGAATTATATTGTATCATTGTATTGTATGGGAAGACAAAAAGATACTAATTAATATAATTTCTTACATACCTCCCGAAATTTACAAGTAAAAGAATCAAAAAGAAGGCACTAATCCAACTTGATTCTTTATATGCTATCCACACCTGAGAAGCTAGCATTAATGACTGTTAATTAGTTGTTTTAAAACAACATTAAATAATCGAAAAATAAGTATTAATCTATCTTAAAGCGTAAATGAAAATGAAATATACATCAACCATATATAGTACTCGTATATATAGATAGTAGATAGTAGATAGATAGATAGATGAAAACGTGTAGATGTCAATTAGCGATGTTATCATGCACCTGTAAACATTTAGTAATGTCATCCATATATACCATCATTATGTATGTATCTACTCTTCACAAAGGGGTTCCCACATATATTTAATATATATATATATATATATATATATATATATATATATATAAATGACATTAAATTTGACTTTTACATGAAATAGAATAGGAAATTTACGGAGAGAGTACGCACTTCCATCCGAAATGGTAATCCAGCAACGATAAGAGCATAAATCGATAATCCTAGCATCAAGCAGCCTAGTATTGCAATGTATCCGCAGGTACCAACGCTGTGGAAGAAAAGAAAATTCGACTATAACTCTAACAGAAATATATAAAACTTTATGTGTTATTTTACACTTCTAATAAACATAAATCAAGAATCAAGATGATTACCTTCCTATACAAAATATGAGACCTGTAAAAAGAACTCCAATGATCCAGCTTGATTCCTTGTACGTAAACCATACCTAAAGATGACCATACGACTCTAATTGATTAAACAAGTAAAAAAAACAGAAAGATGTCACTAATTTTAAACCAACTACAATTAATTTGCAAATCACTTTCAGGAGACAAGTGGTACTTGCAGTTGATCACCAAGCCAACTTCTTTGGAAAAACACAAGTTTTTGAGCAAAGTATGATTGTAGATGTTGGAACCTGCATCATATTTTAACATTTAGTAATTAAACAACCTTTTTAATCGCTAAAAAAATTGAATTTCCAATCAGTTAAAGATATATAAATCATCAAGTCTAAAAAAGTATGGAATCCAACTACTAATCCTACCAATACCAAAATGATGATTGGGTAAGAATCTCACATTCCATTCAGGTTACCCTCAAATGTGCATCTGTATGTAGGTGTTCATCACGAAAAAGAAAGCATATCGTTTAATTTTTCAGTCTACTTGAGACTGAAGATCATGAACTGACCAATTAACTCACAAGGAGATATCCTCAACATTTACCTGGTAGTGGAACGAAATTCATATGAATGAAATTGGTTAAACCATTTAGAGATTTAAAACAAAAAAGCTTGAGGGACTTAACAATCATTGTCTTGATAACAACAACAAAAATTAAGTTTACTCTTTCAATTGGCATATCCAATGATCCATCTCAATTGACTAACACTTAACCACACACGTGATCTAAGTGTTATCACTCATTGATTAACTCAGGATAGCAAATATTTAACCACATATGTGATCTAAGTATTGTTAACTCAAATAAAATCAATACTTAACCACACACTTGATTTAAGTACTTTCAATCTCTAATAACTCAAGATGACGATTACTTAACAATGCTCGTGATCTAAGTAATTTCGTCTAATCTTACTTCTCGAATAACAAGTAATAACTATTAAACAATTAGAACATTTCCATCCTTTCCGTAATCCCCTCCCATTACTTACCTCGAGTATGACGTCTAGTTATTAATCTTGACCTTCCACGTACAAAATACCTGCCCGTAAAATATATAAGTATTTTCAGCTTATTTATTAACAAAACTAATATTCTAATTTAACATGTGCGACACTTCCCTCTTAGTGTCGCTATTTGAAATGACGACACTCTTACAAGTGTCGCATAATGCACCACAGCGACACTTAATATAGTGTCGTTGCACCAGCAGGTAGTGTCGCAATGACGAACATAACAGCAGAAGAATTCCGAATTTCTCAAGTTTTAAACAATTTTCTAATTCCCTAACTCATATAGTTCTCTGATGATGATTTGCAACCTGGATTACAAGTAAATCATGCAAATCTCGTTCCTTAACAACACAACCTTTACCCAATTATTTTTCACAATCAACCTAATTATACAACAACTCATATAGGTATCATTCACAAATTCAACAGAGGAATCAACTTCTTACCTTGTGTGACAACCGTCACCTGAACGCGATAGTATTCTAACCGTAGAGACTCATTCCGTGTAATTACGATTTCGAATACATAAGACAAATCTATTGTTGGAATGTTTCGTGTTAAAGTCATACTCATTTTGAGAAATTCATAGTTTGTGTGGAATCAAATAATTTAGTTAAATTCGTAAGGAATTTACGTTAAGTAATAAGAGTTTTAAGCTCATACAATAATATTTACGGAGTATATAAGAAGCTAAGTAAAAATCTATAATATATAATTAACAAAGAGATAACACGTAAAAAGATAAAAACTGAGTTTTCTGTGAGGCTGCACTGTTTGGGCCATAACTCTCTTATCCGGACTTCGATTGAGACGATCCACCTGCCCAGACAACCAGAACCCAGAGGGCTACAACATATCCAAAATTCAGAGCATTTGGAGTTTTTGAAGCCCAACCGCCGGTTGAATAATCCAACCGCCGGTTGGATGTGCGTGGGCTACGATTTGGGCTAATCCAACCGCCGGTTGTATAATCCAACCGCCGATTGGGGGTCTGCAGCTATAAATTCACACGTTTTAAACCCTAAACGAATTATACAAACCCCAAATAAATTCCAGCCGCACCTAACCCTATTCTTAGTCGACTTTGGCATCAAAACACTTCAATCTAAAGGATTTTAATCCCCTAATCAATTCTAATAATCGGGATCCTCGTTATATGCTTTCGGTGGTAAGCTCTCAACGTTTTCATTCGATGTTTCTTGGGTTTTATTTCATAAACGTGATTGGGGTCCTTATAAAACTCTATTCTTACAGAATCTTGAGAGGAGTTTCGTTTCACGCACGCTCTTTGGCAGATCTCTAACCTTAATCTTTCGATTCAATCGTATTCTCGGTTTATTTGATCATTTATCCATTGAAATCCAATTTTTGATGAATATATGGACAATTAGGATTAGTGATAATGTAAACAGATGTTATGTGATATTAGGATTATAATTGTTGATTTGATCCTTGTGAAAAACGTTTTTAGATGTCGAATGAGTGGTTGGAAAGGAATTGTGAAATCTGGACAGATTCGATGGTCAGTTTTGTGGAGACATAACTTGGTCAATACTTTATGTTTTTAAACGTTTCTTGAGTCTAAAATTAATTTCAAGATGTCTACATTTAAAGGCAATTAGTTTTGTGTCAAAATATTGAGTTTTGGTTGGTCAAAAGTTAATTACAAGTTAAGTAGTCAGAACTGAGTTTTCGGTTTATAATTTGAATCAACTTTAAAGTGTCTTAACGTATGTTATTTATGGAGTTAGGTCTTGAAACTTTTTCTGGAATGACTTTAATATGTCAACTGAGTTGTGTAAAAAGATGAGAATTTTTAGAGTTCGTTAAGTATGAAAACTTTTATAAAACTTGTAATGGGTCAAAGCTGTAACGTTTTTGTAAGAAGGCTATTTTGAGAAATTTCTAAAAATATAATTTAAAGAAATAAATTATGAAATAATTATCTTAAGTTCTTAACATCTTGAAAAATATGTGGTTAAAATATGGAAGCCTAATAAAATCGTTTGGGCCCATTCAAATCACCCGAAGGAACATGAAGTTTTAAGTAAAACATAATTATATCAAGTATTGAATCAACTATCGGAACTAAGTGTTTTAGTGGAGTCTTAAGATTCGTTAACACTTGAAAGAAACTTAGAAAGAGAGGGACTCTAGAATTCATAAATGATTCATCAAAATAGGATACAATGGAAAGGCCTTTAGCCTTGTCTAAATTGTAACCTACGCATATATTTGTAGATCATCATACGGACTAATTTGGGAACGCTACTTGCTTTGCTTTTAAGGTGAGTTTCGTGGCCCCATTTTCTTTTACTTTTCACTTGGGAGAAAATAATGCTCAACTTATTTTTAACTGTTTTCATGCTGTGAATTTACTGTTTTCATTTTTGGACGAAATGAATGATTTGTGTACTGTGAATTAATGTGACATACAATGTGGGACAAGGTGGGACAATATGGGACAATGTGAGACAAGGTGGGACAATGTGGGACAAGGTGGGACAATGTGAGACAAGGTGGGACAAGGTGGGACAATCAGTCAATATATCAATAGTACTGTTGGGCTGCGACCTAGCTCACTTTTGAGTTATCTATCCGTGAGTGAATATAATCAATATAATTCTTGGGACTGCGGGACCAAAGACAACATGTAATCAATCAGTAAATCAAGCAAATGTTGTGAGGCAACGATGGTCATGGGAATCATACTGCATTAATTTCATTTATGTGTACTATTTCATTTCATTGTCCTACTGCTATCATACTTATTGCACAGCAATTGTTTATGTGTGTCAAAACTAAACCTGCGAAATTCACCAACCTTTGTGTTGACCTTCTTGAGCATCTCTTTTCAGGAAGTACTAGCAATACAGGAGTTGAGACTAGGAGAACTTAGCAAGACCGTTAAGTTGCATTTGAGAATTGCTTTACATGAGACTTTATTCTATTTTATTGTGTTATTATGTTGAGAAAGCGTGTTTGCCTAGACAAGTTAGGTTTGTAAAACGATTATTTGATATTTGACTATGTTCATTGTGGAAGTGAAAGTCCATGGCACAAGTCACAAGTTGTGTCGGGCGACGTCATAACACATTGTTTGGTTTCATTTAGTGTTTCTCTTGTTGTATCGATGTGTTGTGATCTAGTCGTTCGTCACACCTCGTTGTTTCCGCTTTAGACGGGGTGTGACACCTTGGATGAATTGGGAACACTTTGAAACACTTTCAAGAATTAAATCCTTAATTTGTTAAACTTTGATTTCTTCTCCTTTCTCTCTCTAAAACACCTAAAGTACACACACAAAGATGTTGAACTATCTGGAAGACTTCCATCTGGAAGTGGGGTTTTAATTTCTCCAAATTTACACATTTAACCCCTGCAGATCGCCACTTCAGCGGTTATTACGACACTTCCAATAGTGTCGCACCTGACGGAGTGTCGCTACCTATGACACTTCCAATAGTGTCGCAATCACAGAAGAATTTTAAGTTAACTTTTAAATTCTGAAATTTTTGGGGTGTTAAATATATACTATATACTATATACTATACTATATATTATACTAGCCCTAAAACTCATGTATATACACGGCATGATGAATTTGTAATTATTTTCAAAAATATTGAAAGAATCCGTATGTGATATATTAGAACGTTTTTATAAGTTAAGAGATTTTAATATTGTTTGAAATTAAAATATTTTTAGGTAGTCTATATTGAATTGAAAGTGTAGATAGTAAATTTTCAACGGCGATAAACATTTTATATAAGTCAAAATATATTTAATTGTAAAGGTATCTAATTATACATAAGCAAATGAATAGTTTGAAGTAATAATGGTAGGTTGCAATTATAAACGATTACGTTGAATACGGATAATAAATTATATCTTTTGTAAGACCTCTTTATACACCACATTTGTCGTCTTATTTGTTTGGTGGCTATTCTTGTCAAAAATAAATTATTTATTGCGTTTGAAATTATGTGTTTCAATTTTCACTCTAAGAAAGAAACCTTCTTTGAGAAAGAAAAAAAAATCCTTGTGTATGTTATGAACCTGAAACGATATGGTGTTATCTGATTGAGTTGCCAAATAATTAACATTTTCAAGAAAAGAATTTTAAGATTATATCGAGTTCAGTTCTATAATAGAGTTAAGGAAAAACATTATCAAGTAAACTTTTTGATTAGCAAAAAGTGAATCAGTCGGTTGATTTTGTATTCGAATGCAAATCTTATTAAGGTGTTTAATAAAGTGAATAATTCCAATTATATAATAAAAGCTTTTGGTCAAACCATATAGATGTCCTTGGTTTAATGTTAAAATTACTTATTTCCATTTTACCAAGTTAAAATGTCGACAGGAAAACATATTAGATCATCAGTTTTACTTTATATTTAAAAGCAAATGTATAAAGTATCGACATATGTTATTATACTCTATATATTTTTTAAACTTTAAATTCTTATATAAAAATTTGATAATTTTAAATGGTTTTATTTTTAAAATTAGGTGAAATTGAGGGATTCGATTGAATAATTGAAAAGTTATAAATTGATAACATCTTACTATATTATATTTATATAAGATAAGATAAGATATCAAACTCAAACTCATATGATCATGATAACACCAGGAACAGTATTTTTTACAAACACGTTATACTAGAAACGGACCCATATATATGACCTACCTGCTAACCTATTGATTTATTTTCTTAAATGTGTTTCTCGCTGATTCGGGTTGAAATACTCAATTTGTATATGTCGGATCGAATTTGGGTTAGACCACTCCCAATAGTGATGCAAACTGACACATCAGTTTATGTCACATTAGCGTCGCGTTAGCACTTCTCAAAACTGATACAAAACTGACTGAACACTGTCAACCCTTGCACATCACTCGGTTTTTCCCGCACATTTACCAATGTAGCTTTATTTATATACACTAAACAAAAAAAATTATTCGCGCGGCCCCACACCAACACTTTAGTTCATTCGGTAAACCGAAACTTCAATTACTGACGCAAAACCGAAGAGATGTTGTCAACCATGACACAGAACTGATGCAAAGTGAAGCTTGGAACCGAAGTCCCAGTGGTAGAGGTCTTAGTACTCTTGATCCGCTAACCTGAGCCCATCAAGGCACCAACATGCTCTAGTAAAAAACTTTACAATTCAATACAATTTGTACTTCGGTATGTGTAGGTAACTATATTTATATCTAGCTCTATGCGATAGTAACATAGAGGTGAGGGACATGCAACATAAAACCATAGAACATAGCTTAAATCTCATCTCCATATTCGTTTAATCACGGATAAAGCGATATACACCTCACTTATGTAGTAGGATCGATCGATGAGGGCCATCGTAAGATTGGTTATTCATACCCATGAAAAAAGGCGAGGGCCATTTTATCTTAGACAAATAATTCAAAATAGGGTTTCCATTCAAACAACTTAAACCACATTCTCAGTTTGGATAGATTTTGAAAAACCAAGCAATATAATTGACTTTGGAACCAATGAATGTCTTCGAAAGCAAGAATCAACAATCAACAGTCAACATCATTGCCAAAGCATTCTTGGATTTCACTTTTCTTTCATAGTTAGCAATCAATATCATCATTGCCAACCACCATATATGCACTACTCAACAAAACCACAATAACTAATTGTATTTTATATTTTATATAATGTAACTAATAAATAATTCATTTCTTTTATAACGTTAGCAAAATCAATTTTAATAAAAGTTTAAATTGGAGATACCAAATTATGTTAGGCCATCTTCAATCATTTCTATATTTTTAACTTTCACATTTAAAGGAAAATTAGCATCTTTTGATAATATTTTTCTATCAGAATTCCTTCATCACCAATCATAACTCCAAAAGTCTCATCTACAAAATATTAATATCTAATAATATCAAAAATTATTTAAATACAACATTTGATTTGGTACTTAAATTAAAGATCTCATCAAGATATATATATATAGTGACATATTTTTATCATATATAAATATAAATATATCTTTGATGACTATTATATGCAAACTTCATTTACTAATTTTTGAAGGATGAATAGCTATACTTCTTTTATGTAGTATATTGAGGCTCCTCTAAGAAATAACTCCTAATTTGAAGTAATGGTTGGAGAAAGTGTTTAATTGTCCAAACTCTATATCTGAAGAAAAAAGATGTTTTGGAGCAATGTTTTGAAGATGGATTAGAGAAATAATAACCAATAAGACACACAAAAATTTAGAGAAACTCCTAATTTTGATGATGTTCTGTGCTGCTAATAAGGTATCTATACATATTAAAATTTTCTAATTTATGTTTATATTACTCAAAAAATTAAAACAATAAAAAAAATATGTCACATGTAGTCCCTTTTAAGGGAGAGTTAACGATCGTTAGTCTAAAGGATTATTAGCATAACATGTTACAAAAGAAATGATGATTGGTGTAATTAAATTTTGTAAAGGACTGCCAATGAAATTTTAGGTAAACTTAAAGGATGGTTTGTGTAATTTTCTCTTCTTTATATATATTTTTCGGGCTCTTTAACATTCTTTTATAGTTTGTAATGTATGTAACTTTATATATTGTGTTTATCCAACTTTAAAATCTCATATTGTATGTATTCAAGTTTTAAAACTGTCTTTTGTATGCATTTAACATACTATTATATTTATAGAAATTAAAAACACGTTATTTTATGTAGGTAAAAGGATGCAAAAAAACATACATTGGACGGTTCTAAAACTTGAATACACAGAGGTTTTGAAGTTATATTCATACAATAATAAAAAGTGTAATGTTCGATACAGTACCAAACTATAAACCATTTTAAAATATAAATTTACCCTATTTTTAGTCTAACACAACACTTATATACTGCGCAAATAATTTTCATATGATAATAGTTATGTTGTATTTTATTGTTTTTACTGCATTTTGTATATATATATTTTTAGTACATATTAGTTGTTTTGTACTGTATTTTGTATTATACACATTTCATTTTTGTATTGCATTTTATATAAAATTATACTGCATTTTGTATATATATTTTTAGTACATATTACTTGTTTTGTACTGTATTGTACCGCATTTTGAATAAACTTGTACTGCATTTTGTTATTTTTACTACATTTTGTATATATATAAGGCTTATAAAAAAGCAAGAAAAATGAAAAAAAAAATTTAAAAGGATAATAAGATAGGTTAAAAGAAATTATACGAAAAGTGAAAAAAAAAGTTTTGTTAAAAAAATTCCGGTCGTCATAATCCGGTGGCGGGCGGCGGCTGACGACGCCTGGCCGCCTGCCAGAATCCGACGGCCAGTGATAACAGGTGGTGGTAAGGTAGGGTGGGGAGGAAGAAAGAAGAAGAAAAGAAAAAAGAAAGTAGAATGTTAGGGTGTGTTTAGTTGTAGAAAATTTTTCACAATTTTTTAACTCCAATCTTCTAAGAAATGAAAAGAGTTTTTGTTTTCTAGAAAAGTGGTAAAAATTTGGAAAATATGTTCAATTTCCAATTTGAAAAAATGATGTTAAGTGAAGGTTTTTGAAAATTTTTAGAAAAATGGAGGAAGTAATATAAGGGAAAAAAGTGAAAATTTTGAAATTCATGTTTTCCAACTCCTAGTTATAATATGGAAAAGTGAGTTTTCAATTTACTGAAAAAACTTTTCTGGAAAATACTAATTTTGAACGCATTTTCTAATTTTTCACATTTTTTAGAAAAAAATTTCTAGAAAACACCTCATTTTTCCTCCAATTAAACACACCCTTATATTTTGTTTTTCTTAACTATCACCCTCGATCTTCACTTTACCAAACTAATTACAAAAATGCCACTCTTTCTAATATTGATGTATTGTAAGAGATGATGCAATAGACTCAATTTTTCTTCTCTGACTTCCCCTCACATAACCTCTTCCACTATGATTCCAATCATCATAAATTTGAAAAGTAAAAAATAAATAAATGCACAATTAAAAATTTCAAGTGAATGCCGGCCAGATATATATATATATATATATAAATAAGTAAATATAAATAATATATATATATAGGAATATATATATATATATATATATATATATATATATATATATTTAATTATAAATAATAAATAAATAAATAAATAAAAGTAAATATAATAAAGTCAGATATATTATGTAAGATAACTGTTAAAGAGGGAAGTGTTTCAGATCAATCAGTTCTGTTATTTTTCTTCTTGTAATTGTAATTTAATTGTAACTGTAATGGAAGCAGCAATGGGATTGATGAGAAGAATGCCACCAAAACATTCAGAAACCGCTCTCTCTGCTCTTCTCAGCCTCTTGCCGGACCACTCTTCCGATCTCCTCTCTCAAGTCGATCAGCCTCTTCAGGTTACAACTTTCTATAAACCCTAACTTTTTTTCATCTTTTAAAAAAAATTACTAATTTTTATTATTTTGTTATTCAATTGATGAACTTTCAACTATTGATATTGTAAATCTCTTATCTTTCTCCCTCTACGTGTGTGTTAATTGAGCCCTATTTGAAATTTCTCCTAGGGTTAGAAATTTAGAGACTGAATAGAGTATCTTGATAGTACTTAAGATCTAAAAATTCAAGTTTTTATATTGCTGCATAATAATTATAATAATCATAACTAATTTATTGTTGTGAATTTGTGATGTTGTTTGTCTGATGTGCTTTGTTTAATAATCGCATAATATGTATGCATCTTTTATATTGCATATTGTATCACCTGTTCTTCCATGGATGCATCTTTTATAGAATCTATGATGATTGTTTTTATATTTGCAACTTTATTTGAGTCTTATTACTCTGCGAAACAAACAGGTCTTATGCGATGTGGATAATGCCAAAGAGTTCATCTTATGCGAGTACAACAGAGATGCTGACTCTTACAGGTAACAAAATTCCTTCCTTTTGTATTCATCGATGATGATTCTTATCCTAACAGACGTGGCATGTGCCTTTTCAAGCAGTTATTTGGTCACATCTTATTAGATATTTGAAATGAAAAGTATTATCTCAATTTTATACTCTTAATTATATGTGCTGATCATAGTAAATACAAACCCTTTATAGTTGGATGACCTCGTCTGGTTATGCTTCTTGAGGGCCAAAGATTCACATATGTACCGCCAATCATTTGTAGAACTCCAGATATCGTCATATTTATTTCACTGCTTATATTTAGTATATTTTTGGTTGCAGATCACCTTGGTCAAATACATATCATCCTCCATTGGAAGATGGGATGTATCCATCACCAGAATTGAGGAAGCTAGAACTTGAGGCAAATGAAGTATTTACAGTATATCGTGACCAGTGAGGTCCTTTACTCACCTCGTCTTATTTTATTTCATTTCTGGCCTCATCCAATTAAATTGGTTAAATGGCTTGTGTGCGTGCTTATATCTCCTTATTATAAATTATATAAGTTTTGTTGGTTTCGTTTCTGTTCTTCCCAGCTAATTTGTGTAAATGGCTTGTTGTCATTATTGATTGATCTGTCTGTTAGGTATTACGAAGGCGGCATTTCGTCAGTCTATCTGTGGGAAGAGGATGACGATGAAGGCTTCGTGGCCTGCTTCTTGATCAAAAAAGGTTTCATTTTTATCTAAATTAATTCCTCACTCTTACTTTTCATGAACTAATTTGCAGTATATTCTTGATATGAAGATGGATCAAAGTTTGCACATGGTAAAAGAGGTTATCTGCATGAGGGTGGATGGGATGCTATACATGTTATCCAGGTATTCCTTTTTTTTCACTGGTGCGTCTATAAAGCTTGATTTATCTGTCTCCAGTATTTCATGACACTGTAATTGGTCTCATATTGGGCAGGTGGGGCCAGAAGAGGAAGGGGTGGCTAGTTACTGTTTAACAAGTACCATAATGCTGTCATTGACTACAAATAGTGACACATCTGGCACTTTTAATTTGTCAGGATCGATTAGGAGACAGGTAATTCATAAATGACGCCTAATTGAGTTATGCCAACAGTCCTGTCTGCAGGAACCTTTTTATGCTCAGAGAGATTAGCCATCGATATAGATATAACCAGAGTTGAAGATTGTGTTGTGTGCTCATTTACAAAATTCAAAACCATATATCAATGCATGATCATCTACTTTCAGCGTGGTTAATGAATTCCTTTTGGTCCTACCTTTTTGACACACTTCCCTTTTCATTTCTTTAATCCGGGTGTAGATGAAAGCAGATCTCTCTGTGGAAGATGGTCATCTGTGCAATATGGGAAAGATGATAGAAGAGTTGGAGGGAAAGCTCAGGAATCAGCTTGATCAGGTATTCAACTTTTGCTCATCATCTTGTTCAATTATTGACGAGGTCTAGCTATAACCTTGATTCATGCAACGGTGGTATACCGTCAGTTATCACTGGTGCATTTTAGTGATTTTTTGCAGTGAAAGTTTATTTACTGTTCTGTGCCAATTTCAGGTATACTTTGGGAAAACAAAGGAGATGGTATGCACTCTGCGACCTCCTTCTGAACTGCTGTCTATGGCACTTCCTGAGAGCAGAAAACCGTAAGACTGCTACTGCAAATTTTTATGAAGATCCTGTTGAGATGAGATATTTTGAGATATTTGAGTTGTTTCTGATGTTCCTAATTTATGCATTGCTGTAATTGCATAGATGAGTTTGGGTGTCTTGGACCTTTTGTGCTAGATAGTATATGACACATATTATGGAGTTCTTGTTCATCTTCATTGCAACTCTGGTGCCTATATGATGCATATAGTTAAGCTCATCTGGCTATTTATCTGATATCACTCTTCGCAAATAATTTAGATAATCTGTGCATTTTTTTTATTTTCAAGCGCCACCTCTAACTGATTGAAGAGTTCAATGGCATTCTCAATTTCAAATGATTTGAGCATGTAGATCAAACTAGACTCGAACTCATTTGAATCAATTTTTTTTATCAAGTTCAAGCTCGAACCATAAAACGAATCAAGTTCATATTGGTACCTGATATATGGCTTTTATTCTCAACAAAGAGTCTTGTGTACTATTTAGAGCGGAGTTTTACTCAAGTTATTTGAGCTATGAAGCCCTCACATTGAGTACACATGATAAAGGATGGTTCGTATTACCATGTTCGAGTTCGAGCTCTTAACTTTAGATCATGAAGACTTGTATATTATCAACTATAACTTATCGACCTAGGCCAAAGTGGTCAAGTTGAACTCAATCTTTGTATTACTATTACTAGAACACGACTTGAATAATCTTTTATTTGAAAAAAAAAAATTTACAATCACTATCACTGTCACTGATAGATTTGTTTATCAAAAAACTGTCACAAGTACAATATATTTTGAGATTATTGAAGATTTTATCATGCCATCATATCTAGCTTGAAACCTAACATGTTAACTGTAAGGCAGCAATCGTTGGTTGTAATAATTGTGTAGTAACGGTGAGGCTGCCAGTTAAGCAAACCTTACAAGGTAACAAGGGCTGTGTATGAAATAATCAATGAAACCGGCATACAAGTAGACCGTCCAATTCAATAGTTTGACAATAGCATCATACTAAACATAAAACAAATATAAAAAAAGAATTTTCCAAGAACATCAACCATTTGCAAACAATGAAACCATAACCATTCATATGTATTTCAAGATAATACTTGGTACCAACTAGTGTCAACAAACACTACCGTAACTAATCCATCAATGTTTAGAACCAGCCAAATAGTTGAATCAAAAGGCCTATCAAGTCTAATCTCATGCTTTTGCCTCAACTCCGTTACTAATCGGTGGTGCTCCTTCCTTGTTACCAATAGCTTCCTCTTCCTTGATATCTTCTGTGTCGCTATCATCTGCAAGTTCAACTTCCCACAAATGTAAGCACAGCAACAAAACGAAAAAACCGAATTAGGAAAACAAATGCTTACCATCATCAAGTCCATCAGCATCAAACTCTCCACCGCCTCCCATGTTAAGTATCTGTATAAAACGCAACACCCCCATGTTAGACACTGAAAAGAAAGTTGTAGTTGAACCACACTAGCAGATACAATAAAAAGTTGTTCTTACAGAGAAATCGATGTCACCAAAATCCATATCTGCCCCAGCTGCAAAATCAAAAGCAGCGCATTAGCATAAAAAAGATTTTGATAACCATTAGGGTTATTATATAGTTTAACCAACACAAAATGAACAAAAAATAAATAAATAAATAACCCTTTTCGTCTTGCTCATCTTCATCTACCCATTTGTCCCAATCAACTTTAACAAATACAGGTGTCTTTCCCTCTTGTTTCAAAAGTCTGTTCCACCATTTACTTTCTTCTTTCTTTATAAGGTAAACAATACTTCTCGATCCAACACTCGCCTTGCTCTCCTGCAATAAACATATTGAGATATGTATAGTAATAAATAATTGATTTATTTAGATGATGTATATATAGAATGTATATTGTAATCCCTGTAATTGCTCTTGGTTAGTTAGACCCTTAGCCTATCTTATGGCTATTGTAATCATTATATATAGGGGATGAGATCAATGAAAAGAGGCAATGATTCAATCTCTTTCATGGTATCAGAGGTTTCTCTTCTTTGCTAAGGTCGTTGCTCTCATCTCTACCCATCTCTCTCTTTCTCATCTTTCACTGTTACTATCATCATTCATGGTTGAATCCAAATTCCATCTTGCTCTTGCTATTAACAACATTAAATACTTTATCCCTATAACTCTAGAGATGGAGAAAGGCCGGTACTCGCTTGGGCAGAATTGTTCAAGATCCCCTGTCGAGCCTACCAAGTTATCGATCATCTTCTACCACCCAAATCCCCTTCCGCACCATCTCCTTCCACCACCGATATAGACAAAAACCAAAACCTCTGATGATGCCACATGGTCTCGGCTCGATGCCATTGTTTTGCAATGGATATATGGAACAATCTCAAACGACCTCCTACACACTATCCTCGAACCTGACTCAACGGCCCACAACGCATGGGAACGATTGAAAAACATCTTTCAAGACAACAAAAACTCTCAGTGTTGTCTACCTCGAAAATCAGTTTACCTCTCTTCATCTTGACAATTTTTCCAGTGTTTCCGCTTACTGTCAAGAGTTGAAGATGATAGCCGACCAACTCTCCAACGTTGGGGCACCGGTACAAAATCAAAGATTGGTGTTGCAACTTATTACTGGCTTGAATGAAAATTATGATGGAGTTGCTACCATAATTCAACAAAGTGATCCGCTACCACCATTCTATAAAGCTCGTTCTAAACTCGTTTTAGAGGAAACACGTAAAGCCAAACAAGCAGCAGCTGCTGCCAATGCTGCTGGAACAGCCCTCATCTCCACTACATTGCCAATGTTGCTGGAACAGCCCTCATCTCCACTACACCGCCCTCTGATGATTCAAAAAGTTCGCTAGATGATTCTGGTTCGCGCTCAAATCAGCGCCCGTCTACTGGTCAACGTCGAGGTCAATCTCATAATAACCCACGAGCCACTAATCAATCTGGCAGAGGTCATGGTCATGGAGGCAACACTCGTACAAATGGTGGGTCAACTTCTCGACAGTCTCAGCCACCATCTCAGCCATGGGGACCTTATGCACCGTGGGGATGGACACCTTAGCCTTGGTCCATTCCACCGTGCCCTTACCCGACGTCCTCTTGGATACGCCCAAATTAATCTGCTGGCGTTCTTGGTAGTCGCCCATAACTGCCTCGGTATCACCATCTTATGGCTATGCGCCCACTGATATCGAACAAGCAATGCACACTATGTCCATCAACCCTCCCGATGAAAATTGGTATATGGACACCGGAGCTACATCACACATGACAGCCTCTCAAGGTACACTCTCGTCTTATTTTCCTTTAAGAAATTCGAAAAATATTATTGTTGGTAGCGGTCATCAAATTCCTATACATGGGATCGGATATACACATCTTTCTCCACCCCATCCACCTTTAAAATTAAATAACATTCTCCATGCTCCTGATCTTGTTAAAAATTTAGTATCTGTGCGTAAATTCAATAATGATAATCTTACTTCTATTGAATTTGATCCTTTTGGTTTTACTGTGAAGGCTTTTCCGACGGGGGTACAAATAATGCAGTGTAATAGCATCGGGGATCTCTATCCTATTACTGCTACCATGCTACATCATGACAATCCTTCTTCTACTTTTGCTGCATTTTCTCAAGACTTATGGCATTACCGTTTAGGACACCCGGGAGCATCTATCTTACGCTCTCTTAAGAATAATAAATTCATTGAATGTAAACAATCTTCACATTCTACTGTTTGCCAATCGTGTGTTTTTGGAAAGCATATTAAGCTACCTTTTTATGAATCATCTACTTGCACTTTGCACTTTGTTGCCATTTGATATTTTACATAGTGATGTATGGACCTCACCTGTTTCAAGTTCTGCGGGTCATCGTTATTATGTATTATTTTTCGATGATTACTCTAACTTTCTTTGGACATTTCCCATGGGAAAGAAATCTCAAGTTTACTCAATTTTTTTAGTATTTTTATACGCAATCAATTTAACAAAACTATTAAATGCTTCCAATGTGACAATGGCAAAGAATATGATAATGATGCATTTAAAAGTTTCTGTCAAGCAAACGGTATGGTTTTTCGTTTCTCTTGCCCACATACTTCTTCTCAAAATGGTAAAGCCGAAAGAAAAATATGTACTATAAATAATCTAATCCGAACTCTTCTCGCTCACTCTTCAATGCCACCATCTTTTTGGCATCATGCACTTGAAATGGCTACTTACTTATTAAATATTCTTCCAAGTAAAATAATAACAAATTTTTCTCCGACACAAATTCTATATAATCGACATCCATCTTATTCACATTTAAAAGTGTTTGGATGTCTTTGCTACCCTCTAATTCCTTCCTCCACCATTAATAAGTTACAATCCCGATCTACACCGTGCATTTTCTTGGGTTATCCCACTAATCATCGAGGGTACAAATGTTATGATTTAACTACACATAAAATCATACTCTCGAGACAAGTCATATTTAACGAAACTTGCTTTCCGTTTGCTAAAATCAACACACCCAACACTAATTCATATTCCTTTCTCCATGATCCAGTACACCCACTTATCCAACACCAAATATTTACCCAGTCATCTTCTCTCAATGATCATCAGCAAACTTCTCCAGCTCAACCCGGGCCCAATTCATCATTTCAAGTTCCCTTTACTTCTTCGGTCCAACCAACCTCAAATTTCCCTGCTCAACAGCCCAACAACACCACAACACCTCAGCCCGACATCTCTCGGCCCACTATCACCCCTCGGCCCAACAGGAACCACCCATCTCACGGCCTATTCCACCATCTATGACTCAAACACCACTACATCCTCCACCCTCTCGACCCGTCACTCGAAGCATGCATGGAATCACTAAACCAAAACAGCCTCTAAACTAAAGAGCTTTAGTTATTCCTTCTGTTCTCCCTCGAAACCCGCAAGATGCATTATCTGACCCTAATTGGAAGGCTGCTATGAATGATGAATTCAATGCTCTTATTAAAAATAAGACGTGAGTTTTAGTACCTAGAACTCCTAATATGCATGTTATTCGTTCTATGTGGATTTTTCGACATAACATAACTCTGATGGTTCTTTTGAGAGGCATAAGCCCGTCTTGTAGGTGATGGCAGGTCTCAACAAATTGGCGTGGACTGTGTTGAAACATTCAGCCCAGTCATTAAACCTGCAACAATACGTACGGTTCTTAGTCTCGCCATATCAAAAGCATGGCCCATCCATCAATTGGACGTTAAAAATGCTTTCTTGCATGGAAAACTTCAAGAAATTGTGTACATGCATCAACCGTTGGGATTTCGGGATCCAAATTATCCTGATCACGTTTGCTTACTTAAAAAATCTTTATATGGATTAAAACAAGCTCCACGTGTTTGGTATGAAAGATTTGCAACCTTTGTGTCCACTATTGGTTTTTTACACAGCAAATCGGATCATTCTCTATTTATTTATCGAAAAGGCCAAGATATTGCATACATTCTTCTATATGTAGATGACATTATCCTTACCACCTCTTCGGATACTCTTCGTCAATATATCATGGCACTTCTTGCTAAAGAATTCTCCATGAAAGACCTTGGTCCCTTGAGTTACTTTCTAGGGGTTGCTGTCACTTGTCACTCGTCACACTGATGGGATATATCTTTCACAACGTAAATACGTTGAAGAAATTCTTGAAAAGGCTGACATGATATCTTGCAAGTCTACACCCACTCCAATTGACACTAAGCCCAAGCTAAGTGCCTCAACTGAATCCCCGTATGTTGATCCTACACATTATCGCAGCTTAGCAGGAGCATTGCAATATCTCACTCTTACAAGACCCGATATCTCTTACGCTGTTCAACAAGTTTTTTTACATATGCATAACCCTATGGATGATCATATGTCTGCTCTAAAATGCATCTTGAGATACATCAGAGGTACTATTAACCATGGTTTGCATTTGTACAACTCTTTTACTAATAACCTTATATCGTATACAGATGCTGATTGGGGAGGATGTCCCGATACTCGAAGATCCACATTTGGTTATTGTGTATTCTTAGGTGATAATCTGATCTCATGGTCTTCAAAACGCCAATCTACTCTATCACGATCTAGTGCCGAAGCCGAATATCGAGGAGTTGCAAACGTTGTGTCTGAATCATGTTGGCTTCGCAACCTTCTTCTTGAACTACATTGTCCCATAACAAAAGCCACCGTCGTTTATTGTGACAATGTAAGTGCGATATATCTCTCGGGAAACCCTGTACAACATCGACGGACCAAGCACATAGAAATGGACATACATTTTGTTCGTGAAAAAGTTGCACGTGGACATGTTCGAGTACTGCATGTCCCCTCTCGTTACCAAATCGCGGACATCTTCACTAAGGGTTTACCACGCATTATTTTCGATGACTTTCGGGACAGTCTCAGTGTTCGTGAACCTCCCGCTTCGACTGCAGGGGTATATTGAGATATGTATAGTAATAAATAATTGATTTATTTAGATGATGTATATATAGAATGTATATTGTAATCCCTGTAATTGCTCTTGGTTAGTTAGACCCTTAGCCTATCTTATGGCTATTGTAATCATTATATATAGGGGATGAGATCAATGAAAAGAGGCAACGATTCAATCTCTTTCAAAACAAGTTCCCAATTTCCGATTTTTATAAATATACATACATACACTCGTAACCATAATCGATATCGATATATATATTAACAATTGATAAGATGAGATTACTTACATCGATATTCAGTTTGTCATGAAGATTAATGTGTATTTCATAAGGTAAATTGTCAGCTCCTGCAATTGCAGAGAAGTAAAATTTACCCTCGGGCTCGAGTTTAAGCTTTACGTCTTTTGCATCAGGCAGATCAATAGTGATGAAGAGCACATCAGATCTTTGAGCCCATTTCAAAATAGGATGTCGACTAACAAACAGAACAAGTTAAGAGGAAGACTAAATTTCACATATATATTATATATTATACTAATAAAATTGTGACATTAATATTCTTAAAATAGATAAAATTGTTGCTATTAAACAAGCATGCATGGAAGAGGATACCTATGACTAGCTAAATTCAGAGTCCATCGAATCACATTAAAACCTAAAATTGCACCGTTTGTTACTTGAACGAATAATCGATCGATGGTATGGTATATCAAATAACCATAATCAACAGTAATTCTATTTCATTGATTTTCTAAGGTGAAATTTTTATATATCGAGTGCAAAATGATACTACTTAACTTAATGCGATTTAAAAAGAAAACGAAAATAAGTCTATAGTACGTACCTCATGGCTTGGTCGAGAATCATAAGTAGGAGTATTATCTTTACTTTGTGTTTGAGGCAGCTAATATTATTATGAGAATGAGAAATGAGAATGATTTTTTGTTGTGTATATATTTATAATAACTGGAAAGTGGAAATGGAAATTGGGATGGATTTAGAAGGAGGCCGTAGCATCTAGATGCTTCCAATGGACCTTTTAATTAAATTAAATCAAACTAACATCAAATATTACCAGTGACGGATCTTTACAACATTTTTTGAGGAGTCAAAATCATTTATTTAATACGTAAAATATAGTCTTCTAGAAATCGACGGTTGTGCTCAAATAAAATCATTATATTAAAATTATATTATACAAATCTTTTATTTTAACACTTTTAAATGAAAAGTTTAAAGTTTACATATTATTTAGTTATGAATGGAATGGCATCTTGTAACATAAATTTAACATAGTTTAAGATAAGAGGTTTTAAGATAAAGTTTAAGATAATATTGTGATATGAAAAATTAGCTTTTGTAGTAGATATGACTATATGAGTTTATTTGTCTATAGTAGAAGGGGTAAACTCGACAAATATGAATCTAAAGGGATTTTAGTAGAATAAAAGGAACAATTTACATGGCAGGCAGAGGCTAGTCATCTTCCTTCTTCCCATCAGTCCATTATTTTAGGGGGGCATCACCTCTCCATGTTCCCGTAAAGATCCGGACCTGATTACAACCAAAATCAATCTTATATCTTTATTGATTAAGGGATAATATATGCATCTAGATATTAACTAAGTTAACCAGTAACATTGTTATTATAAAATAATTATTTATGCTTTAATATTCATATGCAATAAAGTATTTAAAGTTACGTTATATGCAGGGTCGGCCCATTGTTCTGGGTGGCCTTGTGCCGCAGTAATAAATTACACCATGAATCGTAATTTATTTCATTAACGAGTGTTATTCCCGTAGCAAGTAATTAAAAACTAATGTGCATGATAATTTTGATGTTGTACAAATCAATACCTTCTGAAATACATGTATATAGTACAATACTTTTTCTAATTAGATGTTGATGATGCATCTTATTATTTTTGATAAATTTAATGAAAATATATATACTTAGATAAACACTAGTGCAATCATGCAGCAAAATACGATTCTTAATTGAATGCAAAAAAGTTGATATTTAGTTTAAATATTACTCAAAAGATAGTTTTTATAACTTTTCTAGTAAATTCCATAAATGGTCTCCATGGTTTACACCGATTTACAAAAATCGTCCATATATTTCTTCTTTACCTTTTCATTCCAATATGTTTACGTTTTGCACGAAAATGGTCTCTCCTCCACCTTAGATGACTAAAGTACATTTTTCTCTTGTCATTTTCAGATAGTCAGGATCTAAACAACAAAATGGTACTTTAGTCATTTTAGGTGGACGAGAGACCATTTTCGAGCAAAATGTAAACATATGGGGCTGAAAAAGTGAAAAAAAAGAGAGTATAGAGGCAATTTTCATAAATCGGTGTAAACCAAAGGGACCATTTATAAAATTTACTCTAACTTTAATTAACAACGAACACAACACCACTTCTCCCGGTGCTCCCGAGACTACTGTTGCTGCTATGTAAAATTCTACTATTTTAGTTTTATTCAATTTGGTACGTTAAGTTGTGATTGTGGATTTAATAAACAACATCATGTTTGCAATTCACTCTATAAACTTTGTACGTACAACAATATAATTATGAAATTTATCTCTTGTATATGAGGCACGTACCAGTCCCGTTGTAATTATCACACTGCAGGGCCACGGTCCGACCCTGTGAGGCACATTTGTTAAGCTAGGTCCTTAATTAGAGCATTATGGCACTCAATCCGTATAATTATACAGAGTCGTACGATCGAACTGTACGTTACATAATATGAGACTATTTTTTTTTCAAAAAATGTGAAACGACACACTAAAACTCTAGATCGATCATTGTATAAAGTACAACAATTAATTGTACGAGGACCATATGGTTAAAATTCTTCATCAAATATATTTTGTCATTGTGATTGTTATTTAGTTCAAGTTAGGATATTTTTACATTTGTTTTAATTTATTTCCTTTCTGTTTGGAGTTATCTGCAGAAAATTAATCTTTTCCTCCAAGTTAGTGTAAGCTATATAATAACTTTTAGTTGCTATGGTTTTAGTAATATGAATTATTGAAAAGAGAGAGTATCTCTTGAAGTCCTGATTTGGACACTTGTTAGGGTTTATTGAATTTACGTGTTTGTATATTTGTATAGTTTCTTTTAGTGACAACCATCACGTCATCATAAACTTTAGGAATTAAATTGGTTTTTTGAAAACTTTAAAAGTATTAACCCGTGATAACAGGTCAAATGATTTTTTTTTAAACAGTCATTTAACGTTAAAGGATTAAAATGTGGGAAAAAAATTGAAGAGTTAAAGTTAGAAAAGTTGAAAGTTTGATAATTAAATCATTATTAACCCAATTATCAATTGTCAATATGAATATTTGAATACTTCCTTATAAAATTAAAATACATTTTAATCATTACTAACCCAAATAAAAAACTTACTAAAATTTAATTTGACCATATCATCCTTGAAATGTGAAATGTCGATACTTATATTAGAT
The DNA here is from genome assembly GCA_963930675.1 of Gnaphalium uliginosum. Lineage (NCBI taxonomy): Eukaryota > Viridiplantae > Streptophyta > Magnoliopsida > Asterales > Asteraceae > Gnaphalium > Gnaphalium uliginosum. The sequence goes on along the minus strand of OZ005686.1, from coordinate 39,977,814 downwards.
GCAATAATTAAAAAAAAAAAAAAAAAAGGTAATTTGAAGGTTATCCTCGACCCCTGTAACCATATTTTGATAGTACGCGTCTGTCTCACCCGCAAGAGCATCAATGTCGAGCAGATCACATGTCCACAAATCACCCAAATATGCTGAGGCACGGATTCGAACCCCTGACATATCGGTCACACATACGAGATCTGGTCATTTGCAGTGTCCACCTAACTTATTTAATATAAATTGCAACTTAGTCCCTCCGCCCAAAAAGAATTGCAAATTAGATCCTCGTGACATGACATGATTTGGTATAGTCCACGTGTTTTCAAAGTTTAACCACATTCAAAACAATCAACGATGGTGTATTCTAGTGGAATATTAAATCAGAAATGCCATGGCATAGTTTGAATCAAGCTCATGTAAAAATCTACATTGAAAACACTTTTGAAACATGAGGGAAACTCGAATACATAACTTTAAAAATCTAACAGAAAGCAGATAGATTAAACAATCAACAATTTGCTTTAACCAAATAATATTCCATTTCAAGAACATAATGAGGGAACTCAGGGAAGCATGCCAAAAGAACGGCAGAATAGTTACAAATTTGCCCGACTACGGAAAACACGTGAATAAATTAAAAACCCAATGTTACATTGTTATATTAAAAGAATAGGATACTAATCAAGCAACCAAGAATGGAGAAAAATGAGAGAATACTGAACACAATCAAAGTTGGAATGGTTACTTTCAAATTCATTCGATTGTGACTCATAATGCTATTGAATAGATAGAAATTAAAGGAGCTTTCAAGTTACCTCTTGGTGGTCAAATGACATTTTCATTCTGGATAATACAGTGGTTAGTGAACAGAGTTGACTTAGTCTTTCGATAGTCTTGCCTCGAACCCTCCTTCAGGCCGTTTTATGAGATTATATGGCATGTGGGTCCCAAGAAGTTTGTCCCAAATGGGGAAAAAAGGTTGAGAAAAATTGTACTTTAAGCCATGAAGTTGATGATGGATGTCATGATAAGCCGTGTTGTTTTGGAAAAACATATGGAAAAGATTACCAGGCAACCAGAGTCCACAATGATCATCAACGGTTTTCACGACAGCAAAACAGAAGAATATAACAGCTGTTCTAGCAGTCATTCCTGAGATGAGGAAAGAGATGGCCCCACCAACTGTGTCTAGTAGTAGACCCTCGAGGGGGTGATTGTAGAGGGCTCCAATGGCATAAGGTACAACCAGTTTGTGATGTTGCGAATGAATGTGGCGATATAGAAATTTGTTTAAGTGCATGTAGCGGTGCACAAAATATTGCCATGTGTCCATGACAAACATTGCGATGATAATCTGTACAACTTGAACGAGGAGTGATGGTTGGATTTCAGTCTCGACCAAGCCGCTCTCTGAGGTTACCTATTTAGACATGAGCAGAAGATATCAAATGATCATCATACAACATACATAGATATATTTCTCTGATATGTATAGGAGTGTGCCAACATTTGGTGCGAAAGAAATAGAAGTCGTGTCAATAGGATAGGACTTGGGTATCGGGAAGGCATAACTCCACCAAAATGGGTAAATGAACAACTTTAGATGTAAGGGAAAGCACTAGTTTGTATAAGATAACTCATTGGCGTTGCTAATAGCAAAACATTTATGGTGTATATTACGTATTTACGTTCAACAACTTCTTTTAGCCTTTTCTCGCCAACATATCAGTGTAGTATAGAGCTTCTTTTTAGCACACAAGTACTAACTGGTTATAGACGTGAAAAACCAACAACAAAACATTCTAGAATGGAGAGATTTATGTGAAAAGTCATGGGACAAATTCATTAATCCCTGTACAAAGCATGGTGGCCCTGGCCCATTGGTAAACTACTAAACTGGATGTCCGAACTCCGAACCACTAAACATTCACTAATCAAGCATAAAAATGCATTACCTAAACTTCTACGGGTTTCCATTTTCCAACAAATACCGTGTGCAGAGGCTTTCACATCTATTGCAGTCTGCTTCCTACTGTAGAGTTTAATCGTTACGTTTCAAGCAACTTCTAATCATTTACATTTTACAGTTGAATATCATGTAGCAAACTAAACAAAATATAAATTAAACAACACCAGCAATGTTAAACGATTACACACAAAAAAAAAATATATGTCCCAACTTTCCAACTAATAACAATAAATAAGACACAATCAATGGAATCTTACCATAAACAGAATGTGGGCAACAACTGCTTGAACTAACTGTTGAAGCAATACACCCTTAATAACCGAACTCAACGGCACGGTGTTTTTAACGTCTTCTTCCTTTCTTGTATGCAGCCTATAATTATCAAGTGGCGGTAGCAACTGAAAAAAGCCAGCATACAACCAATACACAACAATTGGGGCAAATGTACCCATTACTTCATCACTAACATACCCTTCCCAAAACACCATCACTGTAATAAAGTTACAATCTTTAAACCCTAACCGTAATTTTAAATTCAAATAGTTCAATACCCTCGATTGAATATGTATATATAGGTTGAACAAGTTATAATACAAACAGATTTAGGTCAAAATTTAGGGTAATGAGATATAGGAAGATGTATGTATAGATTTTGAATCAGATCTGTAGAAAGAAGAGGAGAAATGGGATGAGTTCAGACAGCTAATATAATTTTGTTTGTGGAATCGCTGGCAGGCTGGAGTGCTGATGATGAGTCAAAATAAAAACCATTGGCTTCCCCTTTATTCCAAAAAAAGGCGACACATTTATCGTGTTTCTCGTAGTGTACTAAAAATCGACATCGTGAAATATCTTCGATTTTATGACTGGCTGATTATCTTTGTAAAGTTATTCATTTGCAAAATATACTTTGACAAGGACATATACACACAAAGTTTATAATCGAGACGATGGTTGAATCAGATACAATAAAACTTTAACGTACAATAAATAAAATAACATATAAATAAGGGTGTGTTCGGAGGATGGGGGACTTTTTGAGGGGCAAAGTTGAACAAGTTTCTTTTCTAATCCACTAAAGCGTGATATCTGTCACTCACGGTTCCTGTCTGTCAGGTTACCAAAGATTATTTTGTCCAATCAAAAACCTTCATAATATGCAAGATGCAATTAAAAAATAAAATGTAGTGAGAATTTCACTAACACATCATTGCTTCATACAAAATAAAAATTATTTGGTAAAACTTCTTAATTTCACTAACATGTCATTTCAAATAACTTAAACATACAAATGCTTCATTTTTAGTATGTTTCATTTTGAAAGATGGTTTTTTTTTCAACTTCAAACTTAACCGGTTTCAATTTGATAGACTTCTTATTTGCACTCTCTTTAACAGTTTTATCTACAACATGAATACCATCATAAGGCAGCTTACACTAAAGCAAGCTGCGGAAACTCATAAACGTGCTAAAAACATAAAATGCAAAGATGCAGTAAACAAATACTAGTAATTCTTTTATTTCAAGAATAAAACCAAGCTTTACAAACACATAAAATGCTAAAAAAATAAAATGCAGTAACAATATATACAAGATGCAGTAAACAAGTACTGGTAATTTTTTGATTTCAACTATAAAACCAAGCTTTACAAACACATAAAATGCTAAAAATATATATATAAATTGTAGTGACAATATACAAGATACGGTAACTAAGTACTAGTAATTTTTTGAATTCAAGTATAAAACCAAGTTTACAAACACATAAAAATGCTAAAAAAAACATAAAATGCAGTAATAATATACAAGAAGCAGTAAACAAGTACTAGTAATTTTTTGATTTCAAGTATAAAGTTAAGCTTTACAAACATATAAATTGTTAAAAACATAAAATGCAATAACAATATACAGGATGCAGTAAACAAGTACTAATAATTTTTTGATTTCAAGTATAAAACCAAGCTTTACAAACATATAAAATGCTAACAAAACATAAAATGCAGTAACAATATACAAGATGCAGTACACAAGTACTAGTAATTTTTTGAATTCAAGTATAAAATCAAGATTTACAAACACATAAAAATGCTTAAAAACATAAAAAAAAATAACAATATAAAAGATGCAGTAAACAAGTACTAGTAACTTTTTTATTTCAAAGTATAAAATCAAAGCTGCGTGACATAAACAAAAATTATAAAATGCAGTAAAAATACAAGATGCAGTAAATAAGTACTAGTAATTGTTGCTCACCGGCACCGACGATGTTCGAAGATCGCGAAGGAAATGAAAGCATGCGACAACGATGACGTTGATGATGAATTAGCACGAGATGATGATCAATTATTTAATCACATGTGTAATTGAAGGTATGCGAAGTCACGTTACGGTGGTTCGCAACGATGAAAATGACGTACGACATAAATTAACGATGACAATGGCGGCGGAGGTTGATGGCGGCTTTAGAATTTGGTGTGTTAGTGTGTGTTAGTATGAAATGAGAGAGTGTATGTGTTACTATGTGTTTGTTTAGAAAGAGAAAAAACTTGATCCGATATTAACTTTGTCCAAGATAAATGATGGAGATCTTTAACAAAATTTACACTTGGAACCCCTATCTCATTAAATGTATATTGCGCATTCAGTCTCTCCAACAAAATTAATTGCAAATGGAGCCCTTGCGTGACATGACATGATCATGCCCGTTGATGGATGAAATGAACGGTTGTGATTTTGTTGCTCCTCATGCCTCTTATATGGGCCTAGCCCCTCTGATCTCCCATCTCTTCAACAAAATTAATTGCAAATAGAACCCTCGCGTGACATGACATGACCATCCCTATTGATGGATGGAATGAACGACTGTAATTTTGCTGCTCCTCATGTCCTTTATATGGGCCTAGCCCCCTCTGATCTTCAATCTATAAATAAAGAGTATATGTATTTATATCAGTCAAAAAATGAAAAATAGTAGCTCAACATTTAATGATATTATATTTTAATAAAGTTTACTTCACAATAAAAAAATTTATCAATAAGATTTGTGACAAAAGTTTTTTAAAGATTTCTTTCATTTAAAAATATTTTTGAAATTTCTTTTGAAAAGAGTTTTGATATGTACAAACTTTATAAAGTGTTACAGTTTATCCATAAGCCTTACAAATTGAATATCAAAAATACCTTATTACCTTTTACGTTACACTACAATTATAATTATAACGAAACTATAATATGATATTTTGGGCAAATAACTTATATGTACATAATCAAACATATCATACAAGTATTTATATACAATTTGAAAATAACATTTCATTTCATACAATATATTCACATAATGTTCGGACCTTACACACGCTTTGAATGTACACTTTATTAAAAAAAAAAATCTATAAAAATTCCACATCTAATTTCAATATTACACTTACATATATATAAACTCCTTAAATTGATATTTGAGTTTTTAGAAGTTTTTCTTAATTAGATTTAACTGTGGATTCTCTAACATAACACATAGTTAATAACTATGTATTAAGAAATAGACATATCATATCCCAAGAGCATCAACAATAATAAAATCAATAACCCGAGTTATTAATTGCTACATCACTGAGACGTCACGCACCCATATAACTTCTTTTCAAACACCCAACTTTCTCCAATAATATACACAAATCTATAAATACAACTCATATCAAAATAATTATATCAAACTACGTGGTACTCGTATGTGTTATGATTATGAAGATAAAAAGTTTGTTAGTAATTGGTGAAGTGCTGATATTACAACTAAAGTGCAAGGTTCAAAGTGTCTCAATTAAGTAAGTATTTCTTGCTTACAGTTTGTGACAAGATGATTACGTAATGTATGTATGGTTTTTGAGTGCAGGAGGGATGAATGAAATTTAAAGAAAGATGCGAGAACTTCAATGCAAATTGATGCCAAAATACATATATTTTTACATACATATTCATATTAATTTAGGTTCAAATAGTTGCATATAATAGATCGAGCCGAGCTTTTAAAAGATCGATCTTAGCTCAAAATTAAGGCTTGAGCTTGAGCTCGAGTTGCTAAAATATCAAGCAATAACGGTGTTGCTTTAAGAAGTCTTCAGTCTTTAGCTTTTAAAAGCGTTATATTTAACTCTTAGAAGACTTATGTGTTTAGCCTTTTAAAACGGTTTTCTGTCGAAGGTTTAGTATTTAGCTTTCTGGTGTTGTGCTTACCTTTTACAAATTATTGTTTGATTTTTATATGGGATATGTGTTTAGCTTCTAAAAAGTTTATGATCAAGTTTTATGTGTTTAGCTTATTTATGGGGTTCTGTGTCAAGAAAAATTTCATTTACCTTTTTAGATGCAAAATTACATATTTTTTAGGGTTAAAAATCGTGCATAAAACAGCTCGAGCACTCGAGCTTTTAGAAGATCGATCTCAGCTCGAACTTTAGGCTTAAGCTCGAGCTCAAACTTATCAAAATATCAAGTAATAGTGGTATTGGTTTTAGAAGTCTTATGCCTTTAGCTTTTAAAAGGGTTATATATTTATCTCTTAGAAGGGTTATGTATTTAGGTTTTTAGAATGGTTCTTTGTTGTAAGTTTTGTGCTTAGCTTTCTGGTTTTGTGTTTACCTTTTATAAGTTATTGTTTGGCTCTTTATAGGGGTTATGTGTGTAGCTTTAAAAGGTTATGATCAACCTTTATGTGTTTAAATTTTACAAGGGTGATGTGTTTATCTTTTTTTACGGAGTTCTATGTTAGGGGTTTGTGTTTTAGGTTTTTATATGCCGAAATTACATATTTAAAAATCGATATAAGATCCCGATTTGATGTTTTAAAAGATCGATCTTGGCTCGTACTTTAGGCTTGAGCTCTAACTTGCTAATATAACAAATCCATCAAGCTTTACCTCGAGCGATAACCGAGCTGCTTTTAGAATTCTTACGTTTTTAGATTTCAGTAGTTTTATATATTTAACTCTTAGAAGAGTTATGTGTTTAGATATTTATAATTCTTTGTCGAAGGTTTAGTGTTTGGCTTTTCGGTTTTGCTTACATTTTAGAAGTGAAAGTTTTGCTCTCTAAAAGGGTTCTCTATTTAGATTTTTGAAAGGTTATGTATGAATATTTATGTCTTTCCAAGTTTACAAAAGTTATGTGTTAAGTTTATTTATGAGGTTCTGTGTCAATTAGATTTTTAGATACAAAATTACATATATTTTTAGATACATATACGTATAACTTTAGGTTAAAAAAGGTGCATCTTCATATAATAGATCAAGGAGCTTTTAAAAGATCGTTCTTAGCTTGAACTTTAGGTTTGAGCTCGACCTCTGCCAAAATATCAAATCAGTCAAGCTCAATCTCAACTAAAAAGCCGAGGTCGAGTAAATCAATAAAAGCTCGCTCCTGCCGTGTCAAATATTTTGTAGTAAATTTTTATATACATTCACCCTTAAACTTTTATGTTAACAATTAATAACACTTTTTATCTTGTAATGGTATGTTGTGAAACTCTTACTCCTTCACAACACACCTATTTCAATACAATTGAGACACATATTATCATCATTTTTAAAGCAGGATACATAATCTAAATTCCAAGAATAAAAATGAACAGTTTAGATTCCATTTACATTTAAACAAACGTAGTTCCCAGTTTCTCAGTATGTTTTGCCATGACCATTTACAAAAGCCATGCATTCCCAGTTAGTTTATGTATGGTTTTCCATGACAATTGACAAAAGTCAAGATCAATCATTGTCGCGTGTTGGCCTCACTTACGAAAACCTATATTTTCCCATGGCCATATATGTGTTGCCCTGTCAGGAGTTAAAAGTAGAAGTGGGCTAAAGTGTAACCCATGACATAACAGGGCACTTGAGTTCCTCTACAACTAATTTTGTGTATAAGGAAGTGCTTTCAAGGCTGTGATACTACAAATGTTGACTACGATGGCACGCCTAAGATTCCATTATCCAACATTGCAAGCCTAATGATATTCAATCCGAGACAACAAATTCATCTCGAAAGCTTTTAATCTTATTGGTGGATGTTTAGAGTGATAGTGTTCTCATCATTACATTTTTTTTCCTCTTCTTTTATATGTTTTATTGCTTTGTTGTGTCGTTTGCTTGTGTTTACTGATGTTTGTCATTTACATGGCTTCCTGTCAATTTCCTTTTGTTTTCGAACTCCTTTTGTTTATATTGCAATGTTGTTACGTATTTTAGCTAATTACGCGGAAAGCTTTAGTGTGTCATTTGTACATATTTAAATTTCATAGTAGTGTCAATTGTGCAGGGAGGGTCAGGGTCGGTGCAAGACTGCAAGGAGTATAATTCTCAAACATTCAAGTTTCTGAAGTCGAATTCCCATCATGATTGATCAGTATTAATGTGACCACAACATCTACACAAACCACACATCTGATGTGGTTGTTTCAAATATTGCATATGAAAATATACGAGGAACGTATATGGTAAAACCAGTTCACGTCTCATGCAGTGACAAAATGCATTGGATGGACATAAGGTTGGCTAATATCGAACTCAAACCGGTACTCAAAGGCTACCACATGTATGAACTATTATGCTAGCAAGCTTTTGGGGAACTTGCAATCTCAAATATCAGTTTTTGTGATGAGTGATGACTAATAAGCATAATGAATGAAAGTGTTCTATTCATATGATGAGTGATGACTAATGTGACTACGTGTGGAAAAATGGGCAACTCAGGTTACGTACAAACAACTGGTCAGGGGGTCATGGGTCCTATAGATCGGATTTTATCTCATTGTCTAACCCGCCCATTTTGCCACCTCTATGTCTGCCTTATGGAATCGTCATGAATCAATAAAAGATTCACCATTATGTTCACTGATCTAGCATTACCTTTACTTTTGCCGAAGTTTAATGTCTCGATGACATGTAAGTTTAAAGTATGATTATTGAATCTACTTCCGGTGGTCCGATTATGCAGTTGTTGTTGAGTTAAAGATACCAATTGTCATGTGATGCGTCTACTAACAAAGATTGAAAAAAATGACTAATTTTATTTTCATAATGATGTCTTAATAGAAGGTCCAATAGTAAACCATGAATTATTTAGCTTACTGAAGTTTTGGTTAACGATTTACAGGAGAAAATGTATTATAACTGTATCAATCATTATGTGATTACCGATTCACTGATCATTTGTTTTTCTCATTGTTTAAAAAAATGATTTTTTGTTTTGTAACATATTAGTAAGCATTTTCGTGTTTATCAAAAGGACGTTTAATTCACATTATGTATTGAATGACATAAGTTATTATTTACCTTTTTTTAATGAGGCTTTGGCCTTTGAGGGATCGATATCATAATACAATGCACTATATCGAGGTTTTTCTTCTTCTTCATAATATAAGACAATCGTATATAATTGAAACATCATTTAATGGAACACTCTTATGTTGTGCATACATGTAAACATGTTAAAGAGATCAATCTTATCCAAAAATATTTTCTCTATGTATCTAAGTAAGTTAATAAAACGAGTCCGTGCATCGCTATATATATATATATATATATATATATATATATATATTCTAAAAGAGTATAAAATAAAGTTACAGAATTTGTCACGTAAGCACAAATACCACGTGTCAACATCTTAATTTTAGTTAACAGATTATTTAATTAATATTATATTATTATTTTTTAATATTTAATAATTAATAAATATAAATACCAATATGCAAAAAAGGAGTCCTATATGAAAACAAACTCTTACAAATTATTTAATTAATATTATAATTTTATTAATAATAATAATTAATTAAAAAATAAAATACCATTAAACAATTTGACATATATTTAATTACGATCTTATATTTAGTGTATTGACATGGACTTTGTATATAATATTTATCATATTACAATGAACGTCTCACAATATTTATTGTATGTTTTAAATTGTCGTGCATTCCAGGAGCTTCGAACTAATATATACATATACATATATATATCAAAAATCCACCAAAGATTCCGCGATATCAATTTCCGAGTTGTGCACCCCTTTTTAGGGGTTTCATCTCACAATTCTTTCGTGCTCTCCACGCTTCCTTCCCAAAACCCCTCTAGGGTTTCAATTTCAATCGTTTCGTCGAAATTGAAACCTAATTTCAATCAATCAATTTCATGGGTTCTGAGTTGAGCGAAGCGACGAATGTTTCCAATCCACCATCTTCCGTCGGAGAAAAACTGTTCCCACCAGGTTTTCGGTTCCATCCGACCGATGAGGAGCTCATTCTTTATTATCTCAAACGAAAAACCTGCGGTCGGTCTCTCAAACTTGATATCATCGCCCTAATTGATGTTTATAAATGGCACCCTAACGAATTGCCAGGTATACATACACTCTTTCACTTTATCACTTCATATTCATATTAACTGTTATTTTATGGATTTATTCGATTCGATTGTTTAGTTATGGGTCATTTGGATTTGTTCAACTGTTGTATCATTTATTTTTGTGTTATTGTGTATTCAAACTCTTTTTCATCATTATATCATTATTGTGATTGTGATTATAAGCATGTTTTTATACTAAAATAAAGCTTAAAACCTTTTCGTATATTAATGAAGTTTTTACTATTGATAAGTACTAATTATTTGTTTGTTATTTAATATTCTATATCTGTATCAGATATATAATTGTTGCTAACGAATGTGGTGATAAATTTGGAATGTAGGTCAATCGAAATGGAAAACTGGTGACAGGCAATGGTTCTATTTTTGCCCGCGAGATAGGAAGTATCCTAATGGAGGAAGATCTAGCAGGGCGACTATGCACGGCTATTGGAAAGCAACTGGAAAGGATCGCGTTATTACGTGCAAATCACGCTCAGTTGGGTTAAAGAAAACTCTCGTTTATTATGAAGGCCGTGCACCCTCTGGTCAACGCACCGATTGGGTGATGCATGAGTATACCCTGGACGAAGAGGAGCTCAAGAGATGCAGACACGTACAAGATTACTATGCCTTGTGCAAAGTATTTAAAAAAAGCGGGCCAGGACCCAAAAATGGTGAGCAGTATGGTGCTCCTTTTGTAGAAGAAGAGTGGGCCGACGACCATTACTATCTAGGCATTGATGAGCTTTTGGTGCAGAACGTTAATAACTTAGTGAATGAGCCTAAATTAACAAGTGGTCCTATGGTCAACGGTGAGGAAGAAAGTAAAAAAAGTCTGTTAGCTATGGACCCGAGCCAAGAGGTGCAGCCTGATTCTGATTTGGTTCAGCCAGGAAACGAACCATCAGTGATTACTTCCATGGTGGAGCTGCAGCCGTTGGTGGTTCAGGAGGATTTTCTTGAATTGGATGATTTAATCACTCCACAAACTGGTTTCCAAAACTCTCAACTGCCCATGCTGAATGATCTGCAGTTTGCTCATTTGGATGGTTTTCGTGCATTTGATTTCTACGACGATTTAACCGCTTTCAACGAAATATACCCATTTAAGAGTCAACAACTTCAACACCCGTCTTATACAAGTAATCTTGTTTATGAAACTGAAAACTCTGGTTTTCATTCAAATTTAAATGGCACCGGAAGTGAAGCTATAAACACTGAGCTTCAAACGCCCTATGACCTCCCGACTCAAGCATCCGAAGTCACCAGTTCAATACCTTCAGGTACTAAATTTGGTCTCGGAGCACACACGTACTGACAATGGGGTTATGATTTAGTTATTGACATGTAAAAAACTTAAGGATTTTTAGAGTCCAGTAGAGTGATGTTAACATTTTGCTAACATTCGGGCTCTTGATCAGATGGCAAATGGTGAGAACTCTCAAGCCCAACCGGGAAGAGGGGAGTTTGAGCCAAACTTTCAAGAGTTCCGTTGCTATCAGTGTGGTATAACCTGAATTGTTAGCTGATAGACATTTTTTTTTGTTGTCGTTTTTTGCTGATTTTTCTAGGTGTCGAAACACCCAAATCTGATTTGAATCAATGTCGAGAAAACGGAGTGGATGATGGTTCATATTCGTGGTTTTCTTCTGCCTTATGGGCTTTTGTTGAGTCAGTACCAACTAGTCCCGCTTCAGCCTCGGAGAGTAGTGCTCTTGTGAATAAGACGTTTGAACAGATGCCTAGCTTTAGTAAGATGAGTAATACTAGTGAATGTACCTCCGCAACTGGAAGGTGTAAGCGATCATTGAGATCGAGCAACATGGGTATTGTTTATTTTTCTTTTTTTGGAGTATTGTTTGCTTTATTATTTGTATGTACTTCTATCGACTTAATGGGAAGATGTATATTTTGATGATGGTTGTGTAGAACTCCCAAATCTTTGTCTTAGATGTTGGTTGAAAGTACTGAAAGAGGTTATCTTGCGGTGACATGGTAAAAGGCTGGTCTTAGGGACCTGAAACTAGGGGTGTTTTCGGGTTTGCCCGACCACAACGATGTTGGAAGTTTGGACCAAACCAGATTGTGAATTGAGGAACCAATTTGAGTGTTTCTTTTAACATGGAAAACATAAATTTAAAACCACTTGCATTTTTTTAAATTGTGAAAAAGGTTAAATTATGTTTCAGCAGCTTTGCCCATCAATAAACTACACATGAATCGTTATGAAATGGTTCATATCATGTTTCACTGATATATGCTTAACTTGATTCGTCCAAGCCGTTTATCTAAGGGTCATTTTTTCCTGTAGCCCAAACGATTGAATAGTCCATGTAAGTTTCCTATTTCTTTTCCCTTTTTCCCCCTATGACTCTGTATTTTGTACTTAAATTATATAGGATTGCATACATAAACAATAAACACGTCAAACTAAAAGTTGCCAAATTTGCAATTAAGTGACAAAAGTTGCAACTTCCACAGAAGTTTGCACAAGTCATATGGCATCTATTTACTAAAAACATCCTAGCATCCTACCCAAGGTTTCAAGGTTCAAACAAGTTGACCATAAATACAAAAGTTGCCAATAAATGGCATTGTTTCAAAAAGTGAGAACGTTTAAGGTTGTGAGTTTGTAGCTGGAATCTAACGAATAATTTTGTGGAGATGAAAAGTCACTTTGAGAGAACTAGCGTTCTGGTGTACGTGTGAGAGGAGGGAAAATGAAATATGAGACTAAAAACCTTTTTTTTTAAATTAATTATTTATTATTTAACGTGTTTTAAATTTAAAATTTAAAATGTAATAAATCCAAATCCGATGCCACGTTATAAGCTACGACACATCACCGTTTACAAACCGGTTATTTTAGGGGCAGTGACAAATGTAACAGGTTCCAAACGTAAAGTGATAGAGTTTACCAAATAAAAAAATTATATTTTGTGAAAGTAAAATGACTCTCTAGTGCATTAACTCTTTATCTAAACATGTTATATTAGCTGACACGATTGTAATATAAACGGGTCATGATCAGGTTAGAATTGGTTTTCAACGGGTTAAACACTTAAACGGTAAACCTGTTTTAGTTTGGTTGGCGACTCAATTTGTTTATCCACAGTGCAACCCTACAACGCGACATTTACTCAACGACGCCTGTGTTGATTCCTCTATGACCCGATCCTATTTAGACCATCGCTATCTGGTTTGTTTTTATGACAAGTTCGGGTTGTGTATTCACATCTTGTCATGAAGTATGAGTATAAAATAGCCAAAAAAAAAAAAAAAATTCTTTCTTTTGTCAGATTTTGTGGCTTTGTACTTTAGTATCAACGACTTTAATACATTTGGAATTGTGTTATCGCCTAAATTTTAAAAACAAATATAATCGTTAAGAAACACAAATCATTTAAAAGTAAGCGACGTCTAAGAAAATTTAAATTTTATTATCAAAGTCAAATAAGTCGCTACCGTTTTTTGTTTCCGGTGGCATGACTGTCGCCGTCGAACCATTACTGCAAAAGTGCTTCACCCTTTCACACATAAAACAGATTCAAGCTCACCTCACCACCACCGGTGTTTTCCATTTTCACCCATTCCCTCGTTCCAAGTTCCTCGAATTTTTCGCCACTTCTTCCGCTGCCGGCAGCCTCATCTACGCCATTAACATCTTCCATCACATTCCATTTCCAGTCACTAATGACTGGAACGCCGTCATCCGCGGCCTTGCCCAGGGTCAACAACCGTCAGACGCCGTTACCTTTTACCGCCAAGGATTGCGCGTGCTCACGTGCAAGCCCGACGCCCTCACGTGCTCCTTCACCCTCAAAGCTTGCGCACGAGCCTTGGCTTATAACGAAGCGATCCAACTCCATTCTCAAGTAATTCGATACGGGTTTGTACAAGATGTGTTGCTGCAAACCACGTTATTGGATGTTTACGCGAAATCTGGTTATTTGGACAATGCGTGCAAACTGTTTGATGAAATGTCTAAGAGAGATGTAACGTGTTGGAATGCAATAATTGCTGGGTTGGCTCAAGGAAACCGACCTGATGAAGCGTTACAACTCTTTAAAAGAATGAAAGATGTTGGGTTCAAGCCTAATGAGATCACGGTTCTTGGTGTTCTTTCGGCCTGTGCCCAATTGGGCGCAGTACAAGAGGGCGAGAACGTGTACAGTTACATAGAAAACCAAAATCTTGACATGAACGAGCAAGTTTGTAACGTGGTGATTGACATGTTTGGGAAATGTGGGTATGTTGGAAAAGCGTATACGGTTTTTAATGACATGAGATGTAAAAAGACTCTTGTTACTTGGAACACTATGATCATGGTTCTCGGGACAAATGGTGAAGGTGTCGAAGCACTTGAAGTTTTTCACCGAATGATCAAAGAAGGATTCCAACCTGATAACGTGAGTTATCTTGCTGCTCTGTGTGCTTGTAACCACTCAGGTATGGTCGATGAAGGGGTCAAGTTGTTTGAAACATTGACCGAAGATGGCTCAGTGACTCCTAACATCAAGCACTACGGTACTCTGGTTGATCTATTGGGAAGATCAGGCAGGCTAAACGAGGCCTACAGTATCATCAATTCGATACCTATAATGCCCGATGTTGTTCTGTGGCAGACATTATTAGGTGCTTGTAAGACATATGGGAATGTAGGATTAGCAGAAAGGGCATCAAGAAAGCTTGTCGAGATGGGGTCGAGTAGTGATGGAGACTTCGTGTTACTGTCAAACATATATGCGGCTCACCATAGATGGAAAGACGTGGGTCGAGTGAGGGATACAATGAAAACTAGAGAAGTTAAAAAGGTGCCTGGGTTTAGTTACATTGATGTCAATGGTGTGATACACAAATTTGTAAATGGAGATCAAAGCCATGTGAATTTGCCTGAAATTTATAGCAAGCTTGAGGAGATTATGTGTCGCATTAAGGAACACGGGTATATTCCTGAGACGGATTATGTGTTGCACGATATAGGGCTAGAAGAGAAAGAAAACGCGTTGAGTTATCATAGTGAGAAGTTAGCTGTGGCTTTCGGGTTAGTTAGTATCAGTGATGAAAGCACTTCAATTCGCGTGAATAAGAATCTTCGAATATGTGGGGATTGTCATGAGGTGATGAAGCTTGTTTCAAAGGTTTATGAACGAGAGATCATCGTGAGGGATCGAACTCGGTTTCATAGATTTATAGATGGGTCATGTTCTTGTAAAGATTATTGGTGAACTTTGTTTTTAGTTAGTCCATTTACCATTATACAAAAAAGGTACAGTAGTCAAATTTACAGATACGATCAATAACGTTTTAATCATTTGGACATTTACCATTATGCACAAAAGGGTTGATTTTAGCCGTATAGGTTCGTTTACTGGATGACTACTTATGAACTTTTGGTTAATTTGAATTCACCGGCCTATATATATATATATTGAACAAATAACAAAATGTCAAAATAAGAATAAAAGGTTAATAAATACTACCGGTAAAAAGTACTCTCTCCGTCCCATTTTAAATGTTCAAATTTCTATTTTGTTTGTTTCAAAATAAGTGTCCACTTGATATTTTAATTAATACAAATAGACTTTAGTGGATAAATATGATATTTGGTTGGGGTTTTATAGTTTCAAAATGTATTAAATTTTACGTCTTTTACTATTGTATGAGAGGAAGCTTGAAAAATACTACATTATATATTTAAGATAAAAAAAGCGTCTATGTATGCATTTTAACTATTTTTTATGCATTAAAGATATTTTTTATATATTCTATAAATACAATAATAAGTTACAATAGATGTTTTTAAAACTTTAATAGTGTAAAGTATATTACAATTTGTAACGGTAAACTTGTTAATTTGTGAAGAGTGTTATTAGTGAAAAATTTTAAAGCTATGCGTACATATAAAGTGTACACCTTGAACGAGAAGGAGAGAGTAACCCGAAGGATTTGACCATTTAACCTAAAAGCCCAAAAAGAATTTGCTGGAATCTGGATGGTCCACAATTTAAATATTTAATACTCCCAACTTTCAAAACCAAAATACCGTATATCTCGCGTGTTCTCTTATTCTAGCTCTGCATATCATCCGAAAAATGGAAGCGGATCCCCGGCGAATACACGCTCATGTAATCAAAAGCAACGCATTTGGCATCTCAGAATACCGTTTCCATCTCAACAATCTCATAAACCATTACTTCAAATCTAACCTCATTTCCGATGCCATCAATCTCTTCCTCCAAATCCCTTCACCCAACGTCGTTTCATGGACGTCACTCATCTCCGGTCACTCCAACACTCTTCCCCCCCTCACCCACTTCATCTCCATGCTCGGTCACCCCACACTTCCTAACCAGCGCACGTTAGCAATTGTTCTTAAAACATGCGCTTCTTTGTCTTCCTTATCCTTTGGCCTCCAGCTTCGAAGTCTTTGTATTAAACTTTCTCTTGCTTCTGAACCCTTTTCAGGGTCTGCTCTTATCCATTTCTATTCCAAAACTAAGCTTCCTAACAACGCCCGGAAGGTGTTCGACGAAATGCCTCAAAGAGACGCGGTTTGTTTTTCGTCGGTTATTGTTGGGCTTGCGCAGAACTCCAAGCCTGTTGATGCTCTATGTTGTTTTTGTGAGATGATAGCTTCTGGTTTTGGGTCTACCGTGTATAGCGTGTCTGCTGCGTTACGTGCCTGTGCTGAGCTAGCTGGTTTAGAACAGTGTAGTACGGTTCATGCTCATTCTGTTGGTAACGGGCTTGATTTGAGTGTGATTGTGGGGACCGCGTTGGTAGATGGGTATGGAAAATGTGGGATGGTGAATGAAGCACGTTTGGTGTTTGATGAACATCTGTCAATTATGAATCTTATTGGGTGGAATGCAATGATGTCGAGCTATGCTCAACAAGGGAATAAAGATTCGGTTATGGAACTGTTTTCGATGATGGAGTTACAAGGTCTTGTACCTGACGCATATAGTTTTCTTTCTGTCATGACAGCTTTTTGTCACGTGGGTTTGGCTGATGAGACAGATCGGTGGTTTAAGAAGATGGAGTTAGAGTACAAATTTGAACCATGGATTGAGCATTACACATGTTTGGTGGGTGCATTAGGTAGAGCTGGGAGGTTATAGGAAGCAAAAGATATTGCTTTGACAATGCCGAAATATAGACCCGATGCTGCAATGTGGAGAGCTTTGCTATCGACCAGTGCGCATCATGGTAATGTTGAGATGGCCAGGGAAATGAGTCAAAGGTTACAAGAACTTGACCCACAAGATGATTCGGCTTATGTGATCGCTGCAAATGCTTTTTCAGGTGCGGGAAGAATGGAGGAAGTGCAAGTAGTGAGGAAGTTAATGAGAGATAGGTGGGTGAAAAAGGAAGGTGGGTTGAGTTGGATAGAACATCGTGGGCAAGTTCATGTTTTTTTAGCAGGAGACAGACGACATGAAAAAACTGAGGAAATATACACAAAATTGTCCGAGTTGATGGAGGAAATATTGAAATTAGGGTATGTTCCCGTTTGGGATCAAATGTTGCATGACATAGGGCAAGGGGAGAAGAGGGAAGCACTTTGGTATCACATTGAGAAATTGGCATTAGCGTATGTATTGGTTGCTGATGTGGCACCACCAGGAAAGGCGTTGAGGATTGTCAAGAATTTAAGGATTTGTAGGGATTGTCATGAGGCCTTTAAATATGTCAGTCGAGTGGTGGAGAGAGAGATTATAGTGAGAGATGTTAACCGATACCATAGGTTTTCGAATGGAGGTTGCAACTGTGGAGATCATTGGTAATATATGCATGAAAGCAAGTGTTGTATTTACGTAGAGTTGAACACCAATATGTGTTTGATCTTCTGGAAGGATTTCATGTTGGGTGATGTGGAAAGATTCAAAGTTCTGGTATGATTCTTTTATATATTCTATTTTTGTGAAAATCAAGTTAACTCAGAAATGCAATTATCAATTAATAACTATTGATTGGGTAAAATATATCGTTGCCTCAATCCGTTAATGTGGCAGATTGACAGATTGTATAATGCTTAGGTTTAGCTTTTTATTTTACTTATATTATGCTCTGAGGCCATAATGCTGCTCGTTTAGTCTTCATATCCAGTATACTTAAATTGAATGCTTAACGTGTCCATCTGGCAGACGTATCTCTCTTTCCTTGAAGTTTTCACTCTTTTCCTCGAACTCTTCGTAAAGTTAGATTTTCCTCATGGGTCTGAATTCCCTTCACATACTTGTAAACGAAAGGCATTTTGTAACTTTTGCTTCTATTGTTACAATGATGAAATAAAATTCTTGTATTACAAACGAAAAAGCAGTTTATGGTTTTGAACTCATTCTGCGCACTTTCTATTCTTTCTGTTTGTGAGTTGTTAGATTACATTTATGTTTTGCTTTGTGATTTTTCCGTAGAGAAAGATAATACAAATATACATTTTTTGCCCCATATATTTCCATTGCAGTTACACTTTCAACTTGTTTATTGGGTCTAGTTTTTTGATTGTTTATATGGGGTTGTTCTGTGGTGGTTCCCCCCTAACATGTAGCATCGTAAGTGGTTCTTTTTGGGATCTTATTAATGTTTACCTTTCATTTTACAGGCCAAAGTAGGAAGTGAAGATTGGTATGCAACCTTTTTCATTAACAGAGTACAACTTTACAAAGGGAGAATCAGCTACATTACATTCAGTGTGATCCTCTATGTTGTCATAGGTTCATATCTCATTATACTTGTATGTCTCAAGTTATATATTTTCTTGGCTAGTATAGTTACAAAAAAGAACGTTGTTCTTGATACTCAATTAATGAATATGTTAATATCTATGGCCTCTAAGCTCCCTCTTCTTTCAATTACTTGCTTTAGGATATCAACAAAAACTTCCATAAATTTCTAGGAATAATGAACTTGGTGTGAGCTGTTTCAATACTTTTGATATTCATATTTAACGCATTAATTAATATGACATGCTTCTTGGTCTACCCAACCCGATCCCTTTTTAACTCATTACCTAAGCTGCGTGTCCTATGCATCTTGTGCCACGTTTATGATAATGTTACTTCATACTTTCAGGGCTACACACTTTTTACTTCTACTTCACCTATTTTCTGTTGTAGGATGAATAACCTCCTGCAGAGATGAATGCCAGGAAAACATTTTCGAATAGCGGATGTTGTGCTATGCTTTGGGATTAGGTAATTTTTATCCTTGTCATGTGTCTCATTTTTTAAGAATATCAAAAAGTTAAGCGCACAAAAAGAAATGTTCTCCTATTTGATTGATATCCAATTTACCCATGCATAGCACAACATGACAAGGATGGTAATCGTTAACCTTCAGGTATGTCATGTTTGTTTTAATATGTATAACTGTGATTAACTTGTGGATATTAATAATTTTAAAATTCACAGAAAACTCCAAAATACAACAAAGCAAGTTTACACATACGTGGTTTTGTTGACAAGGTATAGACATTAATTTGCAATCAACTTATGTAGCTTTTTTTTTTCATTCATGGGCATAAACTGTTTCATTCGTTTGCTGCTTTTTGCACAATTTTGCTGTTGAATCGCATATTAGTTGGATTGTGATGTGAACAACTTTTATGTAGGTAATGGGCGGGGTATTGCACCTTCTTAAAATGCAGATTCCTTCATATGTTCGGGTAGATCTTTTCCAGATAACCTTTAATCAATTCTTCCAGATAACCTTTAATCAATTCCAATCTATCTAAGGTACTTACAGTTTTTATTTTATCAACCATTAATCAAACAGTCTTATTTTTTGTTCTGCTGTAGTTTTAGTTTCAGATATTTGTAGTTTGCTTCACACGGATTGACTGTTTTTGCCATCTTTCTTTGATAAATTTACAATTGCAGAGACAAAATATGCAAAATGGTCTCCTGGAGTTATCAATGTTCATGGAGAAAAGTTTCTGCTCCTATTCATCAAATCAGTTGAGGTATAAGTTCTACTCTAGTAAGACGAAAAAAAAGGAAAAAAATTGTTGATTATGTAAATGATGTATTCAATTCATATGTTATCCAGGTACGTTCCCAGAGAGGCCAGAGCTGAAAACTGCTGTTCTTAACCAGCAACCCTTTTTGTTCTATGATACGATCTCTTTAGAAATCATTAAAGAATTAAACAGAGATCCAAAACTAGTCTAGGGATTTCAAGTAATTAGAAAGGAGATCCAAAGAAAAGCTTCATTAATGGGGTTTTAGTACACACACTAGTAAATGTTTACAAAGAGAAAGGAAGAGAGAATTGATTAACACTTCTAAACTAATGAATCTTATTACAAGGCTAAGTATTTATAAGCTAATATATCTCATGTCAACCAACTCTTAACAATATTGGGGTGTTGGTTAATTCGGTTAAACTTTCTCATGTGCACCTCATGTGCCATTTATAAAATTATTCGTATCATTCTATAATAACTTTCAGTTGAATCCCTTGTGTTTTCTAATCATCGATTGTTTTGCTATTTATAGCTGCAGGGAAACGTGTAAATCAAGACCATTTCACATGGTTCTGTGGGTTAACTTCAGTGAAGGTTGTGGATTTGTGGATGCCGCTTTACAGTCCTGCATTGATTTCCCAGTTGATTTTGAGGTAAAAACTTGCCCTTTAAAATGAAAATCCGTTCCATAAATTAAACTCCATTTAACTAAACAAAAAATCAAAAAAAATGTCAAATTTTTATGCATGAATCAACTAATGATATCAGCCAAGATAAAGATATCGTGATTCAGCAGCCTAAAGACAAGGCAAATGAAGATCATTATTGTGGGCAGTGCAAATTGCTCAACTTCAAATCTCACGTCTGCAATCTTTTATTCATCTGCTAAGTGACAACAAAACTTTATGTACAGGTCTTTTACTTGAGCTAGTCCGCAGTCCTGTATAGGATTTAGTTGGGTAACTGTTTTTCTGGTCAATGTAAATAGAGATCAGAGTATCGATTAAACTAATAATAAATTATAATATAATACTAATTACTAACTTATAGATCTTTTATGACGCATGTACTATTGATTTGTAATTTGAATATAAAACAATACTCGGTGAATCTTTTATCACACATAATACATTATTGTAACTTTTATATTACTTTAGCAAGCATACTATATTGGTATTATATTTGTAAAAGAGTTTTAAAGTGCTATGTAAAGAGTTTTTTTATTTGTTATCATGAATTACGAATAATATTTAATGTGATTTTTCATGTTATTGATTATCGTTGGTTGTGTTTATTATTTGATTTAACTGAATAAGTCAACCGATCCATATATTGTTTGGATATATTGGATTAGGTTATTTGGATTTAGTTTGGTTTTTGTGTGATACCTGATAAGGAATCAGTTTAGTGGTTTGGTTTTGGTTTGAATATTTTCAATTAGGGACCACTCGAAAAATCAAATAAGCATCAGTTGTTAATACTTATCTTTGATAATTCAATTCCGATAGTCGATATACAACTCTAATTATTCATATAACTCAATTACCTCAAATACAAATTCATTTATCCAAATAACCCAATATGAACAATTAAAATGCTTTTACTTAGTATTTGGGCAATTCAATTATCTTAATAATCTAAATCACAATGAATCATATTTAAGACTTTAATCTTGCTAAATTGAAACTCAGTTGAATAATCCAAACTCTTATTTGGTTGGTTTGGATTGGGTGACATATAGGTTGAATTGGGTCTCAAGTTGATTAGTTGACCAAAAGTCGAATAAACAAACCAGATAACTCTATTAACCCGAAACACGACCGATTATCGTTGGAAGATTTTTATGCCTACTTTTGATAGATAAATTCACTATGTATAACAAAAATTACAAATTAAATTAGTAATTATCATTTTGATTATGAAAATTAGATATACTAAAGATATTATATTATGAAATATTAAATACTTGAATATCGGTTCATTACTTTCATCAAATTTAAAAACATTTATGGTTTCAAAATGTATTAAGCATTACACCTTTTACAATTAATGCTTTTATAATAAATATTTGATGTTTCTGAGAACTTCCTAAATGAGTATTATTATTCTGTCAATTTCTGTCAATATATTTTTATTTTGGATAATTGTATATTGTGTTTCATTATAACAATTAGCATGTTGATACAATTTCTAATTAATTAATAATATATATCCATGTATTCTAAATAAAATACATATAAGTTATAGAACGTCCGGAATATTTTATTATTGTATTCTTTATATATTTTGTATTAGTTACAAATAAAATACAATTTTTATAAACCTTCAGATAACGAAAAATATAAGTAAATAGATGGACCAAATTGCTTAATTGTATCTCAATTTTGAATGATGACATCATAAAGGTGAATCATATATTATATTTCTTTAATATATATATATATATATATATATATATATATATATATATATATGTATAGTGAAGGGATCGGGTAAGAACTAACAATTGGTGAGAACTGTGAGAAGCAGATGCAAATACAAAATGCATATAATAATCTCTAATTATTTTTGGTTGAGTTTAGATGCATTTTGTATTTTAAATATAGTTTTTAAGGTTCTCACCAATTGCTAGTTCTCACATGATCCTTACCATATATATAGGGTCCGGATCCAGAGGGAAACACTATTTTCTGGGTAAACAGGGAAGCTACACATTCATCAACGATGAATGTTAGCAAATTACCTTAATATTCATCATATGATATAATATTAATAGTTATAACATCGATTTTGATTAATATTTCTTGGTAAAATATGTTTTTATACATTTGATTATCATTCATCTCGAATTAATGGTTAGCTTCCATACTTCCTAAAAAAATTATTTCTCTTTTGATCCCTACCATATATGTGTGTGTGTTATAGAAACGTAGGAAACACTTCAAAATTACTCTTTAACTATTTGAAACACATTTTTCTTCAAAATCTTTTCAATGATTATTATTAAAATAACTTTTATAAGCTATGATATAAATACAAATAAAAACTATTAACTTTTTTTTCAAACTTTTTTTACAATCGTTACTGTTGTGACTACTTAAGATAATCAATAAATATATCATGATAATCACATGTGATTATTCTCTAATATAATGTGATTATCATGTGTTCGTGATTTTCATAAAATATGACTTGATAATCACATATTATTTATGTAATTATCAAATTATAAAATTTGATTATTATGGAAAAAATGATTTATAAAAAATAATTAAAATAATAATAAAATGTCGAAATTTTTTTTATTTGAAAAATAGCTTTTAAAAGTTATTTGGAAAAGAAATTAAGTTGACTTTTTTTGTTGTAAAAAAACGTGTTTTTGATATTTAAAAAGTGATTTTGAACTGTTTCCTACTTTCCTACGAAAATTACTTTTTCTTATTTGAACTCACGACTATATATATAATTAAAGATTATTAGATGCATTTGGTATTTGCATATATTTTTCATATTTCTTACCAATTGTTAGTTTTCATCGGATCCCATCACCACACACACACACACACACATATATAGGGTTAAATATTTTGAAATGTACTTATTTATGGTCTGACATTCATAGTTTAACTCTAAAAGGTTTGATTTTCTGTAATATGATAGATTGATGTGTTATTTGGTGACCTTTGAAATATTATAAAATATGATGAGTAGAAACGGATCTAATGTGTTGATCTTTGTAATGATATAATGTTGAATTGTTAGATTGGAGTGATGTTCAAGATTGAATTTAGAATTATCAATCAAATTAAAGATGAAATAATGATGTTAAAGATCATAATTAGTGACTATTGAGTACTTGATCAATTGGATAGATTAAATTAAGGGTTGGATTTGAACGGAGTCCAAAAAGGGTTGAAAATTGACTAGTTCATTTTGTGGTCTTTAGTATTGTGTGCTAAGTTTATGTAATTGTTAATATAGGTTGAAGAAGATTGGTTGAAATGTTTAGCTTGCTTTGGAGTATTTGCTTATCGAGGTAAGATAATGTTTGCAAAAAACCGAGTGCACAATCAAAACCTATAAACTTTTGATTAATACTCAATTGTTTCAAAGTGATGAATTAATTAATAATTCAACCAAGTCAATACACTCACATTACTTGGGAATTTGTTTAAAATTGCTTGGGGTCGGGTTGATAATGGGTAATTAGTTAATACCTTATTATTGTTCGTATTTGCATGATTTGGGACAAGTTCGCTTATGTTAGTTTGTTGATGTTACTATTGTTTGCTATTGTTGTTGCCATGTTGATTATGTGTTGCCTTAGAATTAGAACACTAGTACCTTTGCATGATGCTTAGGACACACGCACGACGTAGGGGTCTTAAATGTGAAGAGAAAGATGAATTAATTTATTATCTTAAATTACATGAGTTCTTAGAGTTATCTCGAATGATGGCCCGAAAGAGTCTCATCGTGGTCTACCGAGAGGGAGTCACGCAAGAGACGACGATGGGCGAATTAGAATGATAAATTCTAGACACATTCATTTCCCAGTGACGATTAGGGTGACTTAGTTACTCCTACCCACAGGATCGATACATGGAGGTTAGCTACCTACGTATAGGTACGACTCATGGAATGTGGTATCGTTATGATATCTAATTCTGTAACGACGCCAGTGGACTGTATTTTTGTTAGGTCTTTAAAGGTCCCAAAACTTAGATACATATTAAATAACAAGTATTTAATATATTAGTTTATATCTAAGTTATATCAAACATGTTAATTAATCAAGGCGGAATACAAGATTAATTAAAGCACAAAATATATTATGAATTAAAGTTTTATTCACAATAATTGGTTTGTTTTACAAGTAAGATGGAGTATTCAAATACACAGATTGTTTGAATACGATCCAAGTAGTATACTATGATACAATTATCACTACAAACTTAATCAGTTAGTGTGGTAATGTTTTTAGCCTAAGCTTAAAGGTCTTGTATACTAATTGTCTTGGATGATTTGTAGTGCTTTTGAGCTGCTATTTATAGAGTTGAGTATCAACTCTATATTATCCAGCTCAGTTAGTTGTCCAAGGGATAACAACTCCATCTTGGGCAACTTTGCACTCTTTCCTTTTTGCTTTTCTTGGAATTAGAAAAAGCAAAAGGCAAAAGGTTTCTTTGCTGATAACAAAACCTTTCTTCAATGTTTGACTTTACTCAAACATCTTTTCAGTTGTACCGTAGCCTAGGGAAAGAAGAACTTCTTTTGTACGATTGTACTTTTGTTCTTCAATCTGTGCTCTTCAGTCTGTGATCTTCAGTCTGTGATCTTCAATCTGTGATCATCAGTCTGTGATCTTCAGTCTGTGAAGCCTTCTGTCTTCAATCTTCATTCTTCAGATGATGAATTCATAACTCTTCAAATAGAGCACGACTTTCAGTCTATGAGAATTCTTCAGTCTGTGGAACACAGACTCAGGAAATCACTAAGTTTTTCCTGAATACAACTAAGTTAGATTTTGACTCCTCAGATTTATAACTTGGGTTTGATCATTATTTTTCCCAACAATCTCCCCCTATCTGATGATGTCAAAATCTATTTACAAAAGATAATAGAGAAATAATAAATACTAAAGTGAAACATAACATCTGGATCAAGACTTATATACATAAAGTCAAAATCATAGTCAGTTCACAAAAATATTATAGTTATTACATAAGATTGTAAATAGCATAAATTTAACAATCTTCAATCTTTTCTCTGAGCCCCGATCTCTTTGATCTTTTCCACTTTCCACTTCAACAATACTTCCATTTCCTTATCAGATTTTTCTTCAAATTCTTGATATTCCAGGATGATCTTCTTGCAGATGTCTTCAAACCCAATCATCATCCTGATCTTGGAAAGGTTGTTGAATAACCAGCTAATCAGTCTTCTTCTAAATGGCTTGGCTTGAGAATGTTTGCATTCCTTCAGCAGGGCAATACAATGTAGCAGAGATTCTCCATACAATTTATTTTGATCCTGGAAGCATTCTATCCCATTGATATCTCTGTAGCACAGACCTTCAATATTGTCAGTCTGGACATAGGATCTATCGATAAAAATGATACCTTTTGGTAGAGGATGCTCCCTTCTCTGCTCATTCTATGTAGATAACCCAGCTGACTTTTTCTTTATTACAAAGTTGTTTGCTATGCAGAACAACTTGTATTCTTCTTCTGAAATGAGCCCCAGACTGAGAACTAACTCAATCAGGTAAGATAGCTCATCCAGAACTTCTCTCTTCAAATCTTTGTCAGCTGCACTCTTTAAAAGATTAGCAATGGATTGCCATTCTTTAAGACTTAGAGTGTACAGGTCATCCACCCATACCATTTTCTTGCTCTTGGTTAAAGTCAACTCCAACTTTAATTTCTGTCCAATCTTATTCAGATGACAGTCTTTAATCTTCTGCTTGAGCTTTGACTTTCTGAAAGTGGATTGTAGCTTAGCTTTTAGGCTCTCTATCTTCTGTAATTTTATTGACAGCTCTTCATCTTCTTTGATCTGTTGCTCAACTTGACTCCTTCTGGTTTGAGTCTGTGAACAACCTTCATCTTCTAATTCTTTGGAGAGCATGTCAACAAATCTTGCTTCCTTCAGCTTCTGCTCTTCAATTGATAATACATTCAACTTTTCAGTTAAAGTCATACCTTGAGTAGTGGCTTCTTGTTGCAAGAGTTCATCCTGTAGATTTGATAGTTCAGGATTTCTTGTTCCAGCGATCCTTTATCTTCTTGATCTTGCTTAACCTTTCCTGCTTGGATAAGGCAATCTCCTTGCCCTTACCCTTAACCCTATCAACTTCTTCCAGAGTAGAACTCAACCCAGGATATGTACTTATCAGATGAGCACTTCTCCATTGCATTCTGTCTTCAAGTTCACTTCTACCTGGAGGCAGTATTCTGGTTGTTGTGATTGGTCTAGCAGGGTTGGCTTCAGCTTGGATAGCTTCATCACTGATGATTGGAGCATCAATGCTTGCTGCTTGTTGATTTGAGCTCTGAGTCTGTGTCTGATGCTGTGTCTCAGTCTGTGCAGGTTCAGAGGGCACAGACTTAGACTCTCCAGTCTTGACTTTTGAGGCACCTTCATCTACACCTCCAAAAGTAGCATCATCTTCATCATCATCTGATATTCTAAATACCTCAGACTCAGAACTGCAATCAGGATTGATGGCATCATCATCTTCACCATCAATGTCCTGTTCTTCTGCCAGCTTCACAAATTGATCCCAAGTCTTGATCCCCTTCATCTTTGGTTGGGAATCAAAGATATCCCTTTCAGGAATCCTCCTGGCCATTCTTTTTATCTTCCTGGCTCTTTTGATTCGCAGAAGTTGAACATCTTCATCTTCTTCTTCCCTTGGTCTTTTCAACTCCATCTGACCTTGGCCTGAGATAGTTGCTATTGGGTCTATGTGTAAGACAATAGTTGACTCCCCCTGAGTCTGTGCAACCATCTCAGTGTGTTCACCTGCCTGCAAACCTTTGGCTCCCCCCCAGTCTGTGCACTCATGTTTTCAATCTGTGGCACAGACTGAGCTTCAGTCTGAGACTTCACCCTAGCACTTTCGGGTCCATCATCTCCCTCACTGCTATCTCCCCCTAAATCTAAGGATTTATTATTTAGTGAATTATCTTTTGGGGTTTTAGCTTCTGCAGACCCAAACTTCATCTTCTCCCCTTTTTTGACATCAGCAGCTAAGCTTGAGAGGGTGGTCTGTATTTCATCTAACCTATTGGATACCTATTCTTCCAGCATATCCACCTTTTTCACCATAGTAGAGATTAGATGCTTCATCTTCTTTAGCTCTTTCTTATTATTATTGAACTCAGTCTGTACCCATTCAGACAACCTGTTGATGGCAGAAAGCACATCATTAAGTGTACTAGAAGGTACAGACTGGGTCTGGTTGGAAGGGTTAGAATTGGGTGATGGAACATGTTCCTCACTTGACTCATGTTGAAACTGAGCAAGATCACTAGAATCTTTTGGTGTTTCACTCTTTGCCTCACTCTGTGTCCTGTGCATGGAAAAGGGATCATAGGTATTGAGTGGTGTAGTTGTATTTCCCTCAGATCGAATCCGGTGATAGGATAAGACATCACTGGAAAATGACTGTGTTACATCTGTTGCCTCAAGTAGTCCCTGGTGTAAAGGAACAATATCACTGGCAACGAATGTGGAGGTTGGTATGCCTTGACTAACCATCCGGTGATAAGATGGTAGATCATCAAGCAAAGAAGTGGAGATCTGTGCCGCAGTCTGTGACATGATTGGGGTATTGGCGATCTGTGTAGAGGGGTGTAAGGAAAAACTCACTGGAATGTGAACTAGTACATGACTAGTGGTCAATATGGGTTCAGCCATTGAGTGTGGGGTAAAGAGGGGGGTGGTAGTGCTCAGGATTGGAGCATATTCTTCAATGCATACTACAGGGGTCAGTGTAGCAGTAGTAATGTGGGTATCCAAGCTGACTAATCTAGGTTCAGGTTGGGTCATTTGGGTAGCCATTGGCACCACAGACTCCATCAGAGCTGTAATGGAATGGTCTACAGCACTGAAAGGTGTTCTATTGACATCCAATTCCATGGATGATGATTCCATTTGTGCTATACTTTTGGGGATTGAGTCTGGTGATTCCTCCAGAGTGAGTGGTGACTCATCTGGGTTGGTTTGTTTGTGACTCTCTTTTGTGGGTGAGGATGGGCTAGGATAAGAAGGTTTATCTATATCCATCTCCTTAGTTGAAGAAGACTGACTACCTGCATCTTCTGTTGAAGATGGAACAGACTCAGCAATGTTTGAGTCTGACTCCAAGTGCACAGACTGAGTTGAGTCTGTGTTAATGGAGTCTGTGTGCTCTACTTCAGCCACACGATCTTCAACAGTCTGGGTCTCAGTACCCTCACTATCACCTGAATCATCACCCTCCATAGATGCAGAAGCAACATATGGGTGATCAATCCATTGCTGCATAGCAGCAGTGATAGGTGCTCCAGAAAGTGGAACCGGATGGTTAAACACTTTATAGGTGAGCACAGGGACATCTATATCTGCAATTTTATTGTTAAAGGACATATATACAGACCCAGTTAATCTGGATTGGATCCACAAGGAGAGTAGCCTTTAAAAAGGTACATTAAAAATTCTGTTAGACTCATTCACCAGTTTTAAAATTTCTTGAAAATACAACTCTGCAAAGTTGATGTTTAGACCAGTGATGAATGAACTCAACAGTTGAGTTTCAAACTCATTTAGCTCCCCTATGCTACCAGATTTACCTCCTAGACTTCTAATGATGCCAGAAATTAAAAATTTCCATTTGGGGGTGAATCCTGACATCAAGATTGTGCCTTTTTCTTTGGTATATCCAACCAAAGTAAGAGAAGCCCTTGCTGCTTCTTTGGTTGGAATGCGTTCAAAATCATTTCCCAAAGGCAAGTCTAAGACATTCCTAATTAGCTCTTGATCAATGGTAACTGCCCGTTTACCATGATCATTAGTACCAGTAATTGCAGTATTGGTACTATTTGAAGAGCAAGTATACCACCATTCCATAAGAAAATCAGGATATATTTGAGGAATTGTGTTGAAAAATACTCCCCTCAAAGGATGAGCAGACATAAAGTTTGTCAATTCCTCAAATCTTTGGTTCTTTTTAGAATCAGGAATGGAGATGGTAGCTACTTGGTTATTAGTACAGAGTTTTACTTGTTTACCCTGTTTAAAGGGTTTAGCCGCAGCGATGTTGGCAGGTGCAGTGTAAACCCATTGATCAGCCATTTTTAGTGATGATTTCTTGAGATTGATTTCGAAAATGGTTGAGCGATTTAGGTTAGGGTTTACAAACTCTGTGTATTTTTGGTGTGCAAGTACAAGTGAAGAAAAAGGGGGAAATCAAAAATGGGTATTTAACGAAATTGAATTTCCGTTAAATGGGACCCACTTGACGGTTTATCCCTTTCTCTGTAACAGTAAAGCTAAGGCACGTGCACTTTTTGTATTGAGCAGATAAATAGACAACAAGCATCAAAACTTTTAATGATTATTACCATAAAAATGGTATTAGCATTAAATGCAAAGATATTGTTGTTTATTTATTTTTATTAATAAAATAAAATAAAATAAAAATAAAAATAAAAATAAAAATAAAAATAAAAGTAAAAATAAAAATAAAAATAAAAATAAAAGTAAAATAAATTAAAAATAAAAAGAACACAGTCTGAGTGTATATTGTTAGTTTGTGCAATGAGTCTGGATGACGTCATACAGACTGAACCATATAACAGATAGACTGAGAAAAATAATAGAATTGTAAAATCTTTTTAGTATTTTCTTTAAGTTATTTACAAAATTTCTCTTAGTCTATGCTTTTTGGTTGTATGTAGCTGAAGGTACAGACATACAGATAGAAAGGCAGGCACAGACTGAGAGTTGCATCATACAGATTCAAAAGCTTTACTAGGGGTTGAGCATTCCTAGTTGACCAAGCAGATACAAAAATCTATCTTCATTCAAAGGTTTAGTAAAGATATCTGCTAGTTGGTCATTTGTGGGTACATATTTGAGAATCACTTTACCTTTCTCTGATAAAGTGATGTCTGATCTCAATATGCTTTGTCCTGGAGTGAAATACAGGATTCTCAGTGATGGCAATGGCACTTTGGTTATCACAAATGATTGGAGTTCTTTTAATCTCCAAATCATAGTCTGCTAGTTGATGTTGCATCCACAACAATTGTGCACAGCAACTACCAGCAGCTACATATTCTGCTTCTGCAGTGGATGTAGCAACAGAATTCTGTTTCTTGCTTGACCAACTGACTAGTTTTCCACCTAGTAGTTGACATCCACCAGAAGTGTTTTTCCTGTCTAATTTGCAACCTGCATAATCTGCATCTGTATAACCAATTAGATCAAAACCAGAGTCTTTGGAATTCCAAAGACCCAGGTTAGGAGTACCTTTAAGGTACCTAAAAATCCTTTTTACAGCTTTGAGATGTGATTCTTTAGGTTCAGATTGATATCTAGCACATAAACATGTTGAGAACATGATATCTGGTCTACTGGTAGTGAGATATAGTATGGATCCTATCATACCTCTATAAGTGGTTTGACAGACTGACTTGCCAGACTGATCATTATCCAACTTATCTGCAGTGCTCATTGGTGTTTTAATTGTTGAACAGTCTCTTAAAGAATATTTAGTGAGTAGGTTATTAACATATTTGCCTTGGTTGATGAAGATTCTATCAGGTTTCTGATGTACTTACAGACCAAGAAAGTATGTTAATTCACCCATCATACTCATTTGGTACTGTTTTGACATTAAATTTGAAAACCAATTGCATAATTTTATATCAGTAGACCCAAATATGATATCATCAACATATATTTGGACTAGAATGACATCTGCCTTGTTCCTTTTGAAGAACATAGTTTTATCAATTGATGCTCTAGTAAAGTTATTACTTAGAAGATAAGACGATAAAGTGTCATACCAAGCTCTTGGAGCTTGTTTTAGTCCATACAGTGCTTTCTTTAATTTATAGACATGATTTGGAAAAGTTGAACTTACAAAACCTGGAGGTTGTTTCACATAGACTTCCTCCTGTAAATTGCCATTCAGAAATGCACTCTTCACATCCATTTGATAAACTTTGAAGTCCTTGAAAGCAGCATATGCCAAGAATAACCTTATTGCTTCAATTCTGGCTACAGGGGCAAACGTTTCATCATAATCAATGCCTTCTTCCTGCTTGTAACCTTGAGCAACTAGCCTTGCCTTGTTTTTGATTATCACTCCATCCTTGTCCATTTTGTTTCTGTAAACCCATTTAGTTCCAATAATGGTTTTGCCTTTTAGAGCAGGAACTAGGGTCCAAACATTGTTTCTTTCAAATTCTGTTAACTCTTCCTGCATTGCTTCAACCCAATCATCATCTTTCAATGCTTCTTCAGCTTTCTTTGATTCAATGATTGACAGGAAGTTTGTGTAGAAACAGAAATTTGCAGTAGATAAGTTTGACACTTGAGCTCTTGTTTGTACACCATAAACATAATCTCCAATTATTTCTTCAATTGGATGATACCTGTGTTCTTTGACGCCTAGAAATAATTCACCATTGGATGTTAAATCATTTTAATTTAGTGGAAGAATAACAGAACTGAGTTCTGCATTATCTTCAACAGGGGGCAAATCTGAGTCTGTAGAGTTCTCAGACTGAAGACTACCGGACTGAACACTTGTATCAGAAGAACTTGAATCTCTGGACACAGATTCATCTTCAGTTGATGAAGTGACTGTCATTAATTTTGCGGGTTGAGCATCTTCATTATCACTTTCAGAGTCCTGTTGTTGGTGAGCAACAACTGGGATTTGAGATTCAGATCCCACAACAGATAATTCTTCTAATGATTGAACATCAGACTTAGAAACATGTTCATTATTAGCAGAAGAAACATCAAAGGTGACATTGATGGTTTCTTCAATTGTATTCCTTCTGTTGTTGTAGACTCTGTAAGCCTTTGAGATAGATGAATAGCCAACAAAAATTCCTTCATCAGACTTAGGTTCCATCTTTGCTAATTGATCCCTTTGATTGAGAATATAGCATTTACTTCCAAAGGTCTGGAAATAATGGATGGTTGGAACCTTTTTATGATACAACTCATATGCAGTTTTGCCATGCCTTTTGACCAAAATAGATCTATTTTGGGTATAACGGGCAGTGTTAACTGCTTCTGCCCAAAAATAAATCTTCATTTGACCATGGCATAACATGGTTCTTGCAGCTTCTATGATGTCGCACCCCCAAGACACGTGGCAGCGGAAGGTAGGGTGTTGCGTTGGGGGCGCCGACCAAATCAAATATCACAACACAAGGATTACAACAAACGACCTCTATATGAGACGTTTCAAAAATCATTACATTACATAGTTAAAATGTTTACATAAGTTTTGCCAAAAGTAGAGTACGCATCTAGTACAAGGTTTCAACATAATATAATGCAAGCTAATCTCTGATGTTTGTGAAAAGTATGCGACTCGAGCTATCTCCCTCCAAGAGCAAGCCTACTGTGGTTGGTTCCCTGAGAAATACATACTAAAAGGTCAACATAAAGTTGGTGAGTTCATAGGTTTGAAACAGTTGATATAACATTGTATGGAACACAAGATTTCCGTTTGTATCATTCAACGATGATAGGTAATGTATTATAAAAATGTAAAGATAGTGTATATTGTTGCCATGAGCTCATAGTTCGAGCTTAACTGTGGTTTCGGGTCACAATCAAGTGCCACGATCGGGGTGCCTCCCAGCGAGTGCCTAATCCAACACTCGTAAGAACAAATGATAATGCGTCCGTTTGACAAGTTAGCGCTACTAACCCGGACGGGGGGAGTCAATCCCAAATAGTACTATTCATTAACATTCACGCTATAACGATACTAACAAACTATGATGTGGGGGACTTCAAGATTAGTAAAATAACTCATGCAACCAATATATCGAGTTTTGTACTTGTGTTCAAATGAAAATAGCAGTGTAAAAGCAGTTGTATGTATTCTCACCCCTGTTAGAAAACAGTAAAAAGGGGCTATGAAACTCACCTGATATTAGCAAGTAAGTAGCAAATGGTAAGCAAAGCGTGTTTTCCGAATGCAACTTTCTAACGTCCTAAACGTATAAGGCTGTGTAAGTAGATGTCTCAAAAGACCATCTATAGTGATTGTATAAGTGGGGGTTAATGTCCACTTAAGCCAATCATGTAGGTGGAGGGTTAATGTCCACCTAAGTTAATCGTGTAGGTGGAGGGTTAATGTCCACCTAAATAAGTTCACACAATTAGAAATGTCCAACTGTTCAGTTATCGTTTGTGCTTATAAAACATGTACGGGCCGTTGGTGATATTTTGTGAAAATACAGCTCTTGATTAATCATGTTACGCGTATTTCTACTTTCCAGTTGTGGGTAATTGATCAGTGTGGCAAAGGCGAAGCCAATTAATGACGGGGGTCCGGAGGCAGCGCCCCTGGCAGCGGGGTCCAAGGGGTGGCAACCCCTGGCGGGGTCCAAGGGGCAGAGCCTGTGGTTGGGGTCGAGCTTATATTGCTTTAAGGAAAACGTATCGATTTTTGTGTTTTTAGCGACACTGGGCTAGTGTCGCTATATGCGACACTAAGGGTTTATGCGACACTAAGGGTTTATGCGACACAAAGTCTTGTGTCGCTAATGTGACGTTTCGGGTGTATAGCGACACAAAAGCTTGTGTCGCTAATGTGACGATTCGGGTGTATAGCGACACAAAATCTTGTGTCGCTAATGTGACGATTCGGGTGCTATAGCGACACTAAGGCTTGTGTCGCAGACTACTCGGCTTCTGCGACACAGAGGTCTGAAACATATCGGTTTTGTGCATTTTATTTCGGGTTCCAAATGTTCAAATAAAAATTCAAGAAAAATATATGTTGTTCCTTAGTATGTTATCTTTCTAAATTAATTTTTCCAGAATTTTTGGGTACTCCTAAATATTTTTAAAAATTTCGTTTGTTCCCTAAGGTCAGAAAGTGACTAATCCGGATACATGCAACAAGATCGGATTTCTGGGCAAAATCTACATATTTCCAGAAAAAGTTATCTAAACGACATTTGTACCTAACAAATTTTGTGAACTTTTGGCGGTGGTTTCAGGTCAATTGGAGGTGTATATCTTGAGTTATGATTAAAACAAGAGAGGTGAAATTTCTGTCTTTTTCGACAGCCCGGACACATGTTTTTGTAAAAATCATTTCGGGTATCAAATGGGCTCCAAAAATTATGAAACCACTTGGAAATGAAAGCTAACTTCTTAAACTTAATTTTTGCTTTTGAATCGTCCATTTTGGTCAAGTTTTGAGGGATAAACAGCCTCTCAAAGTCGAGCTATTTTTCTGCCCGAAAATGCATGTTTTGTTCTTGAACATTTTAAGCCATGAAAAACGTTTTTACGTTATATTTTGGACATTTGTTTGTTATATGAACCTTTTAACATGTTTTTAAGGATATTTGGATAGAGAATAATTTTTGTTACAAATAGGTTGGTGATTTTTGAAGAGAAATTTGTTGGAAGAGCTTGAATCTTGAGTCTTTAGCTTGATTTTCTTCTTGGAGATGTGATGAACACTATGGTGGTGATGGTGACCGATTTTTGGTGGTTGTAGGGTGGTGGTGGAGGTGTTCTTGGGCAGGTTTTTGGGAGGGAGGGGAGTAGAGAGAAGATGAGAGTGTTTGTGTGTGAAGTTGAGTGTGTAAAATGAGAGTTTGTAAGTGTAGGATGGTTTAAAAGGGGAGGGGGGGAGAGGGTCCATTGGGCCGGTTCTTGAGCTGGGTTGGGCCGAAGGTTGGGCCTGGCCCAATGTGGTTTTTGGGCTCGTGACTTGCTCCTCGATTTCGTGTTATTTTACTTGTTCGGTTAGACGTTAATCGCGTGTGTAAAAATTAAATCGTTAACGTTTAATGTTTGTATTTTATTTTTGATACGAAGTCACTATTTTAATTTGACCAATATACATAAAAATACTTTATTGAACCTTCTTAAAATATTTGTCGGTTTCGTTCGGGTGTCGGGCGCGATTCGCGCGTTTTCGTTGCGTTTGTTACGTTTTAAGCAAAACGTCTAGGTTTTTCGTATATTATTAATTAATAACAATAATATAGGGTAAATAATTACTATTTAATTTATAAAATAGGCTTATATTACTTATGAAAAGTTATCACCAACGCCGTATAGATTGTCGGACCTCGTCCGGTTGTTTCGCGTAATTAAAGATAAGCACACAATTACGTAAGTGTATATTCAAATATACAGGTAATTACAGATATTTAGCCTAATACCAACTAAATACAAGTAATTAGGGTTTCCAGTTAGGTTTAACAATTAACCTAAAGTGTCGGGTGTCACATATGAGTGTACGATTTCTTCTCTCAGCAACACCATTTTGTTGAGGAGTTCTGACAGAGGCAAAGTTTTGAATAATGCCTTTGTCAGTACGGAATTCAATAAGAGTAGAATTCTTAAATTTTGTACCATGATCACTCCTGAGTTGCTTGACAGGTGCATCTTTCTACAATTCTTCCCTCTTGATTAAATTAATAATCTCTTCAGGAGCATCACTTTTTGCCTTAAGAAAGATAACCCAAGTATACCTTGTGTATTCATCCACAATCACAAGTGTATACTTCTTTCCACCCAAACTGCCAATGCTCAGGTGTCCAAATAGATCCATATGGAGCATATGCAGTGGTTGATCAATTGTAGCTAACAATTTGGATGGAAAATGGTTCTTGGTCTGTTTTCCTAGTGTACATGTAGAACAAAGTTTGTCTTTTGCAAATGTAACATCAGGCAGACCTCTAACCAGTTTCTTCTTTGACAGGAGGTTAATGTTTTTGATGTTTAGGTGGGATAACCTCCTATGCCATAGCCAGCTTAGTTCTGGCACAGACTGAGTATAGAGACATGTCTCTACATTTGTGTCTGCAGAAGAAAGATCCAAGAGATAAATATCTCTTTCTCTTTTGGCAACTAACACAGGTTTGCCTTTGGAATTATAGATAACAGCAGCCGTCTTTCTGATTCTGATTTCACTGTCATCATCACAAATTTGGCTTGCACTAAGCAGGTTATGCTTTAATCCCTCAACATAGGCTACCTTTGATATACTGATGTTGCCAACCTTCACCACACTATAACCTTTTGTCTTGGCAACAGAATTGTCACCATATTTGACAGAAGGTCCTTCTTCTTCTACAAACTCTGACAAATTCTCTAAAGAACCTGTCATGTGCCTTGAGCATCCACTGTCTAGGTACCACTTTTTGTTACTCTGCACAAGACAAACAAAATCAATTAGTTACTTTTGGGAACCCATCTTTTGATGTGTTCTTTAGAGTTGGTTGAAGTCAATTCTTTAGCAGCTTTGTGGAACCAAGCATGTAAAGTTGACTTTTAACCTCTCTAGTTTTGACTTAGTCATTTATAATTGACATTTGTTTAGTCAAAGCAACCTTTGGTTGTTTAAAAATGGACTTTGTGCATTTAATACCCTCATGTCCCAGATTTTCACAGTTGTGACATTTTCTGTCCAACATAATGGTCCTTTTGGATTTTGGGTTATTATTTACACTAAATCCTCTGTTAAACTCCTGCTTTGACCCAACAAATGTTTTAAAATCTGTGGTTAACTTCCTTAAGTTTTCACTAAGCAACTTAATGGTCTCAGTATGGTTGTTAAAAATAGACTTTTGAGAGTCAGACTGAGAGTTAACACAAACATATTTGGAGTTAATTTTCCAGACTGACAGTTAGATCTCACAGACTGAGATCTTTTTAACTCCCTTGTTGCTGGTTTTATACCTTTAAATTTGTCCTTTGGCATATTTTTGTCTGGACCAGCTACAGACTGAGATGTGGAAGGTTCAAACATCTTGCAACCTTTCTGTTTATCCTTAATTCCTTTTACCTCTTTTTGTCTATTTGAAGATTGTACTGTGGGAATACTAACTTTGCCTTTTATAAATCTTTTCTTTTCAAGTTCTATAGTTTCTAAAGATTTATTAGTGATTATAAGTTCAGGCAATTCAGATTGAGAAGTTTCACAGACTGAGATTTCTGAGTCTGTGTCTTCAGAGTCTGGCTCTGTCTCATATACTAGTTCTTTAGCAACTATTTTTGGTCTTACAAAGGCATTTGTCAATATAACTTTATCTCCCACAGTATGACTAAAAATATGAGGTAAAATTTCAGGTACAAATATAGTAGGTTTTGAGTTTATTTCTGAAAGTAAATGACTTTTAAGGTCAAACTCATCACCTATGACCGCTTGTATCTGAGCTGGAATCTGTTTGGATAAACAGTCCACATTTTTAAGTGATGAAATACACCAAGATCTACAGAACTTCTCATAATGATCAGCTTTGTTTTTATAAGCTTCTTTTTCCAGACTGATCCTTTTGAGAATATCATATTGAGCATCAAGCTCACGTTTATACTGTTTATTTTGGCTTATTTCATTCACTTTTGATTGTAGATCTTTTTGAACTTGACTGAGTTTAGTTTTTAAATCTTGTATTTCCTCAAGTCTTTTCAAAAAGTCCACATAGATATGTTCAAACAGTTTTTGTTTTTCTGCATCACTATAGTAAAGTTTGAAATGATTTACATTGTAAGCAGATCCTCTGTCCAATCTAAATGAACACAAGCTCTTTCTGCAAATTTGACATCTTTGTCAAACTGGCTTTCTGTGATAGCCATTAAGCACATATCCTCATCATCCTCAGATGATGAAGATTCTTCATCAACCCACTGTTCAACAACCAAAGTTTTCTCTAGTTTCTTTGGTTGCTGTTTCTCTCCATGTTTCTTGGAGTTGGAGTACTTTCTTTTGTACTTCTTGGCCTTTTCTGCCCACTTATCAGAACTTGAAGATTCTGCAATCTTCACTCTGCAGTCAGCAGAAATATGACCAATTTGCCCACATTTATAGCAAGTAGCTTTCTTAGGATCAAAAGTTGGCCTTCCTTTTGAACCTTTGAATCTTGCTTTTTCTATCCTTTGGGCAAGAAATGCCATTTCAGCTTCTATAGACTCAGTTTGCTCATCTGATTCTGAGTCTGTAAGAGTTAGATGATAATCTGCTCTGGAGAAAAGTTCTCTATTTTTCCTTGTTGTTGCAACAAGGGCAGCAGATGGATCTTTTGCAATCCTTTTGGCATTTAGATCCTTTCTGGCTTTGGTTTCTTCAAAATTTAGTAGAAGTCCAAACAAGCCAGAGAGATCATATGTCTCCAATTTTTCACTTACAATTAATGAAGTGATAACTTCAGAAAAAGTGTTTGGAATGACATCAACAAATTTTGCACAGATTTCAAACTGTCCCTTGATGATATTATACCTTTCAAGATCATTGATTAAGATCTGAAATCTGGTATGAATATCAGTTAATGACTCATTTTGGCCAGCAGAGAAGTTCTCATAATTTCTTATGAGATTCTTTTTCTTTTGGGATTGTACTAAACTTACACCATCATATTGGTCAGTTAGCATATCCCATATGGCTTTAGCAGTTTTGCAGCCAGATATCTTAGCAAAGATAGGCTCAGTAACTGCATTGCCCAGTATGGATTTGGCCTTAAAGTCTAATGCATATAGTTGCCTGTCCGAATCAGTCCAGGTATTTTTGGCAGCCTCAACAAATTTTTCAGGTGTCACAGTAATACCATTTGCATCTAAAGTTGCAGGAACTATTCTGCCGGGAATAATGGGTCCTTCCTGAATGACTCTAAGCATTTCATCATGAATGCTAGCAAGAAACCATTCAGTTTTCAATTTCGAGTGGGTAAAGTTTACACCATTGAAGATTGGAATTCCCTTCCCAACCATAGCAATAGAAGAAGTCATTTTTCAAAGAAGAAAATGTAGAGAAAATGGGTTTTGAAGATAGTTTGATAAAATTGGGTTCCTTTTTATCGTTAAAGATATAATTAATAATTAAATCTTTATTTGCTCTGATACCAGTTGTTAGGTCTTTAAAGGTCTCAAAACTTAGATACAGATTAAATAACAAGTATTTAATATATTAGTTTATATCTAAGTTATATCAAACAGGTTAATAAATCAAGGCGGAATACAAGATTAATTAAAGCACAAAATATATTATGAATTAAAGTTTTATTCACAATAATTGGTTTGTCTTACAAGTAAGACGGAGTATTCAAACACACAGATTGTTTGAATACGATCCAAGTAGTATACTATGATACAATTATCACTACAAACTTAATCAGTTAGTGTGGTAATGCTTTTAGCCTAAGCTTAAAGGTCTTGTATACTAATTGTCTTGGATGATTTGTAGTGCTTTTGAGCTGCTATTTATAGAGTTGAGTATCAACTTTATATTATCCAGCTCAGTTAGTTGTCCAAGGGATAACAGCTCCATCTTGGGCAACTTTGCACTCTTTCCTTTTTGCTTTTCTTGGAACTAGAAAAAGCAAAAGGTAAAAGGTTTCTTTGCTGATAAGAAAACCTTTCTTCAATGTTTGACTTTACTCAAACATCTCTTCAGTTGTACCGTAGCCTAGGGAAAGGAGAACTTCTTTTGTACGATTGTACTTTTGTTCT
Source organism: Gnaphalium uliginosum (assembly GCA_963930675.1). Taxonomy (NCBI): domain Eukaryota; kingdom Viridiplantae; phylum Streptophyta; class Magnoliopsida; order Asterales; family Asteraceae; genus Gnaphalium; species Gnaphalium uliginosum. Next base: position 39,937,271 of record OZ005686.1, on the reverse strand, counting down.
TCAATCTGTGCTCTTCAGTCTGTGATCTTCAGTCTGTGATCTTCAATCTGTGATCATCAGTCTATGAAGCCTTCTGTCTTCAATCTTCATTCTTCAGATGATGAATTCATAACTCTTCAAATAGAGCACGATTTTCAGTCTGTGAGAATTCTTTAGTCTGTGGAGCACAGACTCAGAAATACTTCTTCAGTCTGTGAAGCACAGACTCAGAAACACAGACTCAGGAAATCACTAAGTTTTTCCTAAATACAACTAAGTTAGATTTTGACTCCTCAGATTTATAACTTGGGTTTGATCATTGTTTTTTCCAACAATTTTTCGTACCTTCCAATTGGTATGATAAGTAAGATCATTTAATTTGGCATAAAATCACAGTGTTTTTATAAATCTTAACACGATCAATTCTTTATTTTTTTTTTGCAGAGCCATTGGTCCTTTGGCATGGAAAATAGTTTTGGTAACTTATGTGACTATATATATATATATATATGTATTATATATATATATATATATATGTATTATATATATATAGTACATATATATATATATATATATATACACACACACACATAGACCTATACTTATATAAATAGTTTACTACGATCGCTACATCTTTAACATTTATATATACTTGTATTAAAATTAAGTGTAATCAACAACCTGGCGATTGTGAATGCACATATTATGTGCTTACTTGGATGCAGTACATTATGAACCGTCCTAAGGATTTTGATATTCATGATGTATGTACTTTGTTTTTTTCTCTAATTTATGTCATTTGTTAAATTAATAACGCCTTATATATCATTCTTGTGAATATATAGATTCCTTGGGATGACCGTACCTTATCTGTGATGGATATAGAAGATATAGTTAGTCAGTGGCATATGATGTGTCGCTTTTGATGAGGTATATTCTTTTGCCGAATTATGACACATATTATGTATGTGATATAGCTATCTGATCATTTGTAAGTATAACATTGCATATAATTATTGACATGCATAAAATACCCTAGGTCAAGATTTATGGTCTTAGCTTCTGTTTTTGGCTTGGCTTTTAGTCTGGTGTTTGTTTTGTGCCTTGTATTGTAGTTATGGTGATGATTTGCTTCGTCTAGTTTACGTCTTATATGTTGAAGTTTGTTTTCTCCAAACAAATAAGCCTATACCATGATGATTATAGGTTCATTTATAGCTTGTTATCAGTGTAATATTTAGGCGGGCTAACTGCACAAACTTGATTTATGATATGGATGTAATGCTCATGTGTATCTTATTTTCTATGTTTGACAGATTGAATGGACAATAGTAGTAGTTCTGTTGCGGACTCGAAGATTGATTGTCGGTAGTAAGAAGTTCAGAGTATATATTTTGATAACTTTTGTGTATTCATGTTGGGTTGTCTTGTGACATTGTAAACCATATACTTTATATACTTTTATGTTAATGTAATTTGTTTTGGTAATATAGTAGATTTGTGGTTTTGATTTTCAATTATGGTGCATCATCAAGTTCTGAACAACAAAAGGAAATATATATGACATTTTGTATAACCGGTCTATTTGGCCTACTTTATTTTATCTCAACAAACACAAACCGGTCTCAATGATACAACCCTCAACAAACACAAACCGGTCTGAATGATACAACCCTCAACAAACACAAACCGGTCTCAATGACACACAACCAGTCTATAATGTTTTCCCGTTATTTTTTCTAACCGGTCTCAATGACAAAACCGGTCTTGAATAACATCAAAGAGGCCGGTTTGAAACCGGTCGCTATGTGTTTTAGCAACAAGACCCCCTCATTGAGAGCGGTTCAAAAACCGGTCTGTATGAGCTATATAACTGGTCGGAATTAGGCTATTTGTAGTAGTGCAATATGTGGGAACTAGTATGTTCCCCCCACTTAATCCTCCGAGACTCCAGGATCATCCTTTAGTTCTTGGTTGATTGTGAACTAACCCTACCCGAAATGACGGAAATGACGAAATTACGATAAGACGATAAGATGATAAGACGAGTGTTGAACGGTGAGTACGTATGCACGGCTTTAGAACTTTTACTTGAGTTCTTGCCATACTATTTGTTCGTATACTATTTGTTCGTACCGTTGAATTGTTTAGCAACTAATGACGTGTGCCTTTATATTTGTGTGCATGTTTGTTCGTTGATTGCTCTTGACAAATGACAATATTTTTATTGTAATGCCCTAGTTAGTGACGATTGTTATGTTTTATATTGTTATTAATGCATGACTGGTGTTGAATAATTGAGATAAAGACGTTATGATGATTAATGGTTTTAAGTGGTGTTTTATATACTAACCCATTATACTTACTCAGCTTTAATAGCTGACACTTATTTTTTACTTGTGGATTGTACATTCGCAGGTTAGGAGACTAGCAGTTGATAATGAGTGAGGCGGGTAGTTGAGTTTAATTGTATATAAAGGCTTAGATCGTTAATGAACATTTTTATTTAGTTTGAATCCAATTAGACTCTTATCATGCATTTATACTAGGCTTGATGTGACGAAGTAACATGGATGGCGTTTTAGTTTGAACAATATTTTTTTTTAAAACCTATATTTTTAAATTCAAAGTGTTACAACTTAACCCATGTATATACATTAATTTAGACTAGAAGAAACAAGCATATTATAAATCTATATCTATATATATATATATATATATATACTAAAGGAGTATAAAAGAAAGCTCCAGAATTTACCACCTAAGCATGAATGTCACGTGTCAATCTCTTAGCTTAAGTTAACAAATTATTTAATTAATATTATATTATTATTTTATTATCCCATAATAAATAATAAATAATAAATGCTACATATATTATAATAATATAGAAAGATGAGTCACATACGAAAACAAAGTCCTATAAATTATCTAATTAATATTATTTTATAAATTATTTTATAAAATATGTACTACAATTATCATTTAATCACGTAATATCTAAAATAATTTTAATAAATTATCGTGTATTGTACGGGTCTTCCACCTAATATATATATATATATATATATATATATATATATATATATATATATATATATATATATATATATATATATATATATATAATATTTGTTAAATAAATGGTGATTTAAAAAGACGAAAAAGTCGTTTACTTTTTAAAGTGTGAAAATTGTATGAGTGCTTTCTACATGCAAATGTTTTGGACGATATGATGAAACCATATATAATATATATTCAAAATTTTGTGCCTAGCTAATTATTTATTGATAATTCTATCTATGTTCTTGTTTTCATTATTATTATTATTATGAAATTATTATTATTATTATTATTATTATTATTATTATTATTATTATTATATTATTATTATTATTATATGTAGTTACAAGATCAACTTGTTTTTAAAAAAGTTGTATAACAATGAAAACGGTTTTGAAAGAGAAGAAGAAGAAGGGAAAAAAAAAATGATATTGTCTCTAACGCGTCAATCATCAATATATCTCACCTAATACATTTCTTTCAAACTTGGTACGTTCTATTGGCGGTTTAAATAGTTGTTAAAGTTTTATTTCGTTTGTAAACGACTTACCTAATTGTAATAATAAACAAAATTAATTAGTTGTTAAAGTTTTATTTTAAATAATAATATTTCGTTTGCAATTGGGAATGCCAATGATGAAATGGAATTAATAATAATGCTAATAATTTCCAAGTGTAAAGATGACTAGACTATAAGTTCCGATATATATATATATATATATATATATATATATATATATATATATATATATATATATATATATATGATCAAATGAGATCACTTTAAAAATAAGAATGACTAAGAACGCTTTAAATACACAATAACTCTTGATAAAATAGTTAGATTTACCTTCGTACATCTCAAATATGCAAAGAAAAATAATTATACACTTCTAAAAATGCACAAAAATCGAAAAACGATTGATGTAATTTCTGAGAGTTTGCATATATTTTCTACACATATTTGAAATGTATTAATGTAAATCTAATAATTTTATTGGCTATTTGTGAATTTATAAGGTGTTATTAGCTGTTTTTATTGTTAAGGTATTTTCATTGGATCTACACATACACACACACACACACACACATACACATATATATATATATATATATATATATATATATATATATATATATATATATATAAAGTTTTAGTATATCATTATTATATTATACATTGGAATTGGAATTGGAATCGAAATTAATTCGATCATTTGGTTGATCTTTTATATAGAAATTGATTGATTCATTCAAGAAAAGGGTATAATGTGAAATGAGAATTTATGTAAGCAAATCGTTAATATCGTAAGCTTTTGATTTATCGTGTGACAAAATGATAATAAATAAATTAGAGTTCGAATTTAATTAAAAAAAACATTACTTTAGAACTCACAACCTTAAAACTCCAAGTGTTTTATGAGACGTGATTCTCCATTGAATACTCTTGTTACAAAATATTTTGAATTTATTTTACTTGACTAATAGTGTAAGTTTAGTTATTATTATTTTTTATTATTGTTATTATTATAATAACAGTTGGGACTTTCCAGGTTTCCACCATAGGACCGTCGCAAACTCGCAATCCTCGTCATGTAGAAAACTTTAATTTTATCAAACAACCTCATCCTACATAGAAATTAAACTTCCAAAAATATTAGAAAACCCTAAAGATTTGTAGAGTAGGAAAGAGAGAGATAATGAGACACGTTGGCGATGGATCTAGAGGGAGGCGGAGTCGGACGACAACGGAGAAAGGGATTTCCGGCAGTCCGTCGGTGGTGGAGCGACTATCGGCCGTTGGTGTTTGTCTTGGTTTAGAGAGAGAAATAGAAGAATGATTTGGTGAGGAAAAAGTGTAGTAATATGTATATCTTTTCATATTGGTTTAATTAATATTAGACAGCTTAAGGCGATTAAATGAATGAAAAGACCACAACACCCTTCAACTTCTCATGAGATATTAAATTATTATGCTTTAATGATATAATTACAAATTTACCCCTTAATTTATCGTGAGGAATTGCTAATTTAGTTGGCTAATTGATAATAAGTGATAATAGTACGTTGTGAGAAGAAAATTAAAGAAATGGTATACGATTCAATAATTAAATGATGTTTAATAAACCACTATTCTTTTAGAACACAAGTTAGAAAATTCTATATAATTACAAGGTTTACGATTGAATCAACAACAGATTAAAATAATTTGAACTTTTACAAAAAAAATGTTACAAACATACATTCAACAATATAATTGGGGATACGATGGGTTACTAACGAACCAACTTTATTACATATGATGTACGTACAATATATAAATATATATATATATATATATATATATATATATATATATATATATATATATATATATATATATATGTAACTCAAATCCGAAGAATAAATTTAAATTATATGATATATATCGATCCAAGCTATAGCTAACTCCAAATGTTAAAGAAAAAAAAAACACATAAATTCGATTACAATTCCAAATATATATTAATTAACATGGTGGCATATCAAGAGGTGGTGGCAAAACTCTGGAGCTTTCAGTTTTCCCGTTCCGTACGATAAATACCATCCCCATTCCCCAACTCACATGTCGTTCCAAATGACAATGCATGAACCATACACCTGCATTATTAATACTTTTATCAATTAATCTTCAACTTCCAATAATTAATAATTAAATCCATAAATAATTTAATAATGTAACTATTATTATTATTATTATTGTTATTATTATTATTATTATACCTTTATAGCTAACAAATTGAATTATACTGTGAAATTGGTATTACTTACCAGGATTATCGGCTTTGAATCTGATAGCGGTCCAACCGTTTTGAGGAACAGCAATCGTTTGCATCAGTGGCGGATCAACCAAATTATAATTCAACGAGTCTCTTGCTCTTTTAAAGTTACCAAAACCTGATCCTACCACGTAAAAACTATGTCCATGCAAATGCATTGGATGATCAATTCCGGCAAGTAAATTTGTTCCTTGAAACACCAACTCCACCGTTTGATTATGCTTTAACATTGAAACCTCTGTACCAGTCTCCGGAAACCTTAATGCTCTACTCAAATTAGTCGCTTGCGTGTAGTTAAATTTCAACGGCGGTTGATCCGGGAAATCATCACCGTATACACCAGCACCTAACCCTCTATAGTAAGCTTGTAGAATCGAAGTTTTTGGCATAGCAAATGTTATGTTATTAATACTTGCCTTAAACCTCGCAGTACGATTACCTTCGCATGTGTTGGCAGCCGTGCAATTTTCTGAGTTTATTGATAAAGTGTATAAAAGTGTTCTTTTAATCGTTAATGGTACGTCAATCGGGTGTTCACCACTTGCTAAACTTCTTAATGATCCTGTAAATTTAAAGGAAGCATTTCGGTCGTTGAAAGCTGGCATGCTAGGGAAAACCGGTGGGATTGACGGAGTGAAGTTTCCAGCGTATTTGACGATAGCGACAGTGGTGGTGTTTTCGAATGCACTGGAGGGTTGACCGTTGAAGAACTTAGATGCCATGTAATAGTTGTTGCTTGGTTGATTTGCTACTAGAAGTATGTCTAGAGTTTGACCGGGTGATATTGTAATGTAGTTGGATACAAGTGGTTTGGTGTAAGCGCCATCACATCCAACCACCGTCAGGGAGTGGTTGGCGATGGCGAAGAAGGCTAGGTTGTTCATGGCGGCGTTCACCATTCTAAGCAAGTATGTCTTTCCTTGTTCAACCGCGAACTTAGTTGTATCTGTAATCGGACATAATTTACAAGATAATCGATCAGCTACGTATTATTAAAGATTATCATTATTTAATACAAAAATAATCCGTCCAGTTAGACAGTATATCCTCGAGTTTATAAGCTACTACGATAATATATCATAAACACGTTTTATAAAATTGTAGTATTTCAAAATACAGTAATACTAATAGTTTAGATTTAGATGAAGTTATAGTATTATAAACCTGGAGCGGAGCAATTGTAAAGGTCACCAGGTTGGCCATTGATAGTAAGAGCATCGGAATTTTGTGGATCTCCTCCACCTGCCACGAAATCTTCAAACACAGTTTGTATATCTGCATTCCACCATTCACCTATGACGACGGGGTATTCAGCATCAGGTTGGCGAAAGGGGTAAGTAGTTCCGAGCCTAGGTAAAATGACAAACAAGCCATGAATAGTGGCACGTGACCAATCGCTATGCGCATGCCACCACAGTGTGCCTTCTTCATCTGATAACAGAACCTTTTGGCTAAAATTACCCCCTGGTTGGATCGGGCATTGTGTAACAAACTCTGGTCCATCTGACCATGGGTACCTTGGCTGTTTTATTCCATGCCTGTAATTTTTAATATCGTGAATTAAATATTATCCTACGCACAATTAATATTTTAAATTGAAAATGGAAGAATTGTTGAATATATTATTAATATATACGTACGTACCAATGAATTGTGATATTATGGTCACCGTTGTTGATAACGTCAACGATGACAGTGTCACCTCGACGAGCAGTAATAGTTGGCCCTGGGAATTGTCCGTTAACGGTTAAGAGGTTCTTGGTAGTGCATAGCCTCGTGTGGTTGGTTTCTGCTACCTGAAATTAACAACATACAATAATTAAGTACCCTAGCTATCAATTAAACGATGGGAATATAATTAAGTACTCCGTACTACATTTACATGTAACTGAATTAATTACCACAAAAGTATGGTGAAGAGTAGCAGCTTGTGAATGGATGAATGAAAGAATTAGAAGAAAGGCTATAAGTTGGTAACTTATTATGATCTTCATCTTAATTACAGTAATTATTATTATTATTATTATTATTGTGAATGGTATGATAATTGCATGAATGGGATGCATGTATTTATATTAGCTAGCTAGGTTCAAGAAAGACACGCTAGCTGTGAACTAACGTGGGATTAATTGTATTTCATTGACCCATATTTCTTTTTTTAAAATATATTCTATTCTATTAATTTAATTTAACAATAATAAAGTATATTCATATTCACTAATTAACATGGCCGGCCGGCCCATCAACGACGACGACCTGGTCTTATTTCTGGTATATTAGAATTGACTTTGAGATATGACAATCAATATTTGCTGACTTTCAAATATGTATATCCATATATAGGATCACTTGTGTGTGAATTGTGATCTCGATCTATTCAATTATGGCAGAAAATAAAGGATGAAAAAAAAAAAACAAAGCATATATGAAAATCGAAACATTAGCATCTTGCAACCTAATTAATTATTTTACTTTTTATTTCATACTATATTATAATTATAATTATATATATATATATATATATATATATATATATATATATATATATATTATATAATTATATAACCATTCTATCTACTGTACGTCTTGCGAATTAAATGATATTAAACTCATAATTACATTACATTACATTACATAATCTATTAAAAAGAACCCAAAGGATCAGTGTACTGTACGTACTACTGTCCACTGTATTTTAATTATGACTCATTTCATTTCTGTTAATATTTGAAGGCTTCATGCATCCCCTTAAATTAAAATTACTACCTTAATACATTATCAAGTTTATTGGTTTCAATTCTGCATGCAATAATCAACAAGATTAATAGTTGTTAGCTCTTTATTTTGAATTAATACGTACACTTTAATTTACTAAATAATGCCTAGTGATCATATATATTGTACGAGTAGTTATTATGTTCCTACGTGCCCCCTTTATCAACCTGCAACTAAAGAAAATTGATATTAAAATGGAATAACATTATTTGAACATACAACTCTTAAGTGACCGCCGTTAGCTACGCCTAGCACAAAAATTTAAAAATTTTAACTGTCAGTTGAACGTTGAGCGTCACGTCAGTACATTCACAGAATAACTGACAAGTTACTGAACACTTCTTACAACAACAAAAAAACGTCTCTCCCTAAAGTAGTCCTCGAAGAGATGGAAAAACTTGGGACGCTGCTGACAGTTTCTTTGTCTTTGTCTTTGACATATACTTTCAGTTCGACGTTCCATACTGAACGGTCAAAACAATCAGTTTATTTAAACTTGCCAAATTAAAGTTGGTTTAAATAGTACATTTCTAATGGTTACAATTCCCTGTTTGTTCGATCAGAACAGAATGTCCAATATCTTGTGCTACCTTAGCTAGCTATACATATAATTATTTCAGGGAATTTATTGCATGTAAAATAGTTCCACACGCGATTTAGTAAATAGAGGACATCTGAGATGTTATAAGCCGTTTTAGAGTTATTTATTTTAAAATTAAACTCTTACTTAAAATTACCCGTCAATTTTCACGAATATTATAATGAATCTCCGTAGTTTGACCTCGTGGATTAAATCGATCTTCAAGTTGGAGATCGAACATAACCACGTTTAATCCTTGTATTCGTACTAGTCGCTTATCTTGTTTGCATGTTATCCTTTTATCTGTTTATTGTTTGTGAGTGTAATTTCGATTACACAAGTATTGTTTGAATTTGTTTTTTCTAACGATATACATATATCAGCGTCATGAACTAATTGTTAGTTGTCGTATTCCGCTGTAATTCTTAATAATTATATTGAAGATAGAGGTAGCCATATGCCTCTAGTTACGGGGTTTATTCGCTATACGAATTGTAAATTAAATTTCGTATGAGAAAATTGATTCTTTGTTCGTGCTACACAAAAATTGAGATATCAGTCATACGGATCACCCAAAATCCTGGATCCACTACTGGTCATGTGGTTTTGTTTGAAGTTTGAACCATTAAAAAAATGGTTAATAGATAAATATATTATTGTACTTTGTGAAAATGTTCAACTAAGTTGCTGGACTATTAATTTGTTCGATTGAATTACTGAACTTAATAAATCCTGATATGTGAGTTACTTAACTTATAAATATTAACACGCAGATAAGTTTACTTATGAATTTATTAAGTTACTTAACTTAGTACGATGTGAAACAATTTAATTTTGATATGAAAATAGTTCTATAATTCAATCGAACAAATTAAGAGTATAGTAACTTATTTGAATATTTTCGCAAAATACAGTAACATATTTGTCTTTAAAAAAATCTTAAAGTATATACATATACACATATAAATATATACAAACATGCAAATTATTCCTCTGCGATAAGCTAATAGCTAGCTGATCTTAATGATGTGTTTAAATTTTAATAATTATTAAACTATTCTACGAGCTTTAGAATATTGGTATATTGAATTATTAATACATAGCCGCCTGCTTATTTTTATTGTTAAAATTAAATATACACTTTTAGTAGGTAAGGAATTTTTCGATCTTTGGAATGAAATCTTGGTTGGCAACAATAAGTTAGTGCTAGTCGGTGGGTAAATAATTTTTGGTCTTTTTATGTGAAAATTAAATTAAAAATAAAAATAAAAAAATTGGATATAGTTAGGGGTGTGCAAAACACGGTTCAAACCGTGAGAACCGACAAACCGTACCGTCCCAAACCGATTATTCATATTATGGTTCGGTTCCCGGTTCTTACTTTTAGTCATTTACGGTTCGCGGTTCGGTTCGGTTCGGTTCTAAAACGGAAAAATCGTTGTAAACCGCATGAACCGTAAATAAGAAGGACTTAAGTTACCTAAACAATTGAAGTTTAACGTTTGTAGTGTAAAATTCAAGTGTACATGTAGGTATTCATTATGTAACTCATTTGTAATATACAATAATATTGATATTTGTTTTGTTAGATATTTTGGCAATCTCAATTTCAACCGTTGTTTCAGAATATGCTTTAGTACCGGTGGTCATTTATTGAATGAAACAAGAAGTTCTTTATTTACTGACATAGTAGAGGCATTAGTTTGCATGCAAGATTAGATTCGCAAAGCTAAGAAAGAAGTCATATCAGATGACCAATTGGATGAGTTTGACACAATTGTGAAAGGTAAATTAATTTTATTACTAGTAGTCTTATATTCAATGATGCAAAAATTATAAGGCATAATGTTGGGCCTTACAAAAATCACGTGGAGGTTTGCATCAGAATTTTTCTACATTTTTAGTTATTACAAATTGTTAATCTTCCTTAATATTGTTGGAATATCTAAACATTTTAGATTGGGAAATCATCACGACTTTTGACGATGTGCTAAATTTGATATTCTTTTTTTTTAGATATTTACGAGAGGTTCAAGGAAAACAATGCACCTGATGAGACAAATTAGAAGTGAATCAAACATGTGAATGAGATTGGGGAGTCTACGTTGACAATCTTGAAACTTTTTTGTTAGTCTACTTGGTTAAATGATATTTTAGACCTTTTTTGTCGATTGATGTTTAAGATTTTTATTTGGTTGAATGATGTTTTGGATATTTATTTGGTTGAATCATGTTTTGACTATTTGTTTGGTTGATGGATGTTTTTAATCACTATAATTAATTTATAAAATGTATTTAACTAATAGAGTAATACAACTTGTTCACGTTTTCTAGAGTAACCAAACGAAAAATATTACAACAAATCGGTTCTTCGGTATATCAAAGAACCGAACCGTGTAAAACCGGAACCGAACCGCTTCTCTACGGTACGGTTCTCGGTTCTAATATTTGCAGTTTCGTGGTTCGCGGTTCGGTTCGATTCGGACCGATTCGATCCGGTTCTAACACTTTGCACAGGCCTAGATATAGTAACAAAATTATACTATACAAGAAGAATTATTAATTAATACGGCCTTTCGTTATTTTTCTTACATGTAATATATAATTTCATTAAGTACTAACTAATTTTGCATGGTTCTAAATTTTCCATAAATAAAGTTTGATCCTGTAAATCTACTTAATTATCCTTATCCCTTGTTAATGATAATTATAATTATCGTTAAAATTATTATTATTGTAATATAATATACCAAAGATATGTAAACGATAAACATGCCGTGTATTTTGTTATGGAGTTGTTAGTTGATTTTTTAGCATAATTTAATTAAGTTCATGATTCATGACAATTGTCTTCATGTTGATTATACCTCTTTTATAAATAGTTAATTAATTATTTTTATTATTTTATTTTTTATATATTTACTTTTTGCATTTTCTAAACTTCATTAAATCAATAAAATTTGTAAGCAAATCAACATGTATTTGCATGATGAGGAATCCATCCTGAACTTTTGAGATTCTCCATTTAATTATATATTCAATAAAAATAATTTAAATATTTGTATGTATATAATAGTAAATTTATTGGCCGTGCAATGCACAGCCCATAACTTACATATATATTATATTTAAGATTGATCAGAATCGATGCTATGAATGTTAAACTTCTTTGATAAATTCTTTTTGTATTCTATAACATCAATTGATGAATATTATATCCAAAATCGTTAATATTCATTGTGGTGAATGTTAGTTAACATTCACTATGATCAATGTTAAAATTAAAATTTTTTGTCAAAATGTTATGTTTTAACAATCATCATGGAGAATGTTAGTTAACATTCATTATGATGAATGTTAACAATTTATTAAATAAATATCTATCAACTAATGTTATGACTTAAACATGAAATTCATTTGTGAATATATTCTTAGCATCGATTTTCATTACTATTTATTAGTAAAAATAAACTTTTGTTGACATTTTGATTGGTAAAGATAAGATGTTTCTTGAAGAATAGTAACGATTCTCCTAAAAAAGTTTTTCCCTCTTGAACGCTCCCTATATATATACATATACATATATATATATATATATATATATATATATATATATATACATATATATATATATATATATATATATATATGAGATCCTTAAAAGCAAGAGGATAATATAAAAACGGTAAAAACAGATCTCGGCCTTTGGATCAAAATAAAAATAGTGAAAATAGTTGACCTTCACAATTTTATTAAGTGTGAAGTTTATTATTTTTTTTTTTTTTTTGTTTCACACTTAATTTTTAAATGTGAAGCTTATATTTTTTAGCTTCACATAAAATTTATGAATTTTGATGGTTGAAAATTAAGCTTCACACATTATAAATTTATGTGAAACTAAAAAATTAAGCTTCACACTTAAAAAATTTCTAAATTTCTGTGAAGCAAAAAAAAACAATAATAATGAAAAAATTTTGGAAAAAAAAAATAAAGGGTTCACAATAAAAAACGTATGTGAAGAAGAAAAAAAAAGTTCACAACTGAAAACAATTGTGAATACAAATTGAGACCTTTTTTACTGTTTTTATTTTAACTCTTTGTTTTCACCGGAACTAATTATATATATATCAATCTATATATATATATATATATATATATATATATATATATATATATATATATTATAGTTATAACTCATCATCAGTTTTCAAGTTAAATATAAAGATAATGATGAATCCTATTATTATATCAATGTCACGTATATTATATACAAAAATATTGGACAGAAAGAATATATTTCGACTTTATGAATTCCAATTGGTTTAATTTTCTTTTTAACCAAACCACTTCACAAACTCCTTAGAACCAAGATAGACTAAAGTAGCATTTACATGCATGATGCATGTATAGACATTCTATGTATTTATAGTGTCTGTCGTCTATCCAACTATGTGAATATTAATTCTGTGTAAGAAACTTGTTACTTGTTATCATTCTATATATTTTGGTCATGTGTTCAATTTGTAAGGATGCTACATACGTGTTACCATATATAAATGACATGCGGTAAAGTACCATAAATTACATACAATAGCAACAAATAACAAATTATAACAAGTTTCTTACACATAATATACGCCCAAATAATTGAGTACACGCTACAATTATCATACTTTAGTTAATTTCATTTATATACACTTGGCTCAAAAATATAGAGATGTTACAAGTGGTATGTACATGTTGATTTTTAAATTTAGAAGGACAAAGATCAATTTAACCTAGTTATAATTAACTAGATGTATTTTTTTCTTATCTAATTTGGGTTTCAAATTTGAAGAGTATTAACCCTAATGCATTTTTAATCTTTGAGCCACGAAATTAATGAAAAAAACTTATTAATTTGACTCGTGGATTAAACCGATCTCCACATCGAAAATTGGATATAATCATGTAAAATCTTTGTATCTGTATTGCTCTTTTATCTTGTTTGTTTATTTTATTTATCCGTTTATTGTTTGTGGGTAATTACATATTTTGTTGTTTGGGTTAACAACGCGGTAACAATTATCAACTGATTGAGGATGTTTCAGTTTGCCTTTTTAAAACTAATTTTGTGTTTACGATGTAATATGAAGAAGCATTAATTATTTGATAATAGACTTTATATATATATATATAGTTGTATTGGATTGGATACTTGGACTTATATGTACGCCTTTGGACATATATCTATCTTTATTTATTCAATATTATTATTATTATTTTAAAACTTGCAAGTCGTCCACTAGTTAAGGGGCCGGGCCCCGCATAATTAGCCATCACTTAGCAACTTGTAATCGCTAGCTTAAACACGCGTTGGTTTCTTCATAAAATTTCCGATCGTTCGCTTTCATTGATCACCTTTTACAAAAGATTAGGTTATAATAAAAAGATTAATTAAAAGTCTTCTTATATATATATATATCCAAATAATAGTCTATGATAGATGACAAAAATGGTTATTTTCAAAACCAATTAAATAAATTAATTAATTGGTTCCATCTGTTTTATCCCTTTGATCCTAATTAGGGTTCTTTGGTGTAATTTAAACCGTGTATCTTCGACATTAACGAACATCTATCTTGTCAAATTAATTAAGCAAATGAAAATTAATGAAGAAGTTGTATTAATCATCATAAATATGTACAAGTATTGTTATAATGAAACTTAATAGAAAAATGAAAAACATGTAATCACCATATCACACACTAAACTGTATATAGATATACAATGATGATGATTAGTGCAATAATTAAGTCTTGTTGCTCAAACTTTATTTTTCTTTTTTCTTTTTCTAGTGAGAGAATAGAATTTTATAAATAATACAGTAAAGTAATGAACCTTTGATCGTGGGCCAAAAGCTAAAGAATTAGTCCTTAAAATGAATATTGAATTATTCCCTTATTTTTATTTAATTAATAATAATTCTTATAGTTTTAGACTCGTACTATAGATAGATAGATTTTTCTGTTATTATCATTAAAAATAATTAGTAAATCAAGATGGAACCAACTTAATTTGTGTTTCCTTGGATCATGCAAATTAATCCATAAATTAAGCACCTTTATAAACTTACAATTTACCAACTGCATCATGGAATATTTATTATTCTTTAAAGCTGTTTATAACACAGATTGTACTACATTGTTTAAATCACTCCATTTATTTTATGATACAATACTAATTATAGACACGTACGTTTCATTCTTTAATCATTATACGAATCTAACTAATTATTTTTAAACTAATTTATTTTAAGATTGTAAGAAATTACCATATGACATCTTGCTTTTGTGCCAAATTTTTAAGCAACCGCTTATACTTCTGTGGATTTATTGTTTTATTATGCCCTTAACTTTGAACTTGTTACTATTGTATACTCTCAACTTTTGGACCATCTATTGTATAATGTTAACCTTCTAAAACCTCTATTGTCAACAAAAATGGCTCGCCATTCGTGCCTCGAGAAAGATTGACTAATCGTGTTTGTCAAATGGCTTAAAAGGATTCAATAATCTCAAGACATCAGGATTTGACAAGTGTTCGAATGGGAAAACTGTTTGAAGAATCCTGTCGACTTCATCTTCATACCGATCGTAAATGTAGAACACAACAATAGTATGCAACGATACAACACAGAAAAATATATTAAGAAACCTAAAATGGAGTTTTAAATCCCAGGATTGTGTATCAAAACGTGGTAAGGTCTAGAATGAAACTTGAAAACCTGCTAAAATTGTGATTCATATCTTAATAATCCATACCCAATCCGTTTCCAAAGCTTTAGAAGGCCCTTCCTTTCTAGGCAAAAGCTCAGCTCTAAGATCTGCGTATGATTCATTTGTCCTTTTGAGACCTTCCTGCAGTGACCAAATTCCTTTTCTCAAAGTTGTGTACATCCAAATAGAATGGAAGCATGACTATACTACCATTTCACTTTTTAGCATATTCACATTTCACAGGCAAATGTATGTAACAAGTAAATCAGTTCGATTAAAAGTTAAGTACCAATTCGTATTGATATTAATGCCATATATACAAGCTTCTATTCAACGTCTGCTAGTTAATCCATGAGGTAATCATCACTTTAACAGATATGGTATTTTTAATTGACCCATTTTCTATGAATGGAATTAGTTTGGGTTTATCTCAGATGGGTCAAATTAAAAGATTTAGCTTAAAGGAAAAAGGATCAAATTGGTCGAACTGGTTGGAAGTCTCTGAAAGTCTATTGTTAATGAATACAGCATAACAACCACCTAAATCATTTTGTTCTGCGATTTAAATTATTATTGTAATAATGCTGTTTTTGTAGTCAAAACTAACGCAGTTACTATGTATATAAATGAAGTCATTAATACTGGCGGCTCAACCCAACCTGTTTTGACCCTTATTAAAGCTGACCCCTGTCTAGCCCAGACCCATGTTGACTTGTTTACCCACCCATCTCGCCAGCTCTAACTTTTAACATACAGCTGCATGCCAATCAACCCATCACAGAGATGCCTCGAAAAAAAGAAAGGTTTACAAATCTCTAAATATCTAATACACTAAGATTATAAGAGCACTATATACATCAGGTCATCAAGTAATCCAAGAAACACAAAGAGCGTAAAATTATTAATTCAATTATATTCTGGAAATACAGAGATATTCAGGCATATCAAATACAACTTTTAGTAATAGAACTTGAACGGACCTGAAGGGGCACAATAGGTAAATAGCCAAGACGATCATTTGCTTTTGCAGAATTAAATGTTCTGTTGCAAGTCAGAAGTCTCATTCTTGAAGGTGTCAATTGTGGCACCTTCACTCCATATGGAGCCAAGATTTTATAAATACGCTCCACCATATGTGCAGTAGGCATCATGACAATGGCAGGAATCTTGATTCTTGGCCTGCAAACTACAAAAAATCAGAAACAAAGATAATGTGCTACTAATATACTTTCTTTACTACGAGTGGTAAGTTATTTGATGAATACTAATTGAAATAGTAACTTAAAGATCATACAATTGAACAATGATATATCATTATATCTACTGCAACATATAGAATCTACTAGTTCAAACATGCTCAATTGGGGACATACCATGACAACGAAAGCAAGAAAATAATACCTTTCGTAGCCAAGAGCAACAAGAATAAGTAGCATGAACTCCCAAAGCTTGATTGGCTCCATATTGGTTATAAAGTAGCCCTGGAAAAAGAAGAAGCCATACATATAATAGGTTGAAAATCTGCTGTATATGGTTGTCAATGTGATAACTAATATAAAACTTTTCACAAACTCAAGGCGTTTTTAACTTAAATTAAATGTACAATCCACAAATACCTGCATATACAAGACATGCATATATAAATATAGTATTCAACACACCCCATCAAATAACTCTGCCGAGATATGGTATCTACTGAAACGTGCAATGCAGATTCATGATCATGAAGAAAGATCCCTTCTTTATTAAAGTAAGAACTAATGCTTAAAATTATTAATTACCAGCTTCCAATTCTATGTAAAAATTTGCATTTTCTGCCCAACTAATAGAAACTTTATTGTTTGCTGCAGATGTTTAATGGGGTTTCTTTTCTAAAAAGTAGCATCCTTCACAAATATTATTAAAGCAATAGATTACCATCTAACTTTGAATAGGTGAAGTTGGATTTATCAAATATTATTATATATTATGCAATCCACTTGAAAAGGCAGATTTAATAGCCTCGCCTGCAGCTCTATTTGATGCAGACCCATCTGATGCTAGAGCTCTCTCAGCACACACATGAGCATGTGCAACATTTTCAACATAAGTGAAATCATACATGTTTGTGCCATCTCCAATAATGAACTGTAACCAAGTAATCAAAACAAAGTGATACATTACATGATTACAATCTAGTTCAATCCTTCTAAATGACATGTTCTTGCTTTAGAATAGTACACAATTTTGTTCCAGTTCAGTCCAAATGGAAACAAAACCAAACCAGTTTTTTCCTATAATGATTCATTTTTCGAACTCAAAACAATGTCTTTTATTTATAATTTTTTCAAACTATAAAGACCTCCTTTTGTATTCGTTTACAGCCCGGTATGGGACCGAAGATGCTCTAAGCCATAACCAGACAAGTACTAAATTTAGACTGATAAAATCATGCATCCAGAAAGAGATAAAACCTTATATATGATTTTCATGCAGATGATGCATAAACATATCAGCTATAAAAACTTGCAAGTTCAATTTCACATTAAAACAGTCAAAAGTAACCATTACCTTTGATTTCCCGGCCCTTGCTGCAGCAACTAAAGATGGAACAAGCAACTTATCACCAGGACCAAAAATGCTACCAGGACGGATGCAGCATGTTAAAAGTCCATTGATGCCATTTGCCTTGATAACTAGTGTCTCTCCCTCAGCTTTAGTTTCAGAATATGAATCATTGCTGAAACATGAACATACATATTATTGCTTATCTAAGTTCCTCCATAGATCACCACTTACGATTGAGTATTTGAAATACACATATTTTATGTTAATGCACATGCAAAATTATAATAAACACAATACCTTAGACGGATACGGCAATGATTCTTCTCCATTATATATTACATGTATCCCATCAAAAACAACACTAGGAGAACTAGTATAGATAAGCCTCTTTATGTTGTGTTTAGTACAAGCTTCAATTACATTCTTGGTACCTGAAGTCCATATATTGAAAGCCAAATTGCATAAGCTGGAAAAGGAAAACGTATTGCCAAATTGCATTAGCTGAACTATGCTCATTGTCATTCTATGTACCTAGCACATTCACTGAATGATGCAGGTTGTAGTTATTAATGGATGAATCTGGTGCAGCCATATGGAAAACAACTTCAGCCCCTTCATAAGCTGCAAAACAGAAATGAACATAAACTGCCAAGTCAATTTGAGAAGCAATGACCATTCATGATCAAGTTTTGCATTAGAACAGCCATCAGTCCTCCTTTTTGCTGAAGAACCCCATTCCCAGAATATGAGTTAAAAAAAAAAAAAAAAAAAAAAAACGGAATGACATTATGCCTCCTGATTGCCACATGTAACCAAGAATCCCCACAAATAACGAGCCCTTTCATACCATTACAGTATATAAACACCATGTGTAAATACTTTTAAATTAGTTGTCTACATAACAACAAAGTCTCTTCATGTAACAGCTAACAGCTGATATTCAGAAACTTATGTTTCAACCCCTCAATCATACCTGTAAGGATATAATTCAATTCACCTTTTTATATGCTTAGAGACTGGTCTGTCAAAACTCATACTACTTTGCAATATTTACTCTGTTCTTGTACGTAGGTACTGAGATACCCATCCTATATTCATCTACAATACTATGTCTTACACATACCATATGGTGGCCACTCAATAGGCTCTTATCTCTATAAACCAGGAGT
The DNA here is from genome assembly GCA_963930675.1 of Gnaphalium uliginosum. Taxonomy (NCBI): domain Eukaryota; kingdom Viridiplantae; phylum Streptophyta; class Magnoliopsida; order Asterales; family Asteraceae; genus Gnaphalium; species Gnaphalium uliginosum. The sequence goes on along the minus strand of OZ005686.1, from coordinate 39,917,581 downwards.
CCAGGACCTAAGGCTTTACAGTTTTTCCTTATCCTTAATGGCTTCTTCACATTTTGAATGGCAAGTACAAACCTTCTATTAAGAAAAGAGCAGTCAATAACCCTTCTTTAACTTTATAAGGCAACAGGTCTTAATCAGTCTCCTTGATTCTCTAGCCTCGTCAATTTTTTCCTAAAAGCCTTAGCTTCACTTTGTTATTGCATGTGCTGTAACTTAAGTCATTTTCTCCATCTCCTACATTGACCAATTCATATATATCTTTCCCACTTCTTTTCATTTTTCTTTCTTATTATTGTACAAATTTTCACAAAACTTACCACTAGTATTCTTCTTTTTTGCTACTTTGCACTTCTATTATCTATGATCTCTCACTCTTACAACCACACAAGAGTTCTTCTCCTTAACAGCCTCTTGTTACTCACTTCACCTCTATGTAAGATGTATTAATATGAAAAGCTAACCAGAGCATAAAATCATACATTTATAATGAAGAACCGGCTATAAAATGTTTTAATTCTGAAACATTACTGTTTCACATACAATGCAAAGTCTGGATGATAAAAGTTTCAGCAACATTACTGTTTAACATTACTGTTTAACATTACTGTTTAACATTACTGTTTCACATACATACAATCCTATCTTTAGTTGCAAACAAAAAAAAAATTTAATTAGAAAACAAACTAGTTACCTTTGTTTACTTGAGATTTGTCACGGAGATCCATAGATACATACTGCGCACGACCTAATCGTTAAGCTTGACCAAGGTTTCCCTTCTCCTCATGTGTTTCCAGATTAATATTAGGTCCCAAATCAGCAATCCAAACAGAATATATTACATACCGGATAAGCATTTCAACTAAATGACGTGCAGCAAAACCTCATCCCCCAGTAACTACACACCACCTCTCTTGCATAGAAGCCATTTCTTACTACTGATTCACCCCTATAATAAAAGTAACCATTAGAATTGACACAAATCTAGCACAGGAGGAAATGCCTTCAAAACTGACTCATTACAAAAGGTTTTTTTTTTTTCCGAAAAATGAATCGATAGTTCCGGTTTTTGCATTCTAGGTATCAACTAATTTCGTTTTTTAAAAATAAACCACTAATTTAAAATCGAAAATTTTCAGGTACTAGGTACCTAAAAATTGAACATTTTCGTTTTCTAAAAATGATCCACTAATTTAAAAATGAATCAATATAACCGAAAATGTTCGATTTTAAATTAGTGGTTCATTTTTAAAAAATAAAATTAGTTGAAAAATGCGAAAAAGAGAACTGTTGATTCATTTTTCGGAAAAAAAACCAGTTACAAAATCATAAACCTGACTCTTTTTTCAATAAATAGCTATATTTTACGAATCTAAGTTTTCAATTTGTTGTAATGATGTCTAATTTATAATTTATAGAAAATGTGTGTCATTTATTCAGTAATGCGTTCAATAAAAAACCTAACACGTCTTACGTTTTGATTTTAATGTAAATCACTTTTGTGGTTATATATATTTACAGGTTTATCTACGGATTAGAGAAATAGAATGCCAAGGTTTAATAAGAATGAACATTATATGAATTTAAACCTGTTTTACCTGTAACTTGGAGATTCACCGGAATATGGCCGCCGGAGAATCGCACGACGATGTAAAGTGCAGATATATAGTTTTAAGTTTTTATTTATATAATCAAGTTTTAATTTTATTTTTATCTGTAGACCCAATCTGAATGATAGAGTATTATTAACTATAGAATATAACGAAACCTACAATTCCTTAGGCACGTGCTACATCTATTTTCTATTAGTCTATTAATTAAATTAATTAATTAAGCTAAATATGTATATAGAAAAATAAAGATTGAAAATATATTTAAAGCTGTATCTATATCTATCTTATCATATAAATTAACTATATAATATAAAAAATATATGATGTCATCATTTAAATTAAATTTCAATTTATTAATTAAATCATTTTATTTTAATAAATTTTAAAATAAAATCTATAACTTATTAAAAAAATATTTTTTAAATCAACCACACACTTACGCATAAAAAAAATTATTTCATTAATTATAACATTATTTAAATCGATTTATAATTTTCTAATTTTAATTTATTTAGTGGGACTAAAGTTGCTTGAAAATAGACTTATAATAAATTAAATTTTTTCAATAACTTAGATTCAGAATCATTAAATTTATTATTCTCTACACATATAAATTCGTATACATAAAGTAATATTATCATTAAACCAACTAAATGTTTAATATACATATTAACTTACACATTTTATTATTAGAAATAAGATATTACTAAATACAGAATTTCATATTAACAATCAACGACTCGTGTGTATATACGAGTTTAGAATCTAGTATATATATATATATATATATATATATATATATATATATATATATATATATATACACACACACAATGAAGGAGTATAAAAAATACTTCAGAATTAGTCTCATATGATCGAATGCCATGTGACGATCTCTAATAATTTACAATTAATGAAACAATTATGTTTCATTAATATAGAAAAAAAAAAGTATTTGTAGTACGTATTAGATTAATTAACAGAATATAATTGAATACCACTTCCTATTAATAATTAATAATTAATAATATTATATTATATATATTATTTATTATATATATTATGAGTCATTGAGCCGCATATCTTATCTTATATATCTATATATACGATCTACATGGCTAAATTTAGTTTGAAAATATAATGTTAAAAAGAGTAATACAAACAGATCGATCAGAACGAGAAAACAAAATAAAGTTTGGAATGAATTATTAATTGTATTAAGAATAAGGGAAAGGTTTAAATAAGAACACTTCTTATTGTGGGAACGGTACGAATGAATATTTTTATTTTTAACTTTAAGATTAACTAAGTTTTTTTTATTAAAAAATTATATCAAAATTATTAGAATTTTATGTACTTTAATATGAGATAAAAAAAATTTAAAATATGTAATACACATCATACAAAAATTAGTGTGTATCATAGTATTACACATAAAAGTTGTGATACACAACTTTAGTTTGTGTATCATATATTTTTTATTCTTTATAAATCGATCAAATATTAAAGAGGATAAAATTTTAATAATTTTGACATCATTTTTTTTGCAAAATGTGTACATATGTTGAAATTAAAAATCAAAAAGGACGTTCCTACGGTTCCTACAATAAGAAATGATTTTACAATAACACTCCCCGAAATAATTAATTATTAGCTGTAAAACATTTTAAGTTTATATGATCTTACTATTTACTATATTAGATAATTAATTAATATAGACAGAGACTTGATATTAATATTAACTAGAGATAGAGATTCAGCCCGTGCGATGCACGGGCTTGAGTTATGCCGATTAGTTCTTAATTGAATTTCAATCCGAGATTATTTTAATTGAAAGTACTTAAAATATAAATGTCCTATTATTTTATCCTTACTATTTATTTGTATATATAGTGTGTAGTTTCACAAATACGATTTTATTTTACGGTTAAATAAAAATTGAAAAAATGTAACATGTAAAATTACGTCAATTCAACAAAACATGTTGAATCCAATTAGTTGTTAATGTTAATTTTAAATATAAGCAATACGTAAATTAGTAAGAAAGTACTCCACTTTGATAGTGCCTCAAAAGGGAGTTAGGTTGATATTGATCGGCCATAAATTGACCCATTAGTGCAAGTACGGGTCTTGTTAATATTCATTTTTAGGTTTTTGTAGGCATACTCGCTCCTTGATTAAAGTATAAAGTTTAATGACAAATAATAATATTAATATTAGTCAATTAAAATTGTGCATGTGTTGGGGTTGACAACTTCAAAACACCGTGTCACAACAACCGTAAAAATAAAAAAATATATATTACTTATTGTGAAAGTGATGAAAATCAATTCCTCGGGTAAAAGCCGAAAAAGGCTTCATCACTTTGTGTTTATCTACAAACAACACACCAACCCATCACTCACGTTGTTTTTGAAGAGTTGTCAATTTCTACAACACATTTTTTTTCATTTTGGGACTTTCTACTAATTTCTTTCTAACATACTCGTATAACAACTAAGTTAATACTTGAAACAAACTAAATACACATTAATCAAGTTGTAAAGTTGTGTTATTTCTTTTCGTTGTATTCACTTGTTTTTGAGAGCACAAAGAGTTTTAACGTGCATGGGTGATTAAGGCAAGACACTAATTGAAGGAGGTTGCCCCAATAATGGTATATTTTTATTAGAAATTGAGATCGTTTTCACCGTTTTTATTTTAACTCATTGTTTTCACCAGAACCCAACCATGTATATATATATATAGTGGGATGATCTAGGGGAATCACTTTTTTTTAGGGAAAGGGAAGCGTTATTATTCATCACGGAGCACATTAACTTCGAAAATACAAATCTCACAAAAAACGAAGTGAAGTTTAGTAAATGTTAATCAGAATCGATGTTATGAAGTTAAGCTTCCTTGATAAAATTTTTTCGCGGGTTATAACATATATTTATAAATATTAGACCCAAAATTGTTAATATTCATCGCGGTGAATGTTAATGACATTCATGATGATGAATGTTAAAATTAAAAATATTTTTCAAATAATGTGATATTTTAACATTATCGTAATAAATGTTAGTTAACATTCATCACGGTGAATGTTAACAATTTATTAAATAAATATTCATCAACTAATGTTATGACTCAAAAATGAAATTCTTCCGTTAATATATATTCTTTATAGCATCGATTTTGATTACTATTTATTGGTAATAATATTTATTTTTGTTGACATTTTGATTGTTAAGTGTAATATTATTCGTGATGAATGTTAACGCTTCACCCTTCTCCAAAAAAATGCACTTCCCTCTTGAGCGCTCCTATATATATATATATATATATATATATATATATATATATATATATATATATATATATATATATATAAGTTCAATGTAGAATGCTAAAAAAATATAGAATGGAGGAACCAATAGGATTACTACATTTCAATTATACATTTCCACTTTTATTTCTAAATCTAAATATCTCATAAACCATATATCTATAAATTATAAACATTACACCTTTAAAATCAGCGTCTTTTTATCTTTAATTAGAGATCTCACATGACATACTTTCGACGAATTTTATTTTTTCGTTTTCTAATAGGCCTGTGAAATTCATAATGTTAAATCACATGTGATTTAACACTCACATGTGAATATATTACAATCAAATTATAAGTTTTAAATCATTAGCTATAATCACATGTGAATAATCAAAGTTAAAAATTATAAGTTTAAAATCACATAAAAATAATTTATTTGATAATTTAATAAACCTTCAGAATTTTTTTAGTTATAATTACATGTGATTAAACAATAAATTAGTAATCACATGTGAATAAAGTGTAAATAAATATGAATTTCAAATAATTTTTTATAATTATACATATAAATAAATATAAAGGTGAAATCACATGTGAATTATCAGTTATTATCACATACTTCATTTGAAAAACACATGTAATTAAATCTAAAATCAATAATCACACGTGATTTTGGCCGTAAACGAATGCAATTCTTAAAATCTTATTTATAGTTATTTATGTGAATGAATATTAAGTAGTAATCATGTGTGAGTTAACATCCACCATTGATAAATAGTTGTACTAATATTATATTTTTATCATAAATCACATGTAATTATATATAAAATCATACGTGATTATATAAATCGCATTTTTTAAGACCCGACAAAAATGAAGAAAAAAAAGTTGTCGAAACTATAGCTTGTCCTATCTCTAATCGAAGAGAAAAAAACGCTGATTTCGAATATGTAATTTTTATAATTTTTAGTCATGTCGTTTGTGAGATATTTAATTTATATGTACATATATATATATATATATATATATATATATATATATATATATATATATATCTTTTATTTTACATCCCTAATTAATAAGAAGTTTATGTTGTATAGCTAAAAAATGTGCATGTACTCGTGTAGTAACATACATAGAGAAACTTAGACCAAATGGGGAAAGTAACCTAGCGGTAATTAATTGGAGACTAATTATTAAATGTACTTGCAAAGGAAAGTTAAGAGCTTCAACTTTTTAAGAGTTCCGATTTTTGGTTGGATTCATCTATCGTATAGAATATTAAGAAGAAGTTGCTCGTAAGTAGCGTTTTGAATTCGTTGATATAATGAAAATAGTAGCTTTCAATTTTTCTAGATTTCTCAACTGCCTTCGCGATATATAAACAATAGAAGTATAGTTTCTAAAAATCAAAAATAACAAATTACTACCTTTTTCCTTATTTCATAATCGACATTATTGTTGTTGCCCTTGTAAAGGAAGATCATATCCTTTGGATAAATTATTCAATATCACTCATCTCCTTACTTTCCTACGAATTTGGATGATTGGTGATAAACTTGTGCGTGGAGACCTCAACTTTTAATGAGTTCGTCACCCACTCATATACTAATTAAATTTATTTGTAATAGACTAATGCATTTACTACAAAAGAAGTTGAATAGGTGAATTTGATATATATGTTTTTCGATTAGTTTGTCACCTTACTCAATTCTTATACCAACTTTAATACTAATACTAATTAATTATAATTATAATAATTAATGATTAATATTATTAAGTAAACACTTATTTATTATCGATGATTGATATTAAATGCATGTATACTTTTATGTATACGGTTACATAAATCAAATATGGTTAACAACCACTATTGGCAAACTCAATAGTCATTCTCATTATTTATTACAAAGTGAACTCAACATTTATGATATGTGTGGTTAAATTTTCTTACCATCATTTATCACAGTGGGCAATTAATCATTATCAGGCAAAGAATCAAAATTCAGTGTATTATAGATAATAAACTATAATATGTATCTTTTGCTTTCAATAATTTGTATTAATATACAAATCCTTATATAATCGTGAATACAAAACTCTAAAGCTTACTAACATAACCAGACAAAATTCATTAATTGATTTCTCAATTATCATATCATATGACTATATAATAATTTGTTAACAATTACTTCTAATCCACATCAGAATTGAATAATGATGATTGTACACTGTTTTATGTCAATAGGGTATATCACAGTCCATCCAATTTAGTGAACCATGAAGAGAAAAGCTTGACACAATGATACACCTACTTTTTGTTGTAAGTTTTCTTTTATAATTAATTTTTAATTTTCATTTAAAAAGTTTGAAAATAAATTTCGAGTGTAGTTCGGAGGAGCATGGGGTATAGAGGAAGGAACTATTTAGTAATTTTGACAAAGTTGTAGATCTGCCCGAAAGTTTGCCCCAAAAAATACTCAAACATTGTCCAAAAATTTATTCAATCAGAAAACTTTTTAATATGCAAGATTCAGTAAAAAAAATGATAAAGAACGTAAGATGCAGTAACAAATATACAGGATGCAGTAAACAAGATATAGTAGTTTTTTAAATTCAAGAATAAAATCAATATTTACAAACACATAAAAATGCTAAAAAAAGAATAAGATGCAGTAACAATATGCAAAAAGATGTAGTAAATAAGTACTAGTAATTTTTTATTTTAGGGATTAGTGTCTAAGAATGCATTCAATTTGCACTCGATGTCTAATGTGTGTACCCAACTTAAGTTTGTTATTTTCAATGCATCCAACTTTTAAATATGTGTGTTTTAATGTATTTTGCTGATGTGTCATATGTTTAAGGTGTCACGTGACATTCGTAGGGATTGACACATCATCAAAAGTACTAAATAATACATTAAAACACATGTTTTTGAAAGTTGAATGCATTAAAAATAGCAAATTTATGTTGGATAGATATAATAGACATCGGATAAAAGTTGAATACATTCTCAGATACTAACCCCTTTATTAACACATAAAATGCTAAAAAAAACATAAAATGCAGTAAGAATATACAAAAAGCAGTAACCAAGTACTAGTAATTTTTCGATTTTAAAAATAAAATCATACTGTAAAAACACTTAAAAAATGCTAAAAATTATAAAATGTGGTAACAATATACAAGATGCAGTAAACAAGTACTAGCACAAATATACATTAATTGCATTTAAGATGCAGTAATGTAAATTGCAGTAGAAAAAATGTACGATGCAGTTGATTTTTTTTCAGATCTAAAAAGTAGATCTAAATCTAAAAAGTAGATCTACTTTTCAGATATTCTTTTTAGATCTAGATCTACGAGTTTCCAGATCTAGATCTATATAGTGGTGGTGGTAATTGTAAAGATGATGACGAAAGTGGTGGTGACGGTGGAGCGGCAGTGGTGGCAGTGGAGTGACGGTGGTGGCGGTGGAGAGGAGAGAGAAGACGGAGAAACAGTCACGATTGGTTACGTCCGGTGGAGGTCGGTTTACCAACGGTAGTGGTTCGCATCTCAACTCTCCGGTCACAAATTCGTCGTCGTTTCCCCGGTGACGATGACGAAGGTGGTGGTGGTGGACGGTGACAGAGGTGGTGGTGGTGGTGGAGGGTGACATAGGTGTTGGACGGTGGTGGGTTAGTGTGTGAGTGTTTGTGTGTGAAAACTAGTAAGTTTGTGTGTGTTTTGTGAAGAGAGATAGAAAGGGTTGTCTTATTAACCTCTTACATATTGAATTAACCTAAATTGCAATTCAATCCCTCTATCAAAAAATAATTGCAAATGAGCCCCTGTGACATGTCTTGATCTGGATCATTGACGGAGGAATGAATGGTCCGGATTCCCTGCCCCTCCCTACTCTTCTATTGCCATTAATTGTGTAGTTAGTTTAGAGTTATGTTATGGCAAGTATTACTAGCATCTAAGATTAGTATTTTTGTATTTGTTTTATAATCACAAATCTTGGTAATTTTCATGATTTATTATTTACCATTCAAAATTATTAGTAACAAGTTATTCATAAAATATACTCTTACGAAATTTTGATATTTGATCATATGACATTGGAATGGTACGCAATACAATAATAATTGATCGCACTATATAAATTGTCGTGCACGACTCCTAAATCTAGTCTAATATATATATATATATATATATATATATATATATATATATATATATATATATATATATATATACTAACCCTTAAACATGTGTATATACACGGGTTATGTAAGGTAAAATAGTTATTCTTATAAAACTTAGTTTTCTCCATTTTAAGATGTACAATGTATATATTTTTGGTTTATTATGATCACGAAAAAAAGTAAAATATCTAAACTAAGCGATTTTGTCACTTTTATAAAAATTATAACCCCTACGTGATATATGGATGGTTTGTTTAAACTTCAAAGATAAAGTCTCCTATTATTTATTTACTAATAAATCGAAAATCTTTAGGAAAATGAGATTTTCAATTGGTTAATTTAAATGCTATAAGACTTTTTTTCTATTAGTTAAGACATTGTCGATAGTGTATACCTTTATGGATACGAATATGATGATTCTTGATAGGGTTTATTGTTTCGTTATGTATTAAACTTTACACGTTTTACTATTGTATGAGACATGCTTTTATTTGTTCTATTGTATGTATTGAGCTTGTAAATATTGTTTATTGTATGTAAACTTTCCTTTTTGGGTAAGGCCAAAAAAGGAAACTTTTCTATTTTGGTCTTACCCAAAAAGGAAAGTTTACATACAATAAACGATATTACAAGCTCAATACATACAATAAAAGTTTTTAAAGCTCGACTCGTACATTAGTAAAACGTGTAAAGTTTAATACATAATTAAATAATAAACCCTTCTTGATATTTATGACGCAAACAATTTAGTGATTAATCTGGCTTTTTAATTTTGATAATAAAAAGTAAGAGATTAATGTTTTTGTGTTGGCTAACATGTCATTAATTTAATGTCGTACATAAAGTATGTCATAAAATAGAGTTAAAGATCTTAAACGTAAGTTAGTGATCGGAAAAATCAATGTATTTGTTGTTGCAACTAAATTGTAAAAGATATAGATACAAATAAAAATAAGATTTTTTAATTACTTAATAAAACTCATATGTAAAACTGTTGTAAACAAACCTGCATGATTGCAAGTTTAATTTGTAAAACAAAATGATTGACTTTTATGGTAACTACTCCCTTCATACCATAAAAATTGTCCCACAACTTTTTTTCATTGTAATTAAGATAGCTTGGATAAATGTCAATTTTATCCTTATACTGAAGGCAAGTTTGACATAATTTATTTAAGTAATAAATGATTGAAAGTCATAAATGAGGGTAAAATTAGGAGTTTAATGATTTTTAATAGTTATTTTTTTGCAAGTGACGAATTATTTTGTGACAAATATAAGTAGTAATGTGGATATTTATTTTAACACAGAGGAAATATTAAATACAATAATTCATATTTCATTTATTATGATAGTTCAATAATTTTATACAAATAAACTAAAAAATATTTCAAGTTATTTTTTATCTTAAGTGCAAGTTAACTATAGCATGTTACGATCACAGAACATGATATAGTAGTATCTATTTATGTAAATTTATGTCAAAGTCATTTAGATCATGCGATTACCTTTTGAAAAAATAATTTTAAATTTGTGAAGTCTGTTTGTGTAATCTAAAATTGTAATCGAACTACAAATTAGTTAGGAAATCCACCGAAAATAAAATAAAATAAATAACTACGAAAGAAGAAGATAACTTTTTAAAAAAAAGAGAGTAATAAATTTGAGATATAAACGGAGATGAAAATCCAAATTCGTTAGTCTCATTTAAATTTTATTAAATTATTAACAATTATTCATGATGTCATCATGTACTAAATTTTTCCCAATTTGATAAAATCAAACAATTTGGTTGGCTACTTAAAATTTGATAATATCATTAAGGGATGAAAAGATAAAATACGCATGAGGAAGAAAAGAGATACAATCTATAGAAGCAATAAATAATGTTGTGTATTTTAGTTAGGGTTTGTTTAGTGTAAGAATTTCTAGCACACAAATAGGTAACAAAAAGTCCTAATTTATTTGCAAACGATCCGTAGTATTATTATTATATTCTATCTTCAAAATTGAGATATTTTAGGAGTTTTATTTTTAACTTAAGTGAAATTGAGAGACTAAATTGATTTATTAAAAAATTAATAATTGATAACATCATAAAGGTGTTTCTTATATTATATTTAAATTATATATATATATATATATATATATATATTTAAGTTTTATATATATATATATGGTTGAGTTCTGGTGAAAACAATGAGTTAAAATAAAAACGGTGAAAACGATCTCAATTTGTATTCACAATTTATTTTACTTGTGAACATTTATTTGTTTCCCTTCAAATGGATTTTTTTATTGTGAATACTTATATTTTTTTTGTTTTCTAAAAAATTTTCATTGTGAACCTTTATTTTTTGTTTTGCTTCATAGAAATTTAAAAATTTTATTAATTGTGAAACTTAATTTTTTGGCTTCTAAATTTATGAATGCGTGAAGCTTAATTTTCAATCATCACAATTTAAAAAATTTATGTGAAGCCAAATAAAATAAACTTCATATTTAAAATTTAAGTGTGAAGCAAAAATAATTCAACTTCATATTTCATAAAATTGTGAAGGTCAATTGTTTTCACCGTTTTTATTTTATCTCCATCCCTTTTTATATATATATTTTTTGATCCAAAGGTTGAGATCTGTTTTCAACATTTTTATTATATTCCCTTGTTTTCACAGGATCTCAATCACACACACACACACACACACACACACACACACACACATATATATATATATATATATATATATATATATATATAAATACTAGAAGAAATGTGATGATCTGTTGAATCATCATTATTTAAACTGATTGATGGTAAGAACACGCTGGTAAGAATGAAAAAAATGAGTTTTATGTCGAATGTGTTGATGCTTCACCACTTGTCTACTTCAAATTGTGAGTCAAATTGTTAGTGTTGTTTATATTAATGTGTTGATGAATTCAATTTCTCATTAATATTTATATCAAAACAAACATAACTGACATTTTTTAATATCCATCAATATGTTTGTCAGTTACATCAATTACTATACAATCAAATAATTATGGGGTTAAAAATCTTGTAACATAAAATAATTATTTAATTGCATTGACTTAATTGTTTGAAGACTAATTAAAATGGTTAGAAGGGTAAAATAGTAACTTGGATTGTCCCCTTTTTTAAGTTATTAATACTTAGAGTCTAAACTCTTTATTAAGTAGTATATATATATATATATATATATATATATATATATATATATAGGAGTGATCAAGAGGGAAGTGCTTTTTTTAGTGAAAGGGGAAGCATTATTATTCATCATGAAACATCTTACAATTACCAATCAAAACGTCAACAAAAAATTATTTTTACCAATAAATAGTAATCAAAATCGATGTTATAAAATATATATTAACGGATGAATTTTATTTTTAAGTCATAACAAGTGTTGATGAATATTTATTTAATAAATTGTTAACATTCACCGTGATGAATGTTAATTAACAATAATTACGATGAATGTTAAAACATCACATTATCACAGAATATTTTTAATTTTAATATTAATCACCATTAATGTTAACTAACATTCACCGCGATAAATATTAACGATTTTGGATATAATATTTATCAATCGGTGTTACAACTTGCAGAAAGAATTTATCAATTAAGCTTAACATTCATAATATCAATTCTGATTAACATTTTCTAAATTTCACTTCGTTTTTTTGTGAGATTTATATGGGCGAAGGTAATAAGCTTCTTGATGAATAATAACGCTTCTCTCAGAAAAAGAACTTCCTCCTGAATCATCCGACTATATATATATACACACGCGCGTACAAAAGAACAACACATTTCTGTTTGTGTTGGGACCTAACTTTTAATCGAGCCATTTTTAGGCTGGGTAAGACCGCCCCCAACCTTCTTTCCAATTTTTCTTTTTTAAAAAAAAAAAGATGACAAACTTGCGATTTACTGGTGTATATTCTATCTACAACCATAATGAATATAAGAATTCACAATCTCTTAGATGATAAGTTGCTCCCATACGAGTCCAAAACATTACTAGTAGTTATTGTTGCTCATGCATATTTTGAGCCATAATGTTTTGGACGTTTTCACTATTAATTACTGGTAAATGATAATGATAATTCACATTAACATGTATAAATATCTGTGTTGAAAATACTTGTGATAATTGGTTAAGGTACAACAATTTAAGAATGATAACAGAATTTTGCATAGTGATAACTAGCATTTATTTACACCAAGTCACTAGCTAACAATAGGTTGTTTAATATATGAAGAGAAAAAGGCAAGTCATTTTTGTTTTTGAGGTCTCCACTTTTTTTCAATGAACGAGTTAGAGTTATATAATATAATATCATGCAATGTATAATATATGCTAATTGATCAAATTAAATGAACAAATGTTTTACAACAAATAACATCTTTTATTACAAAATAATAAATAATAATAATAATCCATATGAGCAACTAGAAACACATGCAAACACAAATACACAAAAGGAAAACACTTTGTAACCATGACCATTAATTCTTCCACAAGATCGAGCTACTAATTTGCTCAATATATAGATGGTTTGTGTTAATTAGTTTTGCCACCACCACCAGTGCTGATCAAACTAGTAGTCAGCTCGCCAGTCCCACTACCAGTACTAGTGTCTAGCTGAAGATCAACAAGGTCCGCGTTTGTTTTGCCACCACCACCACTGCTAATCTCTTCAGTACTAACTGTACCTTCACCATCAAGAGCCGTAGCTGTTGTCGCGGGGGCCTCTTCAGTCTTGCCACAACATCCTTTAAATGCACCCTGCATCTCCTCAAAAATACAAGTGTTCAATCGTCTCTATAAGTCCATTTCACAAAATTCTTTGAAGTACCGATCGAGGATCATCTATCTTTTAAGTTTTAACAAAGTTATATATGTTAAACAATTAAGGAGGTAGTGAATTTTGACCATTCTACCCGTATCAATTAATTGTATTGTTCGATCATGTTTCCAGTGAAGGGTAAAAATTAATAACTTGATGATGGACTGATAAAAAAATGGTAGCGTACAAATCATTACCCCTTAAAACGAAAAATACAAATTATTAATGATTTGATGGAGATCAAAGATTTGGAGAGTGAGATTGACTTACAGTAACAGAAGTCCAAGCTTGTTTGAAATAGTTGAGTAAAGCAGCCATTAAATTGTAACTGGACTTCAGTTGCAGTTGTAGGGATACAATTAATTATAATGATTGGAAGATTTGTTCTTGTTTTTAAACTACTAAACACATTGTTATTATATCAATGTTTGGTGGCGATTTCCAACCACATGCAATTTTGTAATTAAACTAAATTACTTACGTAATTGCTTTTTATATATATGTATATGTATATGCATGTACATGTCTGTATGTACATAATACATGTGTAGCATACATATATATATATATATCAGAACAGTAAAATGCGCATTCCTGCATATTTCCTGTATGAGCACTCTGTTTGTGTACCGTGTACGTATATATCGACTTATATGATTTATTTATACAAGATTATAGAATAGAAGAGAGAGAGAGGTGGTTTGGCACATGAAATTTTTTAGATATTTTAGTGGTTTTAGCTTCTAGTATTAACGATTGTAATTTTTTAAAAACAAAAAATATACACTTTCAACTAGTTGTTATCAAACATATCAAAAGAATATTAAATATTTGAAGAATATACGATAACTAATAGAACTGCTTTATTTCATCCAAAATAAGTTTTAACACATTATTTTTTAATTTTCAAGGTCTTATTGATTCTTATTAACATTTTTATAAATATTTTGACATTATCACATGTGAACAATTACATATTCGAGTGGTTTCCACAAGTTCTCAATTTCTTAGTGGTTTTCATTTGAACACTCCAATATATATATATATATATTAATTATATTATATGATTATGATAGGATGTCTCTTTAACCCAAATTTGCATATAAAACGTTTGCATTAGTTTTTTGCATGAATGATACCAATTTTATAAACTTGGTACAACTACCTTTATTATAAAATCAACTGCATGATTCAATCTAGAAACTTATTACTCCATCACTGATTTAAGTTGTATAGTTTCAATTAAAATTAAAATATATTAATTCTACGTACGAAAACCTTGCAGAAGCTAGGTAGCATATTTTATGTCAAGTGGCATGGGCTATTATTTAATTTAAATTTAAATTAAAATATATTTTTTTCGTTTATTGCCTATATCTGACATATCTATTACATTGTTGAGGGTATTTTAGAACCACGATCTTCCCTTCCAATTCCAATATTCAATTTCATGAGATTAAAACTATTACAGGTACATCGATTCAAGTTCATAGTTTTTATGCGAAGCAATATTTACTACTATTTTTTTGTGTGTTATCATAGGCGATGTGATATTATGCAGTGTCACTTGTGATACTATACTGTACAGTTTTTTCAAAATTCACCAAAAAAATTCGTCGAAAGTATATCATGTTATTAATTTAATTGAAGAGAAAAAAATGCTGATTTTTATGGTGTAATTTTTATAATTTTTTTACTAGCCATTTTTAAGATATTTAATGTTAAAAAATGTAGGGAAAAGTGTGATTTTTTCTAAATTGACATTTGTACACCTATAAATGGAGTTTTCTCATTGTTTCTTCCATTCTCACTAAATTTTGTATACTCATTTAAATCAAATCTATATATATGCTTATAGTTTTGGTTCTGATTTTGTTATTAAGTAAAGTCTATGGATGGTCCCTCTCGTTTACATGAATTTACGAAAATTATCCGTAAACAGTTTTTTTCGCACTATCAATCTAAAAAAGTTTACTTTATCTCGTTAATGGTCCCTCGTCTACCTAAATTTACTAAAATACCCTTATTCTCTCATTTTCCAATTTATGGATAAAATTTATGATGGAAGGTATTTAGTTAATCTATGTAGATGATGGATCATAAAATTAAATTTTTTGAACGGATAGCGCGAAAAAAAAGATTTTAGACAATTATGAAAAATTTAATGGGTGCCCTGTACTATTAGGTCGTGTCTTTGTGTAACTAAATTCCATATATGTCATATCTTATTAAATGAGTTACAGTAGTATATATGGGTGACCCAATTATTTTATTTATTTATTTACTTTTAAAGAATGGTTCAGAGAAGCAGAGACTTTAGGAGGGGCATAGAGTAGGGGTGACCAATATTTAGTTGTATACCGTTTAATTTGAAAATCGAACCGAACCGTAAACTGTTTAAAACTAAATCGATTCTTAAAATGGTCTTATGATGTATTTCCGCAGCTTCTTGCAAATACCGAACCGAACCGAACCAAAAAGCTCTTATGATGTATTTTCGCAGCTTCTTGCAAATTATCAAATTCCTTAGTAATTTTTGCTACGACTTTGGCTATAATTCCTTTTCATCAATAACCTTATATCCACCTACAATATTCATTTCGCGCTCTGGTAGCACATGTCTTAACACATCTATAAACCCATAGAAACCAAGTTGTAGATTAGCATAATTTCTAATGGTCGGGTTTCTTACTGTTTTGCCAATGTCTCATAAGGTTGCATTCATCATCTCTCTCAGTTGTATGGGAATAAGTAGTCCAGAATTTCAGAAAATTACCTAACATACGCTTATAAATCTCAGACATTCCCAAATGAAACAGATTCTGGTGTGTCTCGAAATGAACACCTTGATAAGCGGACTTAAGCTATTGTGTTGCATAAGTTGCAAGGCGCACTTTAGGCTCATCCTGAAAGTCTTCTGGAATACGCATAGTCGTTTCATCGAACGTTGGATAATAGAGTACATCAATTATTTCTTGAACATAGTACTCCACTGTGCAATCCACATAGAACTTCTCATTGTTGAGATGATCTTTGGCCTTCATCAAGTCCAAGAACTTCTGCACTTGCTCTAACGCCACAATGTCTCGCATATCGCTTAAGTTACCAGTGACCCACCTAGTGTTTTCCCTAATTTTTTCCAATAACTGATTTTGCTTATCCGTATAGGGAAATAAAGATCTCTCGAAAGCACGATATACACAGTTATAGTAATTCCTTTGCTCCTCACAGTACTCAGCATCGAGCATCTCTCCAAGTATCAAATTTTCCTTGAGCTCAATCACAATATCTTCAAAAACTTGTGGATCAAATTCAGCCTCAGCATTTCTAAACTTTTCATATTCTTTCTCCAATTGCTCAATGAGTTGTTTCTGATAAACTGTGACACCCGGCGAATTAGGCTGTCATTAGTAATTAATCGTTAGTTATTACTACTTGTAATTAGTGTGAAATAGGACTAATTACGGAACATTTTGTATATTTTATTATACACTCATATGTAATTAAATTTTAATTACGCAATTTCAATCGGATGGAATCTGACTCAGTAAATACGGACGTTGGTGGAAAACCCTTTTTCATAAATAACGTAAACCTATTTTATAATTAAATAGTAGTTATTTACATTATATTATTATATAATAATATACGAACACTTTACGTTTTATGCAAAACGTACGATACGTAACGCAAACCTGCTCGAAAACACAAAGGAAACACAAATTAAAATGTAACAATTTTAATTTAAACAAACAATCAAATTAAATCAAAAGAGACAAGTGAAAGGAAATCAAGTGGAGCCCACCTTAGTTAAAAGTTCTGCACAGCCTAGGACTTCCTAGACCGGCCATACATCCCCCCAATATAAAGTCATCATTTTAGTTACTTACACACACAACTCAACTTTTCATTGATCAAAATCTCAGAAGACTTTACCCAAAACTCTCCCTCTCTCATTTCTCTCCTCACAACAAACAAAAACAGAAAGCATTTTCCTTCACTTTCACTCTAAAACTCTCTCAAAAATTCACAAGAAAGCTAACTGGGAACCGGAAAGTCAAGCTACACCACCTTCGTTCACGCCTTGTTCATCACATACTCTTCGGGTAAGAACACATTCTCTCAACTTATCTTGTTATTCGTAAGATTTTCTGGGTTAACATGCTAGTATGTTCACTCACAAAGTGTAAACTGAAAACCCACTTGAAAGAAGCTTAAAACAAACTTCTTAAAGAAACTTACCAGAAAGCCATTTATAACTTCTTACCGAAAAATCGGCTTACTTTTACGTGTGTAAAAATAGTAAGATTTAACGTGTAAAAGCCTCGGGTCCAAAGTGAAAATCTCTAAATCTAAACCCGTGAACGAAAATGATTTCCCAGAAACAAACAGTAGAAATACACTAGCAGTGGTGAGTAAAATGAACTAACAGTCGAAACTAAGGATATACGCTAACAGTGGTAACCGAGGAAATGTGCTAACAGTAGTAATAAAGGAAAACGTGCTAGCAGTAGAAACTAGGTAAAATGCACTAACAGTGGAAACTAGGTAAAATGCACTAACAGTGGAAACTAGTAAATACACTAGCAGTAGTAATAAAGTAAAATAACTAACAGTGGAAATTAAGGAAATACACTAACAGTGGTAACCGGGTAAAATGAACTAGCAGTACTAATAATGTAAACGACTTAACAGTACTAATAATGTAAATGAACTAGCAGTACTAATAATGGAAATGAACTAGCAGTAGTAATAAAAGAAAAGAACCAACAGTAGAAACCACGCGAGCAGTAGAAACTAAGAGAACAGTAGAAACTAAGCAAGCAGTAGAAACTAAGAGAGCAGTAGAAACTAAGAGAACAGTAGAAACTAAGCAAGCAGTAGAAACTAAGAGAACAATAGAAACAAAACGAGCAGTAGAAACTATGTGAAACCTTCAGTCTGTGGAATTAGCGACACAATCCTTATGTCGCTACCTTTGAAACCAGCAGTATTAACTCAACAGAATTAACCCGCGACATAACCCTTGCGTCGCAACATTATAACTAGCAGTATTAACTAGCGACACAAAGACCAACAATATTAACTAGCGACACAAAGACCAACAGTATTAACTAGCGACACATTAGTCAACAGTATTAACCATTGAACACCAAACCAACAGTATTAACTTGGACCCCGAATAATCAACCAACTCACTACTTTATTTTATTATCCGTAACAATCAAAGTTAAATACTTACAGAGACAACTTGGAAACACATAAGACATATTAATCTTATCCACCCGAAACACAAAACAATCATGATAATATTAATTGAGAATTAATATCATTTCAAACTCTTCACCAACGGGCCGTACATGTTTTTCTAAACGTAATCATGGAACAAACAACATCAAACATAACTAGTTGAGTGGACAACTAGCATGAATGATCTTTTGAGACATTCACTCATATATAACCTTGTGCGTTTAGGGCGCCAGAAGGTTACATCTTTGGACATACGTTTATTAATTTAAACGCACGCTTTCAAGACTCAGGTGAGTCTCATAGCCCCACTTTTACTGTTTTAACTATTGGGGTGAGAATACATGCACTATTTTCATGAACACGAGTACAGATTTACATATATACGGATTGCATGAGTTTCACTTTCATAATCCACACAAAAGTTCTCTACACATCATAGTTTCGTTAGTATGGATCTTAGCGCGAGTATTAAAGAATAGTACTATTTGGGATTGACCATCCCCGTCCGGGTTAGTAGCTCTAACTGGTCAAACGGGCGCTTTATTATTTGTTCATACGGATGTTCTGGATTAGGCATCTGGAGGAGGCAAACTCATTTGGTTAAGCTTCGGACTATGAGCTCATGGCAGTAGTATACATTATTTTGCATGCGTGCAACTCATATGAAATCTCGTGGTTCACATTTACATTTTGATATCTAAACCTATGAACTCACCAACATTATTGTTGACCATTTTAGTATGTATTCTCAGGTCCACAACAGGAGTAGGATTACTCCAGGATCACCATAGCTCGAGTCGCATGATTTACAAACATTGGAGATTTCCTTGCATTACTATTTTGTATTATTAGTTATGTATTAAAATCTCTACATTTATTTGCGAACTCGGAAATTGCTGTAAACAATTTGATTATTAATGTACTATTTTGGTACTGATTTCAAAAACGACGCATATAGTGGTCGTTCGATGTAACTTTGTGTAATGATCCATGATTAGTCGCGCCCCGACCCGACTTCCGCTGCATCATAATTTGGGGGTGTGACATAAACGGTATATTCAATAGTGGATGCCCTGATAGTAGCTATTAAAAAACGAATATCGCCTTGGTGATATTCTAAACACTCGATCATATCATTCGAATCTGAAAATACGTGCACCGTAAGCAATCCTAGAGAAGTGTCAAACTCAGCTGGTTCCTCTCTCACTGGTGAATTCTCAATACTCTGGACTAGTGAACTGACCGTCTGAATCAGCTTAACAGAACTTTCATTGACCTGAATGTCCTTAAATTCCATAGTATCCACTTGCATATTTTCCATTTTATTAACAGCTAAATACTTTCTATACACAAAAATTATCACACAAATTAGATAATATACACACATAATTAAAATAAACAGTTAATATTTACAATTAATTAAATAAATTAAAGTTTTAATTTACAAAGTTCATCGAAAGTACTCGGTAGCTCCACTGTAAAATACTCAAAAGCGGAGGAATAGGTCAGCGCGAAGCGTATTAAAAACTTATCCCTTTTGGGAAGCATAACGACCCTCCTTATACCTCTGTTGTGTTGTATTCACAATGGGTGAGCCGATTTTTCAATCGATTAACCGTGAACAAAAACGTATATTTTACAGGGAAAAATTTAAAATTTAAAATTGACAACCGTTCACCGGCAGCGGCGCCAAAACTTGATGCGTATTAAGTGGTGATTAAAAATAACAAGTATTAATTGAATGGAAATAATAAAGTTAACTTAAACACAACCAGACAAGAATACATGTTCGTATTATAGTATAGCTTTGGTAAGACCGAGTCGAACCACATGGAATCAGTGCAAATTAAAATAATTAATTAAACCTTTAAATTACAAATTACAAATAAATAAGGGGTGTGTTTTAGTTCCGTACGAACGATTTTAATTCAAAACAATTTAAAGTTGAACACAATTAAAAGATAAAAAGTAACTAAAGATATCAGATAGAGAAGCATGTATTTACTTAGAATTGTGATTCGTCGATTCAGGGTTCAGATATGTTTATTGAATTGTTGATTATTTATTATGGTGATTTTAACAAACATAGATAGTCTTCTGTTAAGGTTAACTAATCTTAATAAACCTTAGCTTAATATTAGATTCTCTTTAATACACTAGAATTTCTTCTGCGTGTTATTAACCTAAACTTTATTCAATTAATACTATCAACAGATCATTGAGATTCATTCAGTAACCTCGTGTTAACGTAAGTTTATAATTATTGGTTAAATAATTATCACATTAATCAGGTTTTATTAATTGCTATTCTCTTAACCTATTACCGGTTACAGTCTCAAGCCACAATTAACTAATAAATTACTTAATTGCAGATAATCAATCAACTCATACAAACCCTAGTTATAACCCAAGTCTTTTGACCACGTTAAGTAACAATTAATCAATATACAATTAATATGGATCTTTAAAATAAACTCAATAATCATTCATAACTCAAATCAACACAAACATATCATAAAACCTTCATCTAATAATCATTCATCTAAGCAAATACAATTGAAGAATTAGCTCATGTTCAAAGTAATCAAAACCAGATCTAAAAACATGTAATTACACATTGTAAATAGAAAAGAATAAGAATCAAACCCAAGAACCGAACCAAATTTTCGTTAGGGTTGAAAACCTTCAAACCCTAGCTTCCTAGCCTCCAAATAGCCTCTTCAGTCGACTTCTAAACCCTATAAACGAATTAAGATTTACTTAATTCGTATATGAAATTGTATGGTATATAGGTTGATTATATCCTCTATTTATAGATTTCAGATCGTGCATCCAACCGCCGATTGGATATTTCAGCTGCTGGTTGGGTTAGCTTTTTACCCACGAAACCCGGATCTTGACCCGCGCGCTCGACCGCCTTCCATATCTGAGTTCAACCGCCGGTTGAAGCATGGTTCCAGAATATTCCATAATCGGGCCAGGCTTCCTTCTTGGGCTTCTATCTTTAACAAATTCGAATTTAATTCTTTTTCTTGGCCCAATAATCAAACCTTTTAGGTTTAATCTTCTCTCCAAGTCCAATCTTCTTGAATCTTAATCTTCACTTTATTTTCTTCAGTTTTTAGCTCGTTTTCGTTCCTTTTCTTTATTTCTTTAATTTAAACACTTTTTTGCAAATATAAACGAAATCAGTAACATATATAAATAATTTGCAATAAAAAATGCTTAAAATAAGGGAATATTATTATATAAATAAGGTTTTTCTAACGTGTGCCCCTGTGGCACACGATAAGGTGTGTTTAATGAAGTCGAAACTTCCTTAAATATTATAATTTGCATTTAATACTCATTAATTCAATCTAATAATTACCTTATATATATATATATATATATTAATTACAAATTCTAATATTTAAGGAAATTATGGGTTCATTAAATGCTTCTTAACGTGTAGCACAAAGGCACACGTTAGCAAAACCCATATAAATATGACATTATTTGATGTTATCATGCAATAAACAAGTACTATCATAAACTTATATGAATTATATTTAAGATGCAGCAGTGTAAAATGCAATAGAAATAGTTTTCAGATCAACTTTTTAGATCTAGATCTACATGTTTAAAGATATAAGTTTCCAGATCTATTTCCTCTTAGATCGACATATTTTATAAAGTGGTGGTGGTAGTCAAGATGATGACGTAGGTGGTGGTGGTGGAGCGGTGGTAGAAGAGGGAGACGTAGCAGAGAGGAAGAAATGATTACGGTTGGTTACGTACGGTGGAGGCCGGTTCACCAACGGTGGTGGTTCACACCTCAACTCTCAGGCCACAAATCCGCCGTCACCGTTGCTTCTCCGCCTCTTTTATCCGGTCATGACGACAGTGACGGTGACAGTGGTTGTGGACAGTGATGGTTGTGTGAGTGTGTGTAAATTTAGTGTGTAAATTAGAGTTTTTGTGTGTTTCTGTGAAGAGAGAGAAAGAGAGAGACATAGGGGGATCCAAACTGACCAAAAGTGTGCTTAATTTTACCCCTCTTATCTCATTTAATATAAATTGTAACTTCAGTTCTTCCGTCCAAATTAATTGCAAAATAGACCCCCGCGTGACATGACATGATCTACACAATTGATAGATGGAATGGACGATCAAGATGACATGCCCCTCCTTGCCCTCCCTTCCCTCCCAAACTAGCATGCCCTTCTTATCCGGGATCTTACTTATATTATATAATAACAGAACTTATAGCCTTGATGTAGGTAACTTGTGGGTTTAATGGAGTAGATATACGATTGGTGTTCATCGTTTTCTTGTAAACTTATGTTCAATTCAAATCATATCCCCATATCCTTTTAAATGTCGTACTGTGTATTAAATATACCGTTTTACCATTTATGAGAGTTACATGAAGTGCGGGATAGCGATGATTCTACAAGAAGACGGATTCACAAAAGTTTGGCCATCTGTTCATACTTATATCCCCGTATCCTTTTAATTGTCGTACCTTTTTTTATTTTTTATTTTTTAATAATAATTCTTGAAAGCAAAAAAGAGATTCTCTAAATTCTTTCAAGGCGATATACAAAAATATGAAAATAATTTGATATGGACCCATTTTATTACTATAGCTAGATTAGTGTACGAAAATGTGATTATTTATACTCTCACAATCATAATGTGTATCGTTGTTCTAATGAACTTGTTATTCATTATTATTATATGTAATTTATAGTACTTTTACTTGTATATCAGCTATATGATATGACACGTAATTGTCACACTACCAAATATATACAATAAATTAAAGATTTATTATATACAATATAATTTTCTAAATTCATACGAGTACATTTTCTTAAACTTAAGCCATTAGAATAGACTTTATCAATTAAAAAGTATTCATAAAAAACCCCAACTAAAATAAACACACGGATCGGGAGGAGAAAGAGTGGGAAGGAGACAAAAATGTCTCAAAACAATTACGAGGCTACATAGTACATAGTATTAGTATAGTATTAGTGTATCAATGTTTGACTTTGACCAAAAGTATAAATGAGAAATAATTTTCAGTTTTGTACTAAAAGTACATGTATTCTTTTTAGAAAATACTCTAACAAAAAAAACTTATATGACAAACTAGGTGCGTTTGGTTGTAACGGTGGAATCACTATAAGTATAGCCGTATAGGTTTGATAAAGAGGTTGGAATGGAATTGGGTATTAATGTATCAAATATGTTATTTGGTTAAGGTTGGGTTTGAGTATTATTTCACTTTGTTTGCTAATTTAACTAGATTTTTTTAAATAAACTTATAAAAACATTATCAAATAATTCTAGTTAAAGAAAAAAAAAGTGTTATTTAAAAAATTAGAGAATGAAGGTGCAACAAGTCAACAAGGGAATGGATTACAAAACTCATCCCCTCCTATGAGTAAATCAATAGGTAATCATTACCAAATTCTAAACTCAAACCCATCGACCAAACATATATAATGGATATCATTACCATTCTCTAATGTCTAAACCCATAAAACAAACAGCCCCTAAATCCGAGTATGACTTATGGGTGTCTATACGTGTAATAAAGTATTATTGATTTATTGGTTTTAAGCGTGTTTGGATTAGCTTACTCTTATTTTTTTAGGCTCATACCTTAATCTTATAAAGCTAAAGCTAATATATATGCTCATTTATAGGTTTCAATAAACTTATTTTTATGGAACTCTAACTTCTTTCATGTAGCAAACTTCATTTCGGAAGTCGTATTCACTAAATAGTGTATTAAATTCGATGTAATAAAGAAATTTTTGAGAAAATATGTTTTCACCAAATGTCGCTTGTCTCCAACGTATGCACCATATTTTGCACCAAAAAAGACTTCCAACATTTACATATTACCCTTAAATTATCTTTACATCTAACTTTACTTCAATTCATTACTTTTATGTTAGAGTAAATTCCACAAATGGTCCATGTGATTTAACTTGATTTACGAAAACCGTAACTATACTTATTTTTCACCTTTTCAGTCAAGTAAGTTTACATTTTGCTCGAAAATGGTCCATGTTCCACCTAAAATGACTAAAGTACCATTTCTCTTGTCACTTTCGAATAGTCAGGATCTAAACCACCAAAGGGTACTTTAGTCATTTTAGGTGGAGGATGAGCTATCTTCGAATAAAACGTAAACTTTTGGACTGAAAATGTGAAAAAATAAGTATATGGACGATTTTCATAAATCGATGTAAATAACAAAGATCCTTCGTGGAATTTAGTCTTTATGTTAAGTTAACTTTCCAAAGTATTTCCTTAATTGTAAATTTATTTATTTACTTTCTTATAGTTCCGATTATATAATATAGTTCTTTTCATAAATAAGCGTTTAACTATTATACTTTTTTTCAAAATTATATATTTTATTGTGTTAAATATCAAATCATATAACGTAAATTATAACATATTTAAATGAATAATACAAATAAATATTTTTTTTTTTTTTAAGTTTTGTGCTCAAGTAATAGAAATATTTTAAACAAAAAAACTAAAACGAAACATTAAAACTTTACAAAAATTGCACAAAATTTAGTGAGTTGGTCTGAGTGATTTTTTATATTGAAACAATAGATTTATGTGTTTTCGTTTATACATCGGAGATGGTCTAAACTCCAAAATTCATAATGTCAAATTTTCATCTTGTTGAATCGAAGTATTAAATTAAGTATTTAATTTTCAAGGATTAACAAAATTAGTAAATTACTCGGTATAATAATGGTGTATACATATAATTAAATAGACCTGAACTTAAACTTAATTACTATATATATTTTGACTTATCTAATTTGATTTCTCTGTTATTTTTCATGTTGAGTGTTTGAGATTGCTTATTTATAAGCACTTATCTGGTTAAAAAATAAGTATGTATGTAGATATTTATTTTTAAGTGTTTATTTACTTAAAAAATAAGAAGTGTTTGTATATGCTTATCTGATGTCAAAATAAGCAAATAAACAAATAAGCGCTTAAATAAGTAATTCCAAAGACCCTTTAAGGATGTTTGGGATTGCTTATTTTACCTACTTACCTTTATATTGCTTATTTTTACAGCAGATAAGTAAAAACAAACACTCATTTATATAAGATAACCACATAGTATGTTAGGGGATAATATTCTTAATTAGAAGCTTTCAGCTATTTACAATAACTTACCGAATAAGACATTTTTCAGCTGATTATATCTAATCGAAAAAGAAAATCAAAAGAGCTTAATAGCTAATGTCTTACCGAATAATACAAATAATTATTTCTGAAATATTATAATCTCAAACAAAAGACCTATAAGTAGGGGTGTTAATCGGGTCAACCCGACCCTAATAAGAGTTAGTCGAGTCGGGTTAGTCGGGTTTTTTAAAAATAAATATTTACCCGCAACCCGACCCTATTAAGTAATCGGGTTAATCGGGTTGCGGGTTAATCGTGTCGGATTAAGTCGGGTTTCGGATTAACCCGTATAACTTTACAATTTTCTAATAATTGTTAAAAAAAACTAGTTGGCTTTGAATATTTGGTTACTAGATCAAAACATATTGAATGATATATAAGCCGATGAAACTACATGAATTATAAATACATTGTAAAAGTGAGTTTTGTTTTTAACTTTAATATAGGTATTGACTTTGAAAAAGGGCTCTAAATTTTAGACGTGAGTCAGAGGACATCTTTCAAATATTAGCACTATGATGAAATCAATCAAGCATACATATAACGATACCAATATCATCTGTTATTCAAATATCATATATATGTCATCTGATTAACCCAATGACATGGTTATAAAAATGAGATTATACATTCTTACGTATACAGAAGAAATGTCTCTCCAACAAACTAACATATTCAACTTATATATATTACGAGTATATATTACTCTATGTAAGTTAGTTATAAAAACAATATAACATTTGATAGTTGGTTAAATCGGGTTAATCAGGTCAACCCACATCCGATTAAGCTTCTCTATTTCAATCTGTAATCCGATCCTAATAAGTATTCAGGTTTATCGGGTTAATCCGCATTACCCGATTAAACTTTTTAACCGTATTAAACTCGACCCTTCGGGTCAAGACTACTGCCAAGAAATTTATAAATAAACAATATCAAACGGTCCTCACACAAACAACTCATTAAACTGTATTTAAGGTGAACAATGAATGTGGATGGAACTTCAAAGATAAATAAACACGTGTACCTACGGGTCAGCTAATTAAAGTATACTGTAGCCCATGAATCTCGGGCAGGCCGGGCAGGCAAGTCTCAGAAACTACGGCACACGCCCAAAAAGACACTAAACACACATTTTGCATCTGCATTGTACAAAACTGTCTACAGAGAAGGGTTTGAGTGGGTAGGGTAGAACAAGTTAAAAAAGTTTTCTAAAAAGGACACCAAAAAGATAATACCCTAAAGAAAATTTTCAACCTTTTCGTAGTTTTTCAGCTTTTTTTTTTTCTTTTTTTTCTTTTTTTTTGTATGAGATCCAAATTGTTGTTTCGGACCCTGATGTTGTTTTTCAGTAAAAAATGACGGAGATTTGAGGAAATTTAGGATTTTGGGTTTAGGGTTTTTTGAGATTTTTTTTTCCTTAATTTAATGTTGCATATAATTTTGATTTGTGAGATGAATTTTGAAGTTTTATAAGTTTCATATGTGAATTTTGAAAATGGGGAAAGAATGTGAGATGTGGTTTTTGGTGTGGTTGATGATGGTGGTTCTGGCGATTCATGTTAAGCTTGTTTATGCAAATGTGGAAGGTGAGATTTTTATTTCATATTTTCTTTTATTTATAATATCCCCCCACCCACCCCAACACACACACACAAAACCTAAAAAGTAAGGATTTTCTCAATTTATAGAATTGATTATTGTTTCTTTGAAATTGGGCATTGTTAGGCTGCTAAATTTAGTAATAGAAGTATAGAACCCACTAATTTGATCCATGTGGTATGATTTTATTAATTATTACTGTTGGATTGTCTATTTCACAAGTGTATGAACTTTTATCTTTTATGGAAATGTAATGGTTAAAATTTTGTTAGTTTGCCCGAATTTGGCTTCTAATGGTTACATTGGTAGCAAATAATTTAATACTATTTTAGTACCATCTGATGATGATAACATAATCACATACTACTTAGGATGATATATCAAATGATAATAATGGCGTGTGTTTTATTTTTGTTACCACTATAATGTATATATTATACCATTTACTACAAGCTTTGGCAGTTTGTCTTTAATATCAATATCACTGTCACTCTTTACATAGTTTGCAAAATATATTTCGCTTTTGTGGTCTTAATGCCGTATGCTGTGTGCAAAATACACCAGAATGTGACATGTTTTTATCATATTTGCCGGTGTCACATTTATAGGGTGTTTGGATGTACGTTTTTAAAGTGATTAGAGGTCTTGAAGAATTAAAATTAGATGATTAGATGTTTGATTTTCAAGATACTTATGAGTTTTTACGTTTATCTCAATAACAATATACAGGTGATGCTTTACATAGCTTGAGGACCAACTTAGAGGATCCTAATAGTGTGCTCCAGAGTTGGGATCCAACACTTGTTAACCCATGCACATGGTTCCATGTTACGTGCAATAATGATAATAGTGTTATACGAGTGTAAGTCCATTTCATTAATATCGTCTTCTAAAAATAAAACCACATTACTTGAATTTTTTAGCCTAATTTTTCCATGACATCTATTTTCTATCAGTGATTTAGGAAATGCGGCTCTTTCTGGTACTTTAGTCCCTCAGCTTGGTCTTTTGAAGAATTTGCAGTACTTGTAAGTCACCTTCGAAAATGTTGATACAGTGGGTTACTTAACTCATGACTAATATTAATATTGTTATATGCAGAGAACTTTACAGCAATAACCTAAGTGGCCCGATCCCGAATGACCTTGGAAACCTGACCAATTTAGTGAGTTTAGATTTGTATCTCAACAGTTTCTCTGGCCCAATTCCAGTCACGCTGGGCAAGCTCTCAAAGTTGCGGTTCCTGTATGTATACTTATTCACCTCTTAGATCTGTATCTCAACAATTTCTTTAGCATGGACATTGTCTTCATATATTAGTTTATTATGTTATGTTAAAATACATCCTCCCCCTTCTGAAAATTGCAACAATTCGACACTTAGGTTTATAACCGTTCAAGGAAGTATTTGACTGTTTGATAAATGTCTAAAGTACCTTCAAGGCTTCAATAACGAGTAGTATCTATGTTCGAATCTAAGTTAAAGGGAACATAGGTGATTGTAACTTGAACTAGTGAACAACTTCGTGCAAATTTTCGATTTTCATGCAGGGGGAGGGATGCTTGCATGCCACTGTTTATTTCATTTCCATTGGTATAGTTTATTTATAAGATTTTGGAGTCATCTTAGCCTGTGTTAATCATTTTGGCTCTTTCCTGCATGGATAGCCGGCTTAACAATAACAGCTTGGATGGTCCAATTCCAATGTCATTGACTAATATCACATCTTTGCAAGTGCTGTGAGTCTCTCTCTCTCTCTCTCTCTCTCTCTCTCTAATAAGTACACATATAAATGCAGATCCAAATTTGCAAAATAAAATTTTAATGTGCCACAAATATTTCTAATTGAATGACTTCTTACTTTAGGGATCTATCAAACAATCGTCTCTCGGGAACAGTTCCAGATAGTGGCTCATTCTCACTTTTCACACCAATCAGGTTTGATAAATAGCCTCACTTAAGCTTCATCAATCTCAGGCCCTACTTAAAAAATTAACCACTACTTATGTAATTCCTTATTCTCAGTTTCGCTAATAACCTGGGTT
This sequence comes from Gnaphalium uliginosum, assembly GCA_963930675.1. NCBI lineage: Eukaryota > Viridiplantae > Streptophyta > Magnoliopsida > Asterales > Asteraceae > Gnaphalium > Gnaphalium uliginosum. The sequence goes on along the minus strand of OZ005686.1, from coordinate 39,887,463 downwards.
TATGTGGCCCGGTTACCGGACGCCCTTGTCCCGGATCTCCTCCGTTTTCTCCACCTCCACCATTTGTGCAACCGCCCCCAATTGCTGCACCAGGTGATTGCCTCAGATATATATGGTTATGATTCAATTTTGTTTCAGAAGTTAGTTGTGTCCTGTTAATGTAAGTATTGAAGATATTTGCATTATTTTTCAGAAGTTAAAAGTGCGACCGGAGCCATAGCGGGAGGAGTTGCTGTCGGGGCTGCATTGTTGTTTGCCGCCCCCGCCATTGCATTTGCATGGTGGCGGCGCCGGAAACCTCAAGAATTTTTCTTTGATGTGCCTGGTTAGTAGTTTGGTCTGCATATGTAGAGGTGGTAAGATGAGCGGTTCAAGTTGGGTAACAGGTTAAAGTAAAAAAGGGTAGACTTTTTACATGTCAAAACGGCTGGCCCTCTGGTTGACGCGAAACACTGTCTTTCCAAAATTTAAATTTTATTGTAAATATTCAATTTGTCAAAATTTATAAAAATCATATCATTTCAACATCATTTTATTTATTTTGAATAAGTTGGATGGTTTTATGCATTAATAATACACCGTGTGTCCGTGTGCAACTTTTGACCCATTTGGCCCGCTTTGTGTACCTACTTTAATTTACTTGTTTCCCGTTAGAGATGAAACATTACCGAAATCAACCCACTGCCTAAGTAAGTGGTTGAAATTGTCACCTACATTTATGCATTCTATTAAGCTGTTTTGATGTAAAACATTCCTGTATGCAGCTGAAGAAGATCCTGAAGTTCATTTGGGACAACTTAAAAGATTTTCCTTAAGAGAATTACAAGTTGCAACCGATAGCTTTAGCAATAAAAACATATTGGGCAGAGGAGGATTTGGTAAAGTCTATAAAGGACGATTAGCTGACGGCTCGCTGGTGGCAGTAAAACGTTTAAAGGAAGAACGAACACCCGGTGGGGAGCTTCAGTTTCAAACGGAAGTCGAGATGATTAGCATGGCCGTTCATCGAAATCTCCTTCGTTTAAGGGGGTTTTGTATGACACCGACAGAAAGATTACTTGTTTACCCCTACATGGCCAATGGAAGCGTTGCATCGTGTTTGAGAGGTAAGAGTTTTATTGTCATTTGTCTTATTGCTATATTTGTTTATTATTTTTTTAATGTATTCCTTACATTGTTTGTGTATTCATAGAGCGACCACCAAATGAGCCGCCATTGGATTGGCCTACTCGTAAGCAAATTGCTTTAGGGTCAGCTAGAGGACTTTCATATTTGCATGATCATTGTGACCCAAAGATCATTCATCGTGACGTTAAAGCTGCTAATATACTGTTGGATGAGGAGTTTGAGGCTGTCGTTGGAGATTTTGGTTTGGCTAAACTAATGGACTACAAAGATACACATGTCACGACTGCTGTTCGTGGCACTATTGGACATATCGCTCCTGAGTATCTCTCAACCGGAAAATCATCAGAAAAAACCGATGTTTTCGGATACGGGATCATGCTTTTGGAACTCATTACTGGACAAAGGGCATTTGACCTTGCTCGACTTGCTAACGATGATGACGTTATGTTACTCGATTGGGTATGCATAGTGAAAGTCATTAGGTGGGTAATTTTACATGTATCTTAAAAATGATTTTTCTTACTGTTTTGTCCTTTAGGTGAAAGGACTTCTAAAAGAGAAGAAAATAGAGATGCTTGTGGACCCCGATCTAGAAACGAATTATGTAGCAACAGAGGTGGAGCAGCTAATTCAGGTGGCTTTGCTATGTACACAAGGGTCCCCGATGGACCGCCCAAAGATGTCGGATGTTGTTAGAATGTTAGAAGGTGACGGGTTGGCGGAAAGATGGGACGAGTGGCAGAAAGGGGAGGTTCTCCGCCACGAACTTGACCTTCAACCAATTCCTAACTCTGATTGGATTCTTGACTCAACTGATAACCTCCATGCAGTAGAATTATCCGGGCCCAGGTGATGAAGATAAAAAAGAAATGATTTTTTGTTTAAATGGGTCCTTGTAATTCTCTTCTATTTGGCATATGTAACTAGAAATTTGTTATACCTTCAATCTTAATGTCATCGTGATTTAGTTTGTGCATATATATTGGTATCCGAAGGATGAAACCAGATATGATTTCCGAAGGATGCTTCAAAACTGAAATGTGTATCGTAACACATTATATGGGTTGATGCAAAACTACTGACCAGTTTGTAATCGAATTTCTAATTGTAGTTACTCATATTTTATCAAAAATCACGCACCTGTGCTTTGAAACATGGATCTTTAACCCATCTGAAATGTTATTGTTTTGGCAAATTCTTGTTCTGGTTGTTGTAACGACTTTTTGTTTACCTACGAGACTGATTTGAACAAACCATCATCAATGTGGCATGGTGGTAAGATGCCTTGATTTTACTCACAAGAGGTCTCGTATTCAAATCTCACTAGGTTAACATTTTTAGGGTGGCTAGGGAAAGAGTTAAAAACTGTCATGAGCATATATCGGTTAGTCGCGGTACATCTGAGTCAAACATATTCGCCCTACCCGAGTAAACTTGGTTATTAAAAACCTCGGTCTGTTTAACCTCCATTTATATATTTGACTTTAGAAGTCAACAACCTTTCAATTGATAATATTTGTTGTAGGTATATTAAGGATTTTTCTTTGATATAGTGGTTAAATGTATAAACCTGTTTTATTTACTTCATTCCTAACATAATTTCACCAAAACAATACATAACATACAAAAACACACATTTCCAAGAAAAAAAACTTTAAAGCAAGAAGAATCTCACTACTGCTTGAAGTTTTGAACTCATGTTCTACAACAATTTCCACATTTTGGAATCCATCTCCTTATATCCTACAACTATGTCTAGCTTTCCATAAGTCAAACGCCAACAGAAAGTAGCAACTCAATTATACGAATGTCAAAAGGGTAAGAAACTCTCAATATGTACTTTCGAAAGATTGAGACCACGTTCCCTTCGAGAAAACAAAATTGTGCTAGATGTTGAACATACATAAAACCAAAATTAAGAAACTTTTTTGATGTTAAACATACCCATGTAGATTTCACACAAACCAGGGACTTCATCCTCAAAACCCCGCAAGAACTCAAGAAACTTTAGCTCAGACCAAGATACAATAGTAATAAGATTAGGTTTCTCATTCACTAACGTCTTCTCTTTCAAGATACTCAACATCTTGTTCCTCGGTATAACCCTTTTCTTCAAACTAAAAGTAAAGAACGTATTGCAACTTATCAAATACGAAGGCATGTACCCAAGATCCTTCATGTAATACTCCAACTTTTCAACAAGATTACCGTCGGATTTATTCAAACAATACGGCTGATTCCTAAACAACAATGCAATATCTGAATCAGACCAACCAAAACTCCTAAAAATTTGCATCTTGTTCTCTACATCAGAATCAGTACAATATAAAGCCACACTAACAGCATGGATAAAACTAGGTAAATCGCGCGAAATCCCCAATTTTTCTTCAACATAACTCATCCTACTCTCGAGTAGCTTCGGGCTCACCATAAGCTTTTCGGGGTTACTTATCATGAACTTAACAATCCTCTCATTTAATAAACCAAAATTCTGTAAAGCTGAAATATTTGTTGACAGCCTTTTCATTGAATAATTTGTAAAACATAACCATCTTGATCTGTTAATAGCTTTAATCACATTTTCATCACTACCCAGTATTTTTCTAAGAAGATCAAGACCCGGCATGATCCGGGTATGTAAACCAAAGCCGAACATCTCCGGGTTTCTCTTAATTAAGCTGACAAGATCCGAGCCGGATAACCCAAGTTCATGAAAAACCCTAATTTTGGGTTCTAAGGTTTTGTTGGCTTTGCAAGTTAGAATTTTTGGAACACAAGATACAATTTCTTTGATCTGGGTAAGGTTTAATCCATATTTTTTAAGGAGATTAAGGACTAAATCGGAATTAATGGTGGATTTGAGATGGGTTAGGTTACCTTTTGAGGAGAGTGAAACGGCGTCTTGTTTGGTGAATCGAAGGGAATCGATTAAGTAATCGACCATCAAATTGGTGGAGTTACGGTCGCCGGAGGATGGATGAACGCGCGAGAGTGTGGAGTACTGGAAAGCATGATGCCGGAATTGGAAGAAGCTGCCGGAGAAGCGATACATGATACGTTGGTATGGAGAGACTGAAGCCGGGCTTCAACTTTCAAGTCACAATTATAGGATTTTTGATAGTAAAGATTGATTTTGATACTAGTAAATATTTGTGTAGCAAATACATTAAAAATTGTATCTTATCTTAAATCTTAAATTATATATAGAAAACTCAAGTATGACATCATCAATTAAAAGAATTTTAATTAAATAATTAGGTCCCATTATTATTCAATTAGTTTAAAATAGAACACCGTACCCTAATGAATAAATAAATCGTGTCCTTATCTTTTTGTAAGTATTTGAAAACTATTAGAGAATTAATAAAAAACATTGTTAGATAATGATCCGTTTTTATCGTGTTAATTAATAGAGTATAGCTTTAAAAACTATTTATCAATATTCCTAATTGTAATTAAAAGCAACTATCAAGGTTTTTGTGATTTTCATAATCAACATTCACATTAAATATGTAGCTAAATATTATATACTTTCAATAATACATTACGTAATTGTGGGTTTGAGGATTGAATGTTAATATATAATAAATATTCTTTGTCTCGTAAATGAATAAATAAACAAAAAAAGAAAAAAAAGAAAAAAACGGTATTCCAACTTTGCGGTTACGTTTCAAATACCTTAAACTAGTTTTAATCTAGCAAATATAATTGTTTTATATCTAGAATTGAATGATTTGAAGCCTTGAATAAGGATATTGGATAAAAAAATCGTACATGTATAGGTAAATGAATAAATAAATAAAAAAAGAAAGAAAGAAAAAAACGGTATTCCAACTTTGAAATTACGTTTCAAATACCTAAAACCATTTTTAATCTAGCAAATATAATTGTTTTATATCTAGAATTGCATATTTTGAAGCCTTGAATAAGAATATTGGATAAAAAAAATCGTATAGGTATAGGTAAATGGATAAATAAATAAAAAAAGAAAGAAAGAAAAAAACGGTATTCCAACTTTGAAATTACGTTTCAAATACCTAAAACAATTTTTAATCTAGCAAATATCATTGTTTTATATCTAAAATTGCATAATGTGAAGCCTTGAATAAGGATATTCGATAAAAAAATCTTATAGGTATAGGTAAACGAATAAATAAATAAAAAAAGAAAGAAAGAAAAAAACGGTATTCCAACTTTGAAATTACGTTTCAAATACCTAAAACCATTTTTAATCTAGCAAATATAAATGTTTTATATCTAGAATTGCATATTTTGAAGCCTTGAATAAGGATATTGGATAAAAAATCGTATAGGTATAGGTAAATGAATAAATAAATAAAAAAAGAAAGAAAGAAAAAAATGGTATTCCAACTTTGAAATTACGTTTCAAATACCTAAAACCATTTTTAATCTAGCAAATATAATTATTTTATATCTAGAATTGCATGTTTTGAAGCCTTAAATAAGGATATTCGATAAAAAAATCTTATAGGTATAGGTAAACGAATAAATAAATAAAAAAAGAAAAAAAGAAAAAAAGAAAAAAACGGTATTACAACTTTGCGGTTACGTTTCAAATACCTAAAACCATTTTTAATCTAGCAAATATCATTGTTTTATTTCTAGAATTGCATAATTTGAAGCCTTGAATAAGGATATTGGATAAAAAAAATCGTATAGGTATAGGTAAACGAATAAATAAATAAAAAAAGAAAAAAACGGTATTCCAACTTTGCGGTTACGTTTCAAATACCTTAAACTATTTTTAATCTAGCAAATATAATTGTTTTATATCTAGAATTGCATGTTTTGAAACCTTGAATAAGGATATTAGATAAAAAAATCTTATAGGTATAGGTAAACGAATAAATAAATAAAAAAAAAAGAAAGAAAAAAACGGTATTCCAACTTTGCGGTTACGTTTCAAATACCTTAAACTATTTTTAATCTAGCAAATATAATTTTTTTTATATCTAGAATTGCATGTTTTGAAGCCTTGAATAAGGATATTGGATAAAAAAATCTTAATTTTATTGTATTAATTACTTGTTTTTAAGTTTTGTATGTTGAAATTCGTTTAATTTTATTGTATTAATTGGTGAATCAAAATTTTCACAAAAACCCAAAAGTTATACCCAAAGTTCTTAATATTTGATGAATATGAATTATGACGAATTGAAAATATGTATGAATACCTTTGATGAATTTGAAATTTATAATGTTTTGATTGATTTAATGCTTTAATTTTGAATTTTAAATAAAAATTGATGAAATGGGTATTGAAGATATAAGGAAATGTGTGGTTGAGGTTTGTTTCCCTCCTTCCTTCAAATTTAAAGTTTCCCTCTTGATCCTTCCCCTATATATATATATATATATATATATATATATATATATATATATATATATATATATATATATATATATATATATTTAAAGCTTCCCTCTTGATTCTTCCCCTATATATATATATATTTACATATATATGTATGTATATGTATATTTACATATATATATTTACATATATATATATATACGTAAATATATATATATATATATATATATATATATATATAAATATATATAGTGAAGGGTTCCGGTTAGAACTATATGCAAATATAAAATTCACTTAATAATCTCTAATTATTTTGTTAGAAATTATATGTATTTTATATTTTGCATCTAGTTA